>QLTV01001483.1:11515010-11530074 GCA_003457575.1 Thermophis baileyi | reverse complement strand
CTATCTCTCCACCTCTCTCTCCCGCTCTCTATCTATCTATCTATCTATCATCTATCTATCATCTATCTGTCTGTCTGTCTGTCCATAGTTCTTCTCAACATGTATCAACATGGTGAAAACAGACCAGTCCCTTCATTATTCACTGAGATGACAATTTCAGCCAATAAATAATTTTATGATTTCTTAGCTAGATTTCTGACATCAGAACACTTGTTTTGTCCAATCAATAGATGCTGGTTTTCCCTTATTTTTGCTATCTGTAAAAGTGTGATACCTTTGCTTTGAAAGGGAGAGAAGCAGATGCAAAAAGGGCCTGTTAAACAACCTTCAAGGAAGCCTAGGTGTTTTCTATCATATCACCCCAGTGACCTCACCCTGAATTGAGCTGTTTCTATGTCCTAAAATCAATACTACCTATGTATTCAGATACTAACCACTAAAATTTTTTTATTGACTGTGTTGCTTTCAGCTCTTTCTATGCCTTCCTTTTATATCTAGGGATTTGGCCATCTGTTTAAAAATGGAATTTTTCATTAAAATCTTCCCTACCTGCAAGGTAGGGATTTTCACAGGGTCTTGTTTAGTTCTGGGCTTTGGACAGGAAAATCTAACGTGTTTTCTTTCCCATATGTTCCTACAGCTGGACAAACTACTGGGTGTCAGGAGCTCAGCCTAATTGTTGATAACTTCCTGTAATTTTTTTTTTACTGCAGAACACTTAAAAGAAGTATCTGCCAATGAGATAAAATCACCATGGCTGCTAATTTATTATGCTTGAGAAGATTGGTCAGTAGAGAGAGTTTTTCCCTTGCAGTGATACCAGAGGCAAACAAAACCTTTACACAGTCCATTACATGCATAATGATTCCGTCTGTCTACAGAGGTTCTGTTTAAGGTCTTGTTCTGTTGCAAGTTGGAAGGTGAGCATGGGCTAGAAAGAGCTTTCTTGATCTCAAGTTTAGCATTGTGGAATACATTGTGGATTACAATGGATTCTACTTCTGGTTCTGTTGCTCTTGTCAATCTATTCTTTTTAAATGGGCATTTCTGATGGTGACTGGGCAACCATTAGGTTTTGGTGCTATTTTATTGCTATATTTGTTTTTATAATTGATTTTTTTTTTACTTTGTGAAACTCTTGAAGTTTACATAATTGGGTACCACAGCTCAATCATCTTGACTGTAAATGGATTGCTCTTTGTGTACAAAACAGGGGTCCCCAAACTTGGCAACTTTAGCAATAGCAATAGCACTTAGACTTTTATACCGCTTTAGAGTGCTTTACAGCTCTCTCTAAGCGGTTCACAGAGTTAGCATATTGACCCCAACAATCTGGGTCAGTCAGTCATAGCTGGCTGGAGAATTCTGGGAGTTGAAGTCCACAAGTCTTAAAGTTGCCAAGTTTGAAGACCTCTGGTATAGAATGTGAGAAAGAAAATACAGTTCCTCGTTGAATAGCACATTTAACAAAAGTTGGATGACATCCCATCTACAAATATAGAGCTTCCCCAAATGGGAGCATAAGAATGGAAAGACAGTTCTTGAAGCCAAAGTGGCCTGGATGTTTGAAGGCTTTTTAAAAGCTGCACCTTTTTCTTTTAAGGCAAAGAGTGACCCGTTATCAGGGGTGGGTTCCAACTTACCTCGCTGCCGGTTCGCTCCCTCCCGCGCTGTGTGGGCACGCCTTGAGCGCGCGCGCATGCGCAGTAACAAAAAATCCAGAAAAAAAAAACAAAGCCGAAAAAAAGAAGGCGACCGCATGCACAGTGCCGGAAGTCGACTTCTGCGCATGCTCAGAAGGGGAAAAAAAATAAAAAAAAATTCAAAAAAAAGATGGCGGCCCCCATAGACCGGCACCGACCAATCCGGTTCGGTGACGTCATCGTGACATCACCAGCGGGCCGCTACCAGTTCTGGAGAACCGGTCCAAACTGGGAGGAACCCACCCCTGCCCGTTATGATGACTTCTGACATTCTGCCAATGCTGGAATGGATTGAAGAAAAAGCCGTAATAAATACAGGTAGTCCTTGACTTACAACCGCTTGTTTAGTGACCGTTCAAAGTTTACAACGGCACTGAAAAAAGTGACTTATGACCATTTTTCACACTTAACGACTGTTGCAGCATCCCCATGGTCACGTGATCAAAATTTGGATGCTTGGTAACCAGCATGTGTTTATGACAGTTGCTGTGTCCTGGGGTCATATGATCACCTTTTGCGACGTTCTGACAGGCATACTCAATGGGGAAGCCGGATTCACTTAACAATTCACTTAACAACTGTGTAACTAAGTTAATATCTGCAGTGATTCACTTAACAATTGTGGCAAGATAGCAATAGCAAGGGTCTCAGGGTCATGTTGTCAATTTCTGCGACCTTCTGACGAGCAAAGTCAACGGGGAAGCCAGATTCACTTAACTACCGTGTTACCAACTGAACAACTGCAATGATTCACTTAACAACTGTGGCAAGAAAGATCGTAAAATGGGGCAAAATTCGCTTAACAAATGTCTCACTTAGCAACATAAATTTTGGTCTCGATTTTGATCCTAAGTCAAGGACTACCTGTAATGCTGTCATTGGCAGAGAGAACCTCTCTTTCCCTATAAAGAGAGAAAATAATTTTTTTTTGAGGGAATGCCAGAATCGATAGTCTCACGTTGGTCCCCCTTGGCGTATCCAGAAAACATTGGCTGTTTTCAAACTTGAGCTCTGTTATTGCGGAGGAAACATTTACCTGATGGAGCTGCTAAAGTAACTAGGGAGAGAAAGAAGTGGGAAGGCAGCAGCAGGCAATGCAATCAGACTTTTTCTGCTAGAAAAAGAAAAAGTGGATTAGAGGAACAATGAAGAAAACACACACACACACACCCCTCAATTTCCCAGAACCTTCTCTGGCTATAGGAATGGCCCTCGCTGCATACACCTCTCCAGTGGGGGAGGCTGTTATCGATACATATGGCCTATTTTCCAACTGCCTTTTACAACACATTCAATTAGCATCAAAATCAGTGTTTACAGTCATTCGCTTCCATCTGCCATCGTTTCTCATTTCCACCCACTTCATAATACTACAAGGTCACTAATCATAACACCAGTGGCTCGTTTTCCCCCCAGTATGTACAGAGAAAGAAAGTATTTTTTTTAATCCTTGAACAGTCTTGAAAAGATTAAGCTTCCCTCCCTTTCCTCCCAGGTGTTTCCATAGATACAGTAAGTCTTTTAGATAAATTGAATAATAGTTTCTGAACTGAGTACAGGGTGTACCTCTCTGGCACCTGGCTTTTCCTGAATTAACCTTTTAATAAAGGGGCAGCTCCTTTATTCTGCCTTAGTTTGGAAAGGCAGGATTAGGGAGGGTATTGCAAATCTACTGGGGGTCTCTTTTGTCCATCATGCACTCCTCTGTATGTTGGTTCAGAAGCAAAGTTCATGCTATTCAGGGCTACTTTTACCCTGGTTAAGGACTTCAGCCTGGATATTAAATTGAAGCTTCAGCAAAAGTAAGGCAGGCAGTCATCCAGTAATAAGAGGCACAATGGAGATTAGTCTCCTCATGATACATCCCTGGCAACGTGACTTTGCCACGGCTAAATAGTCTATACCAGCGGTTCTCAACCTGTGGGTCGCGACCGCTTTGGGGGTCGAACGACCATTTCACAGGGGTCGCCGCGCGCGTTAGCCCGCCATCCTGGTGCCACCGTCACTTGCAGGGGTGAAATGCTCCCGTTCGGCCGTGCCTGCGGGTCGCCGGACAGCCGGTAGCTAAAGAAGCGGGAGACTTCGCCCATTAGAAAGGTTGAGAACCACTGGTCTATACTTTCTGGCTGTTGGACCTCACAAAGATCTCTCAGCAAGAAGCACCAGTATGAGTTCTGAAAATAAAAACAACGGTTAATGCCACAACAAAGAGGGAGTCAACCTATTCTCCAAAGCACCTGAAGGCAGGACAAGAAGCCATGAATGGAAACTAATCAAAGAGAGAACCAACCTAGAACTAAGGAGAAATTTCCTAGAAGTTAGAACAATTAATCAGTGGAACAACTTGCCTCCAGAATTTTTGGGTGCTCCAATATTGGAGGCTTTTAAGAAGAGATTGGACAATCATTTGTCTAAAAATGATTTGTCTAAAAAACCTCAAACTGTCTACCGTGGACCTCACCCCATTCCTAAGAGGTCCGTAAAGGGGGCGTGCATAAGCGCACCAGCGTGCCTACTGTCCCTGTCTTACTGTCCCCATTTATCTGTACTTACTTCCTTTGTTTATGTTTATACCTATACCTGCTATCTTCTACATGTTTGACAAACAAACAAACAAACAAACAAACAATAAATAAAAATGGTATAGGGTTTCCTGCTTGAGCAGGAGGTTGGACTAGAAGACCTCCAAGGCCCCTTCCAACTCTGTTATTCTACTATATTCTGTTACATCATATGGATTAAATAAATAAATCCAGTAATATAATTACTGTTAAAGTTGAAGAAAAAAAGGAGTTTCTAGTTAGAAAAAAAAAAGTACGGTACATAGAATCCATGTCCATTATTCTTCTCCTGAACATGTCAGTAAATTTATTTTTAGACAGGAAAAAGGGAATAGATGCATTTCAGACTCCATAGAGATTGCATGACCTCTGTGATATTAACTTGAATAAAGATTTATCCAATGATTAAAATATCCACATATTTTAGCATTATTGCTGAATTAGTAGCTACGGTTCAATAGTGGAAACAAAGTCACCTCTCAGAAGATATAAGGCATGGACTCGTTCTTATCTTGAAATGGTATTTTCATTTGTTTTGCAATTGCCTTTTTAATGTTATTATAAACTGGTCACAGAAAAAAAAGGAAACAGCAAATAAAACAAGAAAATCCTAATTTATTAGGATAAAAAGAAGAAAATGTTCTAAAGATTGATTACAAGATATACTACAGCATACTGTACAAACCATAGAACAGTATTTAGCTGTGGTCAAAGAAATAAAAACAGATTGATCTGATAATAACAACTTAAGATAAAAAGCAAGTCAGAAAGGCCAGAATGTTTAGTGAAGAATGGAAATAATCATTCCTGGCAAGCATCTGTGTAGAAGGGATAATACAAAAATAACATATTCCTCCATTTCATAGACTCAGTCTCTGATCAAAAAGAATCTTCTGGTATCTTCTATTAATAATTGCTGTTGGGAGGGTATTGAATCTAACCAAAGATAAAGCCCTTCTAAGCTATGGAATCATTAAGAGCGCCTAGGGCGGTGGGATTCAGCCGGTTCGGGCCGGTTCGGGCGAACCGGTAGTTAAATTGCTGGCTAGCCCCGCCCCTTCCTGTCCTGCCCCTTCCAGGAGTCCCCATGCGCTCCATTTTGGCTCCCAGGTAAGTGCAGGGAGGTCTCCTAGGCCTAAAATGGGGTGCGGGGGGGGGCGCAGGGCCACGGGGGTGCCCCCCCGTGACCCATTTTCGCTTCCCAGGAGGCTTCAGGGAGGCTTCCTAGGCCCGTTTTCTCTTTCCAGGAGGCTTCAGGGAGGCCTCCTAGGCCCAAAACGGGGTGCGGGGGGGGTTCATCGCGTTCCCCCCCCGTGGCCCATTTTTGCTTCCAGGGGGGTGCAGGAGGCCAAGTGCTGCCTGTCACACACCCCTGGCCACGCCCACCCAGTCATATGACCACCAAGCCACGCCCACCAAGCCACGCCCACAGAACTGGTAGTAAAAAAATTTGAATCCCACCACTGGCTAGGCTACTAACCTGCTAACAAAATATTAAGAGCTTTTATAAGTCACAAATCTGCTTTACTGAGAACTACTTTATTTTAATTATTTTGCCTATGCTTTTGCTTTGATATAGCCATTGTCAGGATAAGCAGTTAGCTAACACCTACTTTGATACTTAAGAAGCTAAAGACACTAACCACAAAGGCTTCAGTTATAGGAAGTGTTAGCCTAGCTGACCAATTGTAGATTTGTAACTGGACTAAAGAATTTTGCAAGTATGCCTACTGGAATAAGGAAAGGTAACGTGGCATTTTGCTTAAGCTGTAGTCAAGAATATCCAGGCAAAATCCAGAAGTAAAAGGTTCATCCTTAGCATGTATATTAAAATACACATCCAGAGGTGGAGAGCTTAACTAATTAAGTGTACCCCCATGCTTTATTATGGGACGTTAGCCTAAACTGTGCATGTGTTCAATAAATCAGGAACCAGTCATGAAATATCAGGAAATTTTGATATGTATATGTGGCTTTATGGTATAAAAGCAGCCTGTTGAATATCAGCAGACTTGATTTGGACTATGTATCCAAGGGTCCCTCTTTACTACCTCGTTTCCTCTCAGTGTGATTATTGGCTCAAATTGTACTGGTAAAATGAACCAAGTATAAGACTGGGGACAACAGTTATACAGCTAAGGTATTTGGCTAGTTGTAGAAGATGTGCAGAGTGGCTCACAAATATGTTTCTAGATAAAGGTGATAAATAAACTTGCAACTCTAAATCGATGGCTCATTATTTGAGATTAATTAATGTGCAATCATAGCCCATCAGGGTGAAAAACCACAGACTGGGGGTTGATGACCAATCTGAAATTTCATGAGCTGAAGACTTCAGTGAGCTGAAGATTTTTGGGACCCCTGAAATAGGTGTGTGTGTGTTTTTGTTTCCCCTTATATATGTGTGTGTGTGTGTGTGTGTGTGTGTGTGTGTGTGTGTGTGTGTGTGTGTAATATATAAGCATGTACATGGTTTATTTTTGTCACTTTGCTATGTTCATAAAAATATTTGCAGTAATAGAACCTGACATCATTCTGCATTTTATAAGCATGATGCAGCAATACATTGTGCCTTTATCTTAGCTTTTCAAACCAATATTATCAGTTGAATTAAAGTTTAAAATACAGGAAAGCAAAAGAACAATGCTAGAAAGTAGCATTAAAAAGTCATGTAAAAGACAAAACTCTCATTTTAATTGTAACCAGTTAGAATCCTTAGTAAATCTTGGGTTGCCTTATGGCATAACCAGAATAACACAGGAAATGGAAATCTCACTAATTACTGAGAGAGTTTGGATGTGTACATTGTGTAGATGATTTGTATTCAGAAAGAACATATGAGGTTGGTTTTTTTTAAAAATTGGAGTGTAATCAAAAGCTTGGAACTGAATTTCTTTCATTTATGTATTAGCAGAGAATAAAATGGAAATTATCGGCATATTTACCTCAGTACACTGAGACTGCTGCAGTACCATCCCCATAAGTTACTGGAGTTCACATTCAGAAGTATATTTTCCATCCAGTGTTTCTTTTCAGTTTTATTAAGGGATAAGCAACCTGAGATTCACAGGCCATAAAACAGTCTGAGAGTCCTTTTATGTAATCCTTAAAATCAGGCTGGTAAAAATATGATCCCTAATTGCCAAATTAGAGTGGCATGATTTTTCTATTCATTTGAGGCAATAAAGCAAGTAGAATGAAGGTAATAAGCTTCTAACAAGAACCAGTTTGTTATAGCGGCTAAACATACTAGACCGGAAACCAGGGGACTATGAATTTTTGGCATGAAGCTTGGGCCAATCAGCTTCTCTAGGAAGAAGGTGAGGTCAAAGCACTTCTGAAAATGTTCTTAAGAAAACTGCAGGGACTTCTTCAGGCATTTTCCAAGAGTCAAAACTGACTCAAAATCATACTTTGCTCCTCCAGCCGCCAATGCACATAGTCTGCTTATTTGGGGGGTGGGGTTAAATACCCCCCAGCAGAAAAAGGACACAAAAATTCCAAAGCCACTCCATCTGTGATGTCAGCTGGTCACTACCGTATTCTCTATGACTACCTTGGCAGGCACACGAACCAGATTAATAGCCAATACCACAGTCTATTCATCAACTAAGAACAAATATCACAATCTGTCATTCTCTAGGCCAGGTATTTCAGTAGAATTTATTATACAAGTTTAAGTGAAAATGTAAAAACAACTGAGGCAATGAAATCTTTTACAAATGTTAGAGTACACTCCAGATAGTTGGCTACATTAAAATTTATTTGCATCTGGGGACATATTTGAATTTTCTAACATTGAACTCTCTAGTGTGAAAACTCTGAAAACCTAAGGGCCTATGGTAGAACATAAAACAAGAAGAAGAATTTAGGTGGACTTTTGAAAGTGTGTGTTAAATATGCATTTGCATATTTTTCTGATGTTTATGGAAGCAGCAAAGCGGACATCCTGAAATGAGGCTTAAGTAAGTTTATTGTTAATATATTTCAAGTGTCATTTCCTGTCCTTAGGATTGTATGATCAAGGAAATGCCTTCCAACTGTAGGAACTGGTTATAACTATGAGGAAATAGAAACTGTTTTAGAATTATGATATAGGCACAATCTGAAGTATAAAGGAAAATGTTGCCCCAAGATAAAGATAGTATGTTGAATTAGGACTGGGGATATTTGCCTTAAATCTCCATGCATTATGGAATTAATTGACACTACATGTCACCTTACTTTTCTTATAGGGTTGTTTTGAAGAAAAAAATGTTGGGAGAAACCAATTAAATAGCACATGAAGGAAAGGACAACTACAAATAAAGGCATATAAATGTAAAATAAAGTTGAGTAGAGTTGAGAAGCTACCTTAGAAGTCATGCAGAGTCTGTTATAGAGTCATTTATTAAGCAGTAAGCAAGTATAATAAGGTAAAGTACTTCACTAATATGAAGATGGAAGGGAACAAGATCCAGTGGCTGGTTTTATGCTTCCATCTTCAGTTTGGATTATCGAGGAAAATTACCAGAAAATAAGCCCAAGAGGAAGAATACCTTGGTCAGCTTTCCATTAATGAAGCATTCCATGAAAAAGATCTCCAAATGCAAGAAAAAACAGTCGCAGATGTATATCTAACTCTGGTTATCATGACTTTGAAAGTGAGGATGGAAAAAAATCAGACATATTTGGAAGTTGGCTGATTTGCTGTAGAAATGGTTGCAGAATCAATATGAGTAGGAAACTAGTTGACGAAACAATGGTATTTTTTTTAATATATTGTGAAGGCTGTTAGGAAGGGATCAATACCCTCTCATTTCTTTGAAAGTGGGATACGCAAATAATATCTAATATCTTCCTAATAAAGGGAGGAGTCTTTGCAGAATTCCACTCTGACAGTGGCCACAGTTAAAGATCAAAGGAATTTTAGAATTAGGAATGTTTCTCTTTTCACTGAATGGGAGGTTCCCCCACTCCCAAATTAAGACATTGCATGCGTAAAATATTGCACCACTCCAAATGAAGTCCCAGCCTTGCACTTGCTTTGCTGGCAAGAATCAGCAATGATGAAACATGAATGCCAGGAACCATTGGCAGACTTGGCCTCGAGCCGGACAGCGTAGGCATTGCTACCTCTTCGGAGAAATATACAGGAAAATGCGACATCTTGAAAGCGAAGGAGAAGTGATCAACAACAGCCCTCATCTCCAGCTTACCATATTAAAGATCTCCTTTAAAATAATTTGCCAAAGAAAAAAGAAAAGAAAAAAAAGCATTGCTAACAGTTTTATTAAGTTTTATTTCAAAAGAAGCTCTTAGGTGCTTTTAAGGAAAGGTTGATGTAATGTTTCTGCTGTTGACAGTTCTTCAGTCATTGCATAAGATACAGGCTTCTTTTCCATGGTAATGAATGACAGCTCCACAATTACACTGAGGAAAATAAAGAATAAAAGGTGAAAAATGAGTGAAAGCCTAACTCTTTTACACCATATGTTTGATTAACAAATCCGCTCCGCCACCCCCACAAAAAAAAGCAATGACAGGATAAACATCCAAGTTGATATTTTTAATTCTTCTGCACTTAACAATCTGTGTATACCAGCAAGATTGAGTTTATACTGTATAAGTGGTATTTAAAGAGCTGCTTGGTAATTAAGCCACTTTCTCAAATTCTTTACCTTAATGGTGTTGTATGATGAAATGCCTTTGCTCTGTCGGTAAAAGCTCTAAAAGAAAATTGTTTCTAAAAGAGGATCTGTTTTAACCTTTAATCACTGTATCTGAACTGGAGACATAATGTTTCTTTAAAAATGATAATAACAAGCTTTTCATTAGCTCCACCAAAATGTAGTTTTACTATGCAGTAACCAAGAGGTTAAGAGTGAAAAACTCTTAACTAGATCAATTACAAAGCTGCTGTTTCTCTTGGTATATAAATCATTGTATTGACAGAGGTCCAATTAATTAAGCTAGCATATTTCATAGCATTGGTTTTGGCATCAGATGTTGCCTTCTAATCATAATAATGTTCTAAAGAAAAATGGTTACAGGAATAAAACAGATTTTCCAGTTATTTCGCTTCCTTGAATCTCTCAAAGATGATCACATTTCAATAGGAAAAAGCAGCCAAAGCAATTCTTATGTGTTAGACTGCAATACTCATAACCAGATCCAGTGGTTAGGGTATAATGGGAAGTGTAATTTAAAACACTGTGCGTCAGGGGTGGGTTCTAACTTACCTCGCTGCCAGTTCGCTTCCTCCCGCGCCACGTGGTGCAGTGCAAAAAAATAAAAAAAAATTCCCCCCCCCAAAAAAAGCCAAAAACAAGATGGTGATGCATGCGCAGTGCCGAAAACTCGGCTTCTGCGCATGCGCAGAAGAAAAAAAACCTGAAAAAAATTCAAAAAAAATTCAAAAAAAAGATGGCGGCGTCCACAGATCGGCACCGACCCAACCGGCTCCGTGACATCATTGTGATGTCACCAGTGGGTCGCTACCGGTTCAGGCGAACCGGTCCGAACCGGGAGGAACCCACCTCTGCTGTGCGTCCAGAAGATTATCTACTTCAGGCAAGATTTCTCTGATTCCTTCCCTCCCACCTCCCAGTATTGAAATGTAAGGACTTTTAAAGTTATGCACATTTTTTAACAGACTCAGAAGCTTCTCTAGACTACATATAGACTGATGTCTCTTATCATGAACGGTCCACAGGATATTCCAGCTTTTCCTTAGCAGATTATATGAATTAGGGAGGAGGAAAAAAAATACTTTCCCTTTCTCCCTATTCCATGAACAAGCCATGGCAGCTACAAAATAAAAGCATAGTCTAGAAGCACATTTGGTCTCTTCTAATAAAACTCTTCTTATGTACTTAAGTTGAATTTATCCTTTGTAAAGCATTATGTTCTTCACAGCTACTAGCTGTGGATGTGAATTTGTTTATTCATATAATGCCTGCTGAGCACTTGAGGAAAGGTGAAGATACCCTCACTCAATCATCTCCATAAACACCATGTATGTATAAGCAGTGTTATGAAATCATCCAAAACACAAAATAGCATTAAAATGGAATAATGTCTAAATGAGACTGCAGTGTCTAATTTACAAAAGACAGGTAAGCTGATATATTACTCCATAGATCAATTAGTCATTTGGCTTCATCAAAGCAATTTGTCTGTTCCATCCCATCCCATCCCATCCCATCCCATCCCATCCCATCCCATCCTTAATGCTGCATATTGGGTAAATTGTTGGCCCCTTGGAGGGGAATTGTATCCTTTGTTAGAACAACATTACACCCTTTCCAGAATCAACTGAGACAACTTGCAAAACTGATAGATCTGTCAGATTCACCTGGCTTCTAAATTTGTAAATCTTAAATTTGCTCATAACTTTGCAGCCAAAAAAGTTACCACAACCCATCTATCTATCTATCTATCTATCTATCTATCTATCTATCTATCTATCTATCTATCTATCTATCTATCTATCTATCTATCTATCTATCTATCTATCTATCTATCTATCTATCTATCTATCTATCTATCTATCTATCTATCTATCTATCTATCTATATATATATATATTAATGCAATTTGTGCGAATATGTGTACTTTGAAAAAAATAATGCACCCAATAAACATCGTATGCCATGTTATTTTACAGAATATTGTTGATCATGATTGTCACAAATGCCTGCTGATAAGTATTTTTTTAAAAAAAAAACCAGAAATATATTTGAAAACATAAGGAAAAGAAAGAATATTACTATCTGTACTGATTTGGGAAGACTATGAAAACAGAATACTGTATCTTTCAACCCCATGCCAAGCAGCAAGCCTGAAAATGTGGGACTGCCTGAGTTAAACAAAAGTCAATTTACTCCTTGGTTGACTTAAAATGGACTTTGTGTTCCCTAGCTTCTTCTGAAGGAAGTTTGAAAACTGCAGTTTCATCAGTGTTTACAGTGTTTACAGCAATGCACAGAGTACACCAGAGAGTAAAGCTTGAATGGCTCCTCAAAACAAATGTAGTTGGATTGTCAAGACCAATCCAACACAAGCATTTTTTTTTCACTGCAGCTTTATGCTTCACCATCCAGAGCTAGAGGGAAAATAGAGTTAGGAGGTGACACTAGAAAGAAAAATTGATGGTTTGAGGAGAAAGTCCATTTATTTCTGGGCACATTTCCCTTCAAGATGCCTTATCAAACTTGACTTGAATTCTCCTGCCAACTAGAGCTTTAAGGGAGTGCTGAGTAAAAGAACATAAGGAATGAAGTCAGCTTTGAGGTCCATCTATTTTAGTATGGTTCATACTGGCAGAATATTAGAGAGCCATCTTTTCCGGTTGTATTTGGAGATGCTTGGGACTGAATCTGGGACATTTGGTGTGCAAAGTAAATCACAGTATTTACAAGGATGCCATGTTGGCAATGTTGTTGGGGCTTGGTTGCTGAATGGTATAAAGGATCAGAGAAAGCCTGTGGGCAAACCAAAGGTTAAATACTCCAATATGCCAGTATTCTTTTCTACTCAGAGTTCTTCGAGTATTTAATCAGATTACTTGCAGGAAAATAAGGAAGTAGAATTGTATGGACTGCACAGTTTCATACTGTTGATGATGATTTCACTTTTACACTCATCCACTTAAGAAGAAGAAAAAATTATAAATAAAAAGGTATTCCATTGGAGAGAAATATATTAATTTCCAGTCTACTCCCTGTTGTGCTCATTACCTCCTTAAAGGAAGTTTTTGTTTTTGTCATTTTACCTAGGGGAGAAGTCAAAATTATAACTCTCTGCACCTGCAGTTTAATGAGCTATGGCTTATTTCTTATTATCTCTCTGTTAATAAGTAGTATATTTTAGTGTATTCTAGCTATGTCTCCAAGGTACTGCTAATCTCTGAATTACTAGAGTTTTATTTATCAGTCTATTTTTTTTAAACTGTTATTTGGACTGAAGGATTTACTAAAAACAGATTGTGCCTTTTTAACTGCCCTTATGTCTTAGGCAATATTTTATTGCAGTTCAACTGATACCTTGCAACCTACTCTGGACTTATTCTGTTGGAAATCGGGCATGCAAAAGTATGGATGAAAATGTGACCCAATGCATTTCTAGTTGAAATAGACTAGGGGTGTCAAACTCAAGGCCCGGGGGCTGGATCTGGCCCGTGGGGTGCTTAGATCTGGCCTGCGGGGCTGTCCTGGAAACAGTGAAGGACTGGCCCGCGGTGCCTCTGCCAGCGAAAACAGGGCTCAGGAGGGCAGCCCTCCCGAGCTCTGTTTTCGTTGGCGGATGGTTGCAGGAGGCCATCGCAGCCGAAAATGGGAACCCGTTTTCTTTGGCAGAGTGCTTGGGCCACCACAGGCACCCCCGACACGAGTGATGTTGTGCTGGCCATGCCCACTCCAGCCCCCCAAGATCAAACACAACCCTGATGCGGCCCTCAATGAAATCGCGTTTGACACCACTGAAATAGACTAACCATCATAGTGGTTGAAGCTCCATTGTGCAATTCAATGTTTGAAGCTAAACAGATCTGGCTCTGTAAGAGTTCAGGGTGGAAGATCAACTGAGAGCCACAGATCAGGTGTTTTAATTCTCCAGAGAAAAACATGAATGTCACTATAATAAATAACAGCAATTGTCATCTTCATTTTCTGTAGGCCTGTGGTTCCTCTTTTATAACCCTGGGTTCCTGTTGATTTTTCTAAAAAGACTATTGAACTGTATTAGTTTGAAACAACTTTCAAATAAAATACATCTCAGTGTGTGTCACAGAATATAAACAAGTTCCAGCATATGGTTGCAGTGAATTAATCAGGAAATGTAACTAGGGGGAAAAAGAAACTGATTTCATTTTTTTAAAAGTGTCTTTTACTTGCATGAAAACAATTCAACATTTTGTCAAGAAAATTGATCTGTTCAATCTTGAATGTTCAGAAAGCACAGCTGCTAATATCGAAATATAAATTAATTGAAATTTGTTTTCACAGTAAGTTTCCCACTGTAAAAAGTTTTGAAGCTTTAGCTTATTTTTAAGTTTATAGAATTTGTTATGATCAAGAATGCTACACTCAGTGGTGAAATCCAATTTTTATACTACTGGTTCTGTGGGCGTGGCTTGGTGGACGTGGTGTGGCTTGGTGGGCGTGGCAGGGGAAGGATACTGCAAAATCTCCATTCCCACCCCACTCCTGGGGGAAGGATATTGCAAAATCTCCATTCCCACCCCACTCTGGGGCCAGCCAGAGGTGGTATTTGCCGGTTCTCCGAACAACTCAAAATTTCCGCTACCGGTTCTCCAGAACCTGTCAGAACCTGCTGGATTTCACCCCTGGCTACACTCCTATGATAGCTCTTTACCCTTGCAAGTAGAAGTAGAAGGATACACAGTGATGCTTAAATGTTTGTGAACCCTTTTGAATTTTTGATATTTCTGCACAAATATGACCTATAGCATGTTCTGTTCTCTCCACAAATCCTAAAACTAGATAAAGAGATCCCAATTAAAGAAAGTCAAAAACATTACCTCAGACTTGCATCAGTATGACTAGTTTGATCCTCCAGAGGGACTGGAGGATTACTGCAGAGAGGGAACATAGCAGTTCTATCCCTTCTTCTAGATCATATCTGAAGAAGGTGAAGAGCCCTGAATTGAGCACTGAAGTTCATGAATATTAATCACTCATAGACTATTCAATCTTACATACAGTATGTGTTCATATCATGTTAAACATAATTTGTTGTGTATTTAAGTCAACTTACAGAACTTTAGAAAAATGTAAAAATAGGAGAGGGAGGGAGGGA
>QLTV01001483.1:11498056-11515003 GCA_003457575.1 Thermophis baileyi | reverse complement strand
AGCTCTAGTCCTGCCTTAAGCCACCTTGGGTCAATCATTTTCTCTCAGTCCTAGAAAGGAAGCAGTGAAAAAAAATCAGTGAAAAAAAACCTTGCCAAGAAAACCACAGGGACTTGTCCAGGCAGTCTCCAAGAATCAGACACAACTGAACAGAAGAAATATATATAAGCAGATGAGATTTCTAAATAACACACTAGTCAGGAGTTTTATTGATAAAATGCATATTCCAAAACAGAAAAGTTCTTTAGATCAAAGTGCAAGGAGCGGTCATAAGTCACTTTTTTCATGGTTGTAACTTTGAATGTCACTAAACAAATGGTTGTACGTCAAGGACTACCTGCAGAAGAAGACTAGTAGTCATCTATGGTTGACCAGCAGAGACTCCCTATCTAGTAAAAAAAAAAAAGGATGCTCAATGTTCTTGTATGAGTCCCTCCCCCTGGCTCAGCAAAATTCTGGCATCAGTAGAAAATAAAAAGGAATTAAAATGATCAGAACACTGATCTTTCCAAGCAAAAGATTTGCACTGGTCCCACAGCACATTATAACTCCTCAGATCTACCCAGCATTTCCACTGCTGAGGATCATGAGAGTTGTGCTTAAAATGTGCTCTCATGATCTAATAAACAGACATCTGGCATCAAAAGTGGCAAAACTCAAAACCTAGTATAGAAACCATAAGGGGTTTTCCTTGAATCTAATAATTATGAAGACAATTACATCAAAGAGCAGCAGAAAAGTAAAATTCATCTAGAGTACCAGCTCAATTTCCCAGGGACTAAACAACAACAAAAAACGAGTTTCTTTCATACTGCTTCCATTAAATAGGTCACCCTTGGAGCAATGTGTTACCTCTAGCAGTGATTTTATGAATACCCACTGAAAATAATGTGATTTCGGTATCATTCTCTGTAACATATGTCTAAAGAGGAAGAGAAGTAGGGTCAGGCCTGGTTAGTATTAAATGGGAGACTTACTCAGAGCAGCTACTAGCTAGGCTAGAATATAGACTAGGAAGTTTTAAAAACATCTCTGAAGAAGAGAGTGGCAAATCTCCTCCCACTGTTGTCAATCCCCAAAACATTTCTACATGGATTTTTACAGTACGTTCTTAGAGTTGACTCAAAAGTGACTTTAATTGCAACCTCTGCATTTCACTTGCTTTGAACTTTACTGCTAATAATAGCTCACCTCTATCGGGACTATACGTAATATTCTGCTCCTGCAAAATTTGCAGCTGATGAAGAGGACTGTGGTCCACAAAAGATGATAGCTCCTGGCCTTCTGAAAAGGAATTAAGACACCGTTCTGTGGCCTTGTATGAGGAGCCCAGGCGAGCACACAGCCGTGGGGCTGAAAGGCCTGCCTTTGGTTTTAACTAATTTTAATCTCTTGCCTTCTCTTATTTTTTTTTTAAATTTTTATATATACTATTTTAGGCTTTAACATTTTATTATATACTGTCCGAAGTCTCACTTTGAGAGAGATAGGTAGGACAGAAATGTGAAAAATAAATAAAATATCACCCTAAATCTAAAGCTGCCTAAAGCTGCCGTATCACTCTTTTTATTGATTCTGATCATTGACAACAGTGCTCAGAATGACCTCAATGAATTTTAATATATAGAACCACAATAGAAAAGACATGGAAGATCAGAAGGGACACATTAATCAAGCATTAGTGGGGGGAAAGTGAGCCCATTCCCGAATGAGAGTACAAAGAGCCTGTTTCTGAAGGTAGAGAGTTCATGAGTCAGATGTTATTTTGCTACTGCTGTTGAGCTTCCCATCCTGCCAGTCACTTATGCGGCAAGGAGCAATAACATTTAACTGTGTCCCAGGGTAATGCAAAGACTGAATTACCAGGGATGCTAGCTTCTTCTTGTGAAACATTTCCTTCCAAATCTAGGAAGATTGATAATAAGAATCCAACATGATGAAGGGCCAGTCTCAAGTCACAATCTCCAAAGACATTATTAAACTTGAAGATTCAGTCCCAGCTCCTTGAAGATTCAGTCCCAGCTCCATAACACTCATTTGAATTTCTCCATTCCATAGGGAATTGCAATTAATACACAAATCTCTCAAAATAGATAGGGAGATCTGATTAAAATAATTAATTTCTGTTTGCCTGGTAGATGCCACAGCTGGATCAAATATAGAGGAGAGATATTGAATAACTGGGGAAGTTCATAATAGCTGTCAAACATTAGAAAATAAGCAAAATCCAGCATATGGTCACGGTAAAAACTCTTTTTTGAATCTATGTCCATTGCTGGTTATTTCACAGACACATTTATAGTTTGTGGTTTTCTTGGCAGCACTATGAGAGATGCTTGTTAGTTTTGCTTAATGTACATATGTCTCCATTCTCTAGTCTTTGGTTAGCCTCCTCTGTGCTGCTCTTTGTTTTGTAAAGAACTGGACTAGGTTCTGGGTATAATATAATGAAAAATCCTTGCTGGGGGTTGAAATAGCAAAACAGAGAACCAGCAAGAGGGTTTAAACAACCTGAAACAGCATTACACTCTTCCCCCACTGCTTTCCAAAATGACCAGGGAATCAGGATTAGTGGCCTATCTAATTAGAGAGCTGTGATGGCACAGTGGTTAGAATGCAGTATTGCAGGCTAACTCTGCTGACTGCCAGCAGTTCGATTCTCACCGGCTCAAGATTGATTCAGCCTTCCATCTTTCCAAAGTTGGTAAAACGAGGACCCAGACTGTTGGGGCAATGTGCTGACTCTGTAAACTGCTTAGAGAGGGCTGCAAAGTATTATGAAGCGGTGGTATATAAGTCTAAGAGCTATTGCTATCTGAAGAAAGGAGCAAAAAGGGAGAGAAAATCTCAATAAAAGTCCTGATTGTAGTTATGCTCCTTCTATTTGCTATCCAGGTTGCTAGATCCAAATGACCCTTTCCAGCTTTGGAGCTGAATACCACTCTGCTTGGAACAGATGTAGTAGAGGCAGAACATTATTAGAAGGGAAAAACATCAAATTTCATGACAGTAGATTGATTGAAGAATGGATGGATAGCAGCAGTGGTTGTGAGGGTGAGGATCTAAAAGGTCATTGTGATGATTGCAGTTGCCATTTCTATATGTGTGTAAAGTCAATACATGTAGAACAAGAGCAAGATTTCAATTGTCCTACTGCAACCTCCATTTCAACTTTTTGGCCCTCCCTACAGAAGCCATTGATTGAGAACTGTGAGTAAGAACCCTGATGGTAGAAGAAATAGCAATCAGTGGTGAGTTCCCCATCCATGCTTTAATTTCAAATTGTGGTGCATTTCTCTGGTAGCTTTGTCCCCAAACTGAGATACTGTATTATTATGGGATGGAATCTGCAAAACTTCCAAGGACTTCCTATCTGTAATGTTCTAAACTCCATTGGAAAAAACCATCTAGATATCCAATCAATAAAATTCTCTGCAAACAACAAGAGTAATTTAAATAAGCAGTGCCAGAATGTGTAAATCCCCCTTCCTCCAAATCCAGCAAATTTCTTTATAACTACTAAACACTCCAAAATTTCCAAAAATCTTAATACATTTTTTTTTCTTAGCCAGTTTTGGGGCTGATGATCATATATTTTAATAAATTTAATTTATAAATTTCTCAACCAGAATTTCACACACATGCACTTGAAATTTCAGACAAATTCACCACAATTGAAAGTTGGGAGTTGAATTGAGAGAGCAATGAAGAAATTATAGCTAGCTAAACGGCATGGGAGACACAAGCAGAAACATCTTTCAATTGAAGAGGAAATGAAGGGTAGGAGGACAGAGAAGTCCACTGAGCTCTGGGGAAGTCTTCAAAGATCCTGGAGTGGTCCTAAGGAACAGTGAGGAGATACGAAAAGGAATCTCTAATGGTGGAAAGTCCATGAAGCACAAATGACTACTGTATTAACAGAAGAAAAGTCTGTTGGAAGTTGAAGGTTAATTTAACTTCTCACTTGAACTTAGAAATATGTTGAGAGATCTAGCACACAGGATTATTCCAATTCCTACCCCACACATTTGTTCAGTGTACCAATTCAACAATATAAGGTACATTTTAAAAATATAAATAGGCTTCCATAATCCATCATGCTGAAATGCCACAAAACAATGAGTCTGACCAGATTGATAGTGTTTGGAGATCTGTTTAGAGAAATGAAATATTCTATATTTACTTCCAGAAAAACAGAGAGAGAAAGAGAGAGACTGCTTAAATTTTAGCCCTTCAGTTTAAAATAAGCAATGTTCACTTGACCTTTGTGCCGAGGGTCACTGCTGCAAAAATCATTAAAAATGATCCATAAACAAAACTGATGAAATAACTAGCATATTAGGAGCTTGTTTCTCTGCATTGCCCTTCACTCCTGTTCACATTCTGTACCTCTTCCGCATTACAGTTCTATAGACATGTATAGCTAGGATTGCCTTGTTGATGCCGGTTTAGCAAAAGCAATGTTCTATACTTGTCAGGTCCATCTGCCACACCACCTGTCATTTGCAAGCCCCATTATGAAACATTAATGCTAATATTATAGGTATGACTCACACCCCACTAGCAGATAGTAGTTGAATTCCCATGGATTGAATTGTGAGTTGCACTGACTATGTCCAGTCTTGTGTCACTGGAAAAAAAACTTTAACCAAAATCTGGATTGCAATTCTAATATTATGTTATGTGCCCTGCTAGATATAACTGCCATTATTAAATAGTATTATATTTAATAATAGTGATATAGAGAAACCAAAAGACATGTTCACAAGTCACATTCATACTGTATAGAGTTTTTGCATTGCTCCTAAACTGATGCTTTCTATGAATTCACCTTTTTGAATTTGAACCTGTCACTTGAGCTGATCAGGGGTGGGTTCCACTTACCTTCCCTACCGGTTCGCATCGCGACGGAAGTGCGCGTTTTGCTTCATGGAAATGACCTTCTGTGCATGTGCAGAAGCCTTTGCGCATGCACAGAGGGGTTTTTTGCAAGCCGCGGCAACCGGCGGACCGGTTCGGGAGCGTGGACCACCGGTCATTGCTGACGGTTTGGCGAGCGGCGGCAAATTTCCGCTAACGGTTCTAAAGAACCGGTCCGAACCGGCAGCAACCCACCACTGGAGCTGATGTATCTGCAGTTCATTTGTGGCCAGCTTAAAGTATACTGTAGTCGAGCAATTTCCATTTTAAGATACTGAAACTCTGCGGAGCTTGTGGGAAGACTGGTTTCCTATTGGTGGAAGCTTTGGTAACATGCCACGAACTCTTGCTTCTTCACCTTCTTGTAGAAGTTCAACAACAAATGGGAACATTTCTAATGCAAGGTCAATTTGGGGATGGGTTTGGTGATCTCTGAATGGATTTTAACTGGCTAATGTTTGACTTTTATTAATGTTGCTTTCCTTTACTTTTAGTCTATAGAATGTGGTTCAACAAGATCTCTTCCATGCTGAAATTTAACCTTTGGGCTGAAAAAGTTTCCCCACTCACAGAGAGTGCTAACGGACCAGATAACTGCAAAGAAACACAATCCTTCCATTCTCCCCCCACCATCCGGTCAGTACCTATCCTTCCATCCCTCCACACACACCCCACCTTTGCCATCACAACTGATGAAGTGTTTTGGATGAGCAAAAAAAAGGTTTTGTTCTTCTTCCCCAAGGAAAAAATAGTCCAGTTGCGTTTTGAAAAATCACTTTTAAGACAACTATAACCTGGATGACTGAGAATCTCCACAAACACTTTCCCCACTCTTGTTCCATCTATGCAAAAAAACAAACAAACAAACATTACAGGAGTTGGGAAGAGGGTTGGGTTTGATGGATTAAGCATGCTCCCAAAGAGCTAATTAATTCTGTTCTTTCAACAACGTAAGTTATCTGGTTAGGGGTTAGATAAGGAGTTGGGACCAGTGGTGGGTTGCTGCCGGTTCAGACCGGTTCTCCTGTACCGGTGACGGAAATTTTCACCCGCTCGCTGAACCAGCAGCGATGGCCGGCTGTCCACGCCCCTGAACCGGTTCTCTGGCGGCCCTGCAAATAGCAATAGCAATAGCACTTAGACTTATATACCGCTTTACAGTGCTTTACAGCCCTCTCTAAGCGGTTCACAGAGTCAGCATATTGCCCCCAACAATCTGGGTCCTCATTTTACCCACCTCGGAAGGATGGAAGGATGAGTCAACCTTGAGCTTGGTGAGATTTGAACTGCCGAACTGCAGCTAGCAGTCAGCTGAAGTAGTCTGCAGTACTGCACTCTAACCACTGCGCCACCTCGGCTCCTCAAAGAACTTTTGAGGCTTCTGTGCATGCGCAGAGGGTCATTTCTGCGCACGTGCAAAACACGCACTTCCGTCGCGATGCGAACCGGTAGGGAAGGTAAGTGGAACCCACCCCTGGTTGGGACTGATGTCTTGAAAGCT
The DNA here is from genome assembly GCA_003457575.1 of Thermophis baileyi. Taxonomy (NCBI): domain Eukaryota; kingdom Metazoa; phylum Chordata; class Lepidosauria; order Squamata; family Dipsadidae; genus Thermophis; species Thermophis baileyi. Next base: position 11,508,582 of record QLTV01001483.1, on the reverse strand, counting down.
AATGAAGTGACTAGTACTCTTATGGTCATGAGATATGGTCATTAGGTAGTGACATACACTTTCTCTTAAATCATAGCATGATGTCAAAATGTTAATATTTTGTACAAAAGCATTTTTAGATCCCCTGCACAGCAATTGTATGCCTCGCTTCCAACAGGACTAATTCAGTTGCATTGCAATGGAGTGATATTTCCCAAATGTCAGGGGCGACTCAGACAGCCCATAGGAGCTCATACCTCTCTGTCAGTCTGTCACAAAAGCAGCCCAGCTACTCCAAACAAACACTTTGTTCTAGTGAGTTAAGTAAAAGCTGAGAGTAGGCGTTAGCTTAGATGCCCCACTGGAATATTTCAATTAAAAGAGAGAGGGAGCTGCTGGAGCTGCAAAGAATGGTTAAAAAAAAACAACAACAACCCAGGGAGAGCTGGGAGAAAAAGGAGAACTTTGATGGAGAAAAGTAATAGCTGACAAAATTAGGATCAATTTAAAAAATTGGGGTTTTGAAGATTTGTAAGTTTCAGTAAAGAGTATGTTGGCTGGTGAACCTTGCAAGGGAGTAAGAAGTGTTACATTAGTGAAGCGCTGTTAGTTCAAGAAGAATGCAGGCATGTGTCCGAATATGTTAGAACAACATTATAGCTTGCAAATGAACATGGTTAAGAAAATCCTAGACTGCAGTAAAAGAGGGAGGGGGGGGGGAGAAAGGTTTTGTTCCAATATGATTTAAAGTTATTAGTTACCTGAAAGGATAGAGGAAGGAGGGAGCAGGCAATGGAATTCAATTGCCTAACTTGTAAATTGTTTTTGCAAAACTTGTCTGAAAGCAAAAGCAGATCTATTTGTGTAATAAAGAAGGAGGACAAAACAGAAGATATTTTTTGCCTGGATTTGTTATCAAATCCTGAGACCTCACATGAAGAGGTCTCAACTTGAGCAAGCTTGAGCTTTCTGTTGCATCTGTAGCAATAGCAATAGCAGTTAGACTTATATACCGCTTCATAGTGCTTTTACAGCCCTCTCTAAGCGGTTCACAGAGTCAGCCTATTGCCCCCAACAATCTGGGTCCTCATTTTACCCACCTCGGAAGGATGGAAGGCTGAGTCAACCTTGAGCCGGTGAGATTTGAACCGCCGAACTGCAGCTAGCAGTCAGCTGAAGTAGCCTGCAGTGCTGCACTCTAACCACTGCGCCACCTCGGCTCCTGTATGTAGATGTTGCATACTTCTGTAGTGACAAATGTTGGTTTCAGTACCTTCAGATTCATTCAAATATTAATAAGAATGAGATAATGTGCTATCGAAAGAAAAGAATATTGGTTTTTTTATACACCAATTATATGAATTGTCACCATGACATACCATGATTTTGGGAGTAATGGATGTTCTCTCCCCCAATTGGTTCATTAAAAGGAGTTATTGACAGGATAAGATGTTCTGATGGCCTCAAGATCACTTTTTTTTTCTTGTGCCCAAATCCAGCTCATTGCCAGGGAAACTGAGAAGTTTCATGCTTGATTAAACCACCTGAATGCTAACATATCTACCTTTCAGCTGCACATAAATAAAAGACAAAAGGCTTAAGCAATGGAGGACCAAGTTGTTGGAGTTGTTTTGTATGACATGACCTGGAGATAATGTGTGTATATCAAAGAATAAATACAGGAAGAATCTACAGTTGGAGAACCAGCAGGAGCAGGCTGGATCAAGGAAGAGATCTACTAAGCAGACCTGCTGATAAAAAAAAAAAACCCACCCTGCACCTTTTGGAGGATGCCAATGAGGTAGCCTGACAAAGGTGCTGGAAATTGAAAAAAGTCATTTCCCCCCTCTTCGTGCTCACCCGTCAGGCTACAAGCCATCTTAATTGTGAAAACACTGAAAAACATTTATGAGTCGGGGATAGAATGAAATAGAAAACAGACTCTAAAAAGCTCTGTTGGAATTGTCTGTGCAGAACCGTATATGTATAATTTGTCAAGCCAAGGCCACTTTATCTATTGGAAACTACACAAATAATCACTGTAATTCAGAGAACAGCATGTATGACTATCTGGAAAGTTCCTGTTCTTTTTTCACCTTTCGACAGGTTCCATTCTACATTAATGTCAGAGAGAAATGTTTAGTCTCCTATCATGGAAACTATCCTTAAAAAGGTAGAAAGATAGATTTGATTCCCCCTTTCCGTTACCTAAATGAGTAGCGGCTTGGCCTTGTAGGCTATTATTTCAGGCAATTAATTCATGACGTGTAACTTCAGTGCAGGAAGTCCTCAATTTACAACAGTTTGTTTAGTGAGCATTCGAAGTTACAACGGCACCGAAAAAATGGACTTATGACCGTTTTTCACACTTAACGACTGTTGCAGCATCCCCATGGTCAGGTGATCAAAATTTGGATGCTTGGCAACCAGCATGTGTTTATGACAGTTGCTGTGTCCTGGGGTCATATGATCACCTTTTGCGACGTTCTGACAGGCAAAGTCAATAGGGAAGCCGGATTCACTTAACAATTCACTTAACAACTGTGTAACTAAGTTAATATCTGCAGTGATTCACTTAACAACTGTGGCAAGAAAGCAATAGCAATAGCAATAGCACTTATATACCGCTTCACAGCGCTTTTACAGCCCTCTCTAAGCGGTTTACAGAGTCAGCCTATTGCCCCCAAACAATCTGGGTGTTCATTTTATCGACTTCGGAAGGATGGAAGGCTGAGTCAACCTTGAGCCAGTCAGAATCGAATTCCTGGCAGTGAGCAGTGAGTTAGCCTGCAGTACTACATTCTAACCACTGCGCCACCATGGCTCTTAAGAAAGGTGGTAAAATGGGGCAAAACTCACTTAATAAATGTCTCACTTAGCAACATAACTTTTGGTCTCAATTGTGATCATAAGTGGAGGATGACCTGTATAATTTAGAGAAAGGCTATTGCATCCCTTTCTCACTATCAGGCTCACCTCAGTTCTGATTCTAGTGATTCCTTGGGTGGAAAAAGAATGCCTAATTTATCCACTTGTTAACCAACTTTTCCCTGACAGGGAGGTCATTTTCCTTCTCTGACCAACTGATTGTTACTGTCATTTGAATCTGATACAGACACCAAAAAGGCTTGATTTTTAAAAACAGCAAGCAACACCATTTTTAAGCATGGAATTCCACCCCAAATCTCATCCTGGTGTCTCTTTTTGCATTTGGGTTCAAAAAATATTTGGCTTCCTGGGCACTGGTTTTCCTGACCATGGCATTACACATTTTCTTCCCCAGATACCAAAAAGGCCCGATTTTTGAAAACAGGAAGCAACACCATTTTTAAGCATAGAATTCCACCCCGAATCATTTCCTGGCATCTGTTTTTGCATTTGGGTTCAAAAAATATTTGGCTTCCTGGGCACGGTTTTCCTGACATTTTTGCATTTGCAAGAATGCATTTTGTATTCTTACTATCATAGAACGTAGAACATAGAACAATTTCTTTATAAGGGATCTTGGAGATCTTCTAGTTCAATCCCCTGCTCAAGCAGAAGACGTTATACCATTTCAGACAAATGGTTGTTCAGTCTCTTTTTGAAAGCCTCCACAACTTCTGAAGGCAAGCTATTCCATTGGTTGATTGCTCTCACCATTAGGAAATGTCTCCTTAAGTTCCAGATTGCTTCTCTCCTTGATTAGTTTCTTGTCTTGCCTTCTGGTACTTTGGGAAATAGTTTGACCCTCTTGTAGGAGCACCTCAAATATTGGAACAGTGCTATCATGTCACCCCTAGTCCTTTTCATTAGACTAGACCAGGCGTCTGCAACCTTAAACACTCAAACAGCCATTTGGACCCGTTTCCCATAGAAAAGAAAACAGCGGGGGCCACAAAACCTGGGTGGGCGTGGCCAACTCAATGTCACTCCCACCCAGTCACATGATCCCTCAGCCACGCCTACCCAGGTTTTGTGGCTCCCAATGTTTTCTGTGGGAAATGGGTCTCCCTCTCTCCCTCTCTCTCTCTCTCCCTCTCTCTCTCTCTCCCTCCCTCTCATTTCTGTTTTTCTCTCTTTTTCCTCTCCCTCCCTCTTTCTTTCTTTTTCCCTCTTTTCCCTCTCTCATTCTTTCCCTCCAGCTCTCTCATTTCTCTCTCCCTCTCCTTCTCTCCTCTCATTTGTTTCTTTTTCCTCTCTCATTCTCTCCCTCCATCATTTTCTCATTTCTCTCTCTCTCTCTTTCTCTCTTTCTCTCCCCTTTTCTCTCTCTCTCATTTCTCTCTCCCTCTCATTTGTTTTTCTCTTTTTTCCTTCCCCTCTCCCCCTCTCTTTCTTCCTTCCTTCCTTCTTTCCTCTCCCCTTCTCTCTCATTTGTTTCCCTCTCTTTTCCCTCTCTCATTCTCTCCCTCCAGCTCTCTCATTTCTCTCTCCCTCTCCCCCTTCTCTCTCTCATTTGTTTCTCTCTCTTTTTCCCCTCTCATTCTCTCCCTCCATCATTTTCTCATTTCTCTCTCTCTCTTTTTCTCCCCCTTTCTCTCATCTCTCTCTCTCTTGCTCTCTCTCTTGCTCTCTCTCTTTCTCTTTCTCTGTGTCTCTTTTCTCTCTTTTCTCTCTCTCAGAAAGCCAAGGCTGGGCCAACCCGGCAAACTCTCCTTGGGGCTCTTCGCTACTCCTTTTCTTCTTGGCACCTTTTTGGAAATCCGGGCTGGCTGAGGAATGAGCTTGAGCTGCGGTGGAGGCTTCCCTTTGGGCGACCCTCCTCCTCCCCCTCCTCCTCCTCTCGTGACCCCCTGGCTGGCTGTGATGGGGCCAGGAGGTGCGCATGAGCGGGGAGACCCTCCTCAAGTGAGTGGCCTGCCTCAGCCAAAGCGCAGCAAAGGCGCGCGTGGAGTGGGCGGCGAGGGGGAGATCAGCTGACGGGTGAGCGTCTTTGGTGAGGGCGCTCCAGCTTTCTCTGAGCCTGATCCCCGGGGTGGGCGTGTGAGGTTTGGCGGGGCCAGCCCCCTTTTCCCGCTGCCTTGAGCTTCTTTACTTCTCCAGCGGAGCAGTGCTGCCGGTGGCTTTCATTGAAAAGCGTCCTCCAGGCGGTGAAAGTCCCCCATTCAAGTTTTAAAGCCGCGGCTGGGTGTTGTGGGCCTGTTCTCCTTTCTGTCGTTCCCTCCTCCCAGATCCCATTCCCACCCCACCAGCCCTCGTTATGGAGACCAGCATCAGTTGCGGCCGGATTGGGCCAGTGTCTCGGGGCAGAGAGCAGGTTGAGCGTCTCCCCAAGCGACTGAGGCACACCCAGCACCAACAAGGGCCAGAAGAAGCTCCAGCAAGAATGAGGCACCGGAGAATCGGCCCTGGCCGCTTCTCCATCCCCCACCGCCGCCCTTACCTTCTCCGGCCAGGTGAGGAGGGACTGGGAGGGGAGGGCCAGGGGCGGGGCCAGCCAGTGGTGGGATCACTCAACAGGGAGCCACAGCAGAGGGCCCAAAGGTTGCCAACACCCGGACTAGACATACCCAATTGCTGTAAGTGTCCTTCATATGTTTTAGCCTCCAGCCCCCTAATCCTTTTTGTTGCTCTTCTTTGCACTCTTTCCAGAGTCTCAACTTTTTATCTATCAACTGTTGACCAGATGATGATAAAGCATCCAAATTTTCAGCCAAACTTTAAATTCCTTCCTTCCTTCTTTCCTTTCTTCCTTCCTTTCTTCCTTCCTTCCTTCCTTTTTTTTTTTTCTTTTTTCTTTTTTTTTTTTTTTTACTATCCTTACTCCTGCCTATTTTGGGCGCCTATTTAATAATACTAATACTAATTAATAATACTAATTAAGAATAATAAAAAAATCTGGAGAACCACTTGTACACCACTGGCACTGACAAAATCACCATCTGCCAATTGCAAAGGGCAGCTTTACTTGGAACAGCTCACACCCTGCAATGACACCTATCTCACCTATGACAACATCTCCCTATCCCAGGTCCATGGGAAGGACTTGAGAAATGGGTAAAAATGCCAGCTCCAGTCTCAACATCTGGCTGACTATGTGACCAACCATAATAATTATGTAATTTTTGCTGAGTTCCATGTTGGAGGTAAAATAGAGTATAGAAGTAATAAAATAAACAGGAGTACCACTTTGGAGATGGTGCCAGTATTAACTATGATGAAGAGTTAATATGAAGCATAATTCCCTAACTTATGGTCTAACTTCTACAGATGAGCTCTAAGTTAATAGGAAAAGATATCTCTGATTCTTTATGAGTCCTAATGTGGTTCACAGTACTTTGCTATTCCCTTAGCTCTGCCCCTAGATTTCTCTCTTGTTATGAAAATATACTGCCCAGCCTTCCCCCCATCCACCAAAAAAATGGCAGAGCTTTCAAAGGAATGTGAGAATGGGGTTTGTCATTTTAAAATCCCTCGATAAAAGCTGCTTAAACTCTTTCTCATTTTACATCCATCATATCCTCTTGTGTGTAAAAGAGATCAGATAGAATCTTTGCCTTTTATCCATAAATCCAATTAAAATAGCATATGGAGAGATCAGATTTCCTTTAGATGTCAAGTCTGGAGTTAACATTAACATCTGTTGTAATTTAAAAAACCCAAATCTTTATGAGGAGACATAAAACACACATTTTAATAGAATAGCTCGTTAATGCTTTTGGCTTGACGTACTAACTAGATTGTTTACCTTTGCTCTGTTCTGCGGAAGTGCAAGGAAGCTGTGAAGAAATATAATAAAATAAGTATTTGAACTGGAGAAAAAAATCTGGGAACAACTTTTTTTTTTTTTTAAGTTGGAGAGAGTTTGCTTTGCTTGAATACTTTGGAAGATTTCAAAAATAAAAATACTAGAACTATGCATTCTCCCATTCCAAGACATCACAAAGCAAGAACAACATAATATTGCATGGTTTCAAAAGCTGTTCTTCTGAATATTGTATCCAAAGGTTGTGTGGTCAAAAGTTCCAACCTCAGGTGTTCTACCTCATTGTTGTGACGCAAATAGATGAGATATACTCACAATTCGCATTAACCAAATGAGAAAGAACATGAGAAGAGAGAGTGATCCTGTAAAACAGCTCTTCCTCCAAACTTACATAGACATTTACAGAGCTATGCATGTAGGCTCCTCCCGCAATATTCAGAATATGTGGGGTGTGGAATGTGGAGCTCCTCCTTGTACCTTTTTTTGAATGTACGGAGGGGGGGGAGAAGGTATCTGAGACTCCCTTATATTAAATTCAAATGTGCATGTGTTAAATTATGTATAACAGTAGCCTTCCACGACCTGCTGTCTACTTTATATGCATTGCCACCTAAGAAGAAAAAAACAATCTCGCATCTGGTAATACTTTGTGTGACATGAAAAAAAAATCACACGTGCTTGTCCTGTTGTAGCTATTTTGCACTGATAGATTTCTCCATGGTGGTTTACATAAACCCTTTTGTGCATTTAGTGAATGAGTAGTCATCCCCCAGCAGAAACATCTAGAACTGCTTTATGTATCACAAGTGACTGTTAGATGTTCATAAGAAAGAGTCTACACTGAAGAAATGCTTACGTTTAAGGAAGACCTTTGCTGACTCAGGTCCTGCTTCTTTACTGTACGAATTTCCTCCTATACAGTATATGTTTGGAGAAAGTTTTCTTACAAACTCCGATGGATACTCACTGAAGAGAAGAAGCACTGCATGATTAATGTGACAGATAGGCTTATTGTTTGTGCTTCAACACATTGTCTACTGGTCAAATAAGTGGTGAAAGTCATGCAAAGTTCTCCAGAAAGCAACCAAGATAATAGAGATAGTTCTATTTTTTTTTAAAGGAGGATTGATGTTTACCCTGGAGAAAAGAAGAGAAGACTGCTATTCTGTTTGTTCCAGAAGACATGAAACAATGGATTTAAATTATGAAAAAACAGTTCTATTGGATATCAAGAATTTCCTGACAATGGGATCTGTTCAGCAATGGAACAGGCTGTCTTGGGAAGGGACTCTTGATGGAAAAATTTAAATAAAGGTTGGATGGCTATCTGCTGGGGATGCCATACAGGTTGTAAGGTCCAGCCTCTCCTCCTCATTCAAGAAAGTAAAAACTCTTGAAACTTGGCATTTCAAAAGGAACCTTTTATTGAACTGGAGTGATAGCAAGACAAAAGAAAAGCAGGCTCTGAGGTCCCTCAGGCAATACAGTTAGGATAAAAGGAATTAGAAACCCCTCCCAACAGTCCAATGTGGATTCAGCCAATCCGCAGGTGTGAAGATGTTATTGTACCGGCTGCTCTGAGAACGCGCTAAGGGAACTTTCTCAGGATCATCCTCTGCCAGCTTTCAAGCGATACAACCCACATGGCCCTCCCTCCCCTTACATTCCCCAAAAGGTGCGAAAATCCCAGGGTGCCTAGGCACCAAGCTAAAGGTTATAAATCAATAGGATACAGGATATAGAATAGAATAGAAGAATAGAATTCTTTATTGGCCAAGTGTGATTGGACACACAAGGAATTTGTCTTTGGTGCATATGCTCTCAGTGTACATAAAAAGACAAGATACTGTACATTCGTCAAGAATCATGAGGTACAACACTTAATGATTGTCATAGGGTACAAATAAGCAATCAGGAAACAATATTAATATAAATCGTAAGGATACAAGCAACAAGTTGCAGTCATACAGTCATAAGTGGGAGGAGATGGGTGATAGGAACGATAAGGAATACATAAGGAAGAAATAAGGAAGTAAACAATGTAACCCAGGGGGCCCCCGTTCCCCTGAAGAATGGCATAATCCCAGATCTGACACAGGTAGTCCTTGACTTCTGACCAATCACTTGGTGACCGTTCGAAGATATGGCAGACTCAAAAAAAAAAAGGTACTTTTGACCAGATTCGAAGTTCCAAAGGCTGCCTCCCCAGTCAGCATTTTGTCCAACTGCTCTGCATTTATGGCTGTTTGCAGTGTCCTGTGGATGCGTGACCACAATCTATGACATTCCCCCCCCCCATTTTTACTTCTGGTTTCCAGCAAAAAGCACCCATTGTGAAAATAGGTTCACTTAAAGAAAAAAAAAAGGTACAATCAGGTCTGTCATGAAATGACATGCTTAATGACTAGCATGACTTATGACTGCAATTCTGGGCTCAATTACAGTCATATGTCGAGGACTATCTGTAGTAGTGGATTCCTGCACTGGACAAGTGATTAGACTAGATCAGTGACAGCAAATCTATGCTGCAATGTTTTGAGTGACATGCCAGTGTTCAATAATACCTAACAACTATTCTTGAAAGCAGGCCCCATTTTTGCACAATTTGCAGAGGCTGCAGGAGCTGCACAAGAACGGGGTGTGCTCTATAGGAGCCGAGGTGGCGCAGTGGTTAGAGTGCAGCACTGCAGGCTACTTCAGCTGACTGCTAGCTGCAGTTCGGTGGTTCAAATCTCACTGGCTCAAGGTTGACTCAGCCTTCCATCCTTCTGAGGTCGGTAAAATGAGGACCCAGATTGTTGGGGGCAATATGCTAACTCTGTAAACCGCTTAGAGAGGGCTGTAAAGCACTATGAAGCGGTATATAAGTCTAAGTGCTATTGCTAGTGCTAGTGCTATCATGGTCTCCAGAAGTCGTATGGCCTCCAGAGTCTCTGATAATCACACAAGAATGAGTTATGGTTTCACACGGCTTTTGGAAGCTGCAGAGGCTGCTGAAGAGCCCCGTCCAAAGCATTTCAAGAATGAAGGCCTCCCGTGACCTGGAGCAACCTCCGATAGGCCACAGCGATCTGTCAACAGAAAGAGAACCCCTTGAAGGTTAGGTGGGGTATGGTAGATCCTGGGGAGCACTGCAGGGACAGTCAGACTGTTCTCCAAGACTCACATGTCATGGGGTACAAGGTGGCCTTTTTGAGTGACATGGGTGGTGCTAGGGCCCAGCCTTGGCAATGCCACCGAGTGCCACTGTTCTGGGTGGCCTAGAGAAAGAACTGGGGCAGAGATAGAGAATTGTTTCTCTTTTATTCAGAGGGGATGAAGTGACGTGGCAGCAGAGTGAAGTTAGGCATTTTCCAAATTTTTGACACGTTGAGCCCAAAGGGTTTGTCATCAGTGGATTAGACAGTCTCAGAAGTTACTTCCAATACTTACTTTCTATGATTCTATATTATAAATTACTGAATTATGAACATGCTTTCAGCTTCCACCTAGAACACGCCGCCAAATCTATCATCTATAGTCAGGCTCTCTACTACAGGGGTCCCCAACTCCCGGGCCACGGCCCATTACCAGGCCTTGAGCCCTTCAGAACCAGGCCGTGGAAGTGGTAGGTCAGCGCGTGCACACTTCCCCACTTGCATGTGAAGCAAGCCAGCGTGGATGTGTGTACTCCACATGAGTGGTAGGTGTGTGTGCCTGCCGCTTGTGCAAATGGAGCTGCGTCAGGGGTGAAATCCAGCAGGTTCTGACAGGTTCTGGACAACCGGTAGCGGAAATTTTGAGTAGTTCAGAGAACCGGCAAATACCACCTCTGGCTGGCCCCAGAGTGGGGTGGGAATGGAGATTTTGCAATATTCTT
>QLTV01001483.1:11442849-11485751 GCA_003457575.1 Thermophis baileyi | reverse complement strand
CCTCCCTCCCTCCATCCATCCATCCATCCATCCATCCATCCATCCATCCATCCATCCATCCTGCTGTGTTCAGTATGTTTTAATGCTTTACACTAACTGAGACTATATTGCATGATAGGCAGACTAGAAATGTTTTAAGAATAAAAAATAAACATTATTGCTAGTGTAAACTTTTAGGTCCCATAAATGACGACAGCAAAGGAAGTGCAGACTCATAATTTATATGAAATGGTAAGGAGTAAGGCATAAAATCAAAATCTAAACCATAAAATCAACATTAGCACTATAAAATGCAGGGATGATCCAGGACGCCTTTGCTGTCTGTTGCTTTTAGTATAATAGTTATGATATTTAAAAAGGTTTCATCTTTAATATGCCACATGTCTGCCATATGTGGAAAGCGAGTGTATATTATAACTTTCAACAGTGTTTGCTGTGTAAATCGTTCCTGAATTTGAATCTCAATCAGAGACTTCACAGTCCTTTCTCTCCCCCAACCCTGTTATGGTAGGGAGACAGTTATATGGGCTTAATTGATAGGCCTGTTGGTGATCCTGCAAGAGAAGTACTTGTGATGTGAAAAATAATGAGAAAAATATTGCTGGATCTGGTCAATTGCCTGCCTAGCCTGGTGTTTTGTTTTCCACAGGAGCAATCTAGAGGGTAATAATAATCATAAAACATTCAGCTGGTTCTCTATCCGTGTGCTGTAGAAATTATAAACACAACGATGCACAGCATTTTAATTTGTGAAAGCATTTTGATTACATGAAAACATCATGCCATCCTCGAAATAGGTTCAAAGAAATAGAAGTTTCAAGCAAACAAACAACCCTTCCCCCCCCCCCCCCCCCCGAATCTACCTCTGAAGCTGATTGTGCTGCAAAACACGCCTTCTCTTGTTATGCTTTAAGGTACTAGCATAGCATTTATTTAAAGTCAAGACCAACTGCTGGTCTGATTCTGAAATCCAGCTAGTATCTCGGGAAAGAAAGCGCGAGAGAGCAGACATATACACTTCCCTCTTTCAGAAACTTCATCGTTGGCTGAGGAGCTGAAATTCTAGGGTTGACGTCAAAACCGAATTGGCACTTGCCTTCAGGACTGGCAGAACAATTAGCTCTCTCTGTAGATTGCTTTTTTGTTTGCACACTTAATGTTACCGTCCCCTTTGGCCGGCCCTGCTGTTTTCAGCATGCCCTGTCTCTCTCCGTCTCTCTCTCTCTCTCTCTCTCTCTTCCTTTCTGAAACCAGGCACGCTGTTATACCCGAAGGAGTCAGGGACCAATCTGTGTGGCACTGGCTGTGTTTTTCAGCTAGTTAATCTGACAGTTGCCTACTGTGCCGAGTTGCTAGGAGAAGGTGAATAGTCGCAATTAGAGCATGCTCCTTCAGTGACAACCTGTAGAGCTCTAATTTCCTTTGTGCAGGGGATGGGTACGCGGCTGCCAAGCTGGCTCGCGCTCCGTCTATTCATTCAGCACATTTGTGCTACTTCTGTCCTCCGCAAAGCAATTCAGAGTCAACTTGAAAAGGCATAAGTGCAGCACCAGGCAGATGTTCCTTTTCGGAGGGCGGGCTCAAGTTTGAGATTGGCTTTTGCCACCTGCTTCCTGATTGCATCCTTGCTTCATGAACAGCAGAGTGCAGGCATCCATCTCTCTCCTGGACTGGCTAGGCAATTGCAGTTCTTTTGCGATGGCCAAAAGATTCCGGTAGATTTTGAAAAACAGACTCAAACAGCCAACGGCGTGTTCCAGTGCACAGGACTTACTCTGTAGCAAAGGCAAGTAGTGGGAAGTGTGTGTGCATGGCAGGGGGTGGGGGGGAAGACCCTCCGCGGTTGGCTAGTGGTACATTTCTTGCCTCAGTGGATTAATCATTGGGGAGATCAGAAGGGCTGCCTGCATGTGGGGCTGGTAATTCGGCTGGCCAGATGAAGAGGCAACTAAGGTAGAAGTGCTTCTCTGCTCTGCAATTCTGATTAGGTGTCAAGAGAGAGATAAACGGAGCGGCCATCTAACATGTACGGATCTTCTGGCATGTGTGCTGGGTGGAAAGAGCCTTTTCCGTCCCGCTGCTGAGCCTAACTTGAATTCAGTTGCTGTGGGACAGCTTGGACCATGGGCTCCACAGGTCCAGAGGGAACTCAGGAAATGGACAGCACTCCTCTGAAGTACCCAATAGGAGGCCATACAGAGAAAATGTGGCAACGCCTGAAAGGGATGTGAGTATCCTGCCTTTTCTCTTTATTTGATCCTTTCTTTCTCAGAAAAAAAAAACACAAGAACTGTCGTTTTGAAAACACGACTAATGCATTTCTGGGCAGAGCATTTCAAATGAAAGAGCAATAATTAATAATGTCTTCTCTTCAATAAGCTAAGCAAGAGAAAATATTGCACCGGAAAGCTGGAGGTTTTTTTACTGTGCATAAAGTGGATAATGGAGAATAAAGCATGTAGTATGTATTTTCACAGTTAAGCCTTTTGATCAATGAGATGTGATCATTTCCCCAACAGAACTAGTGCACCGTATCTTGGTGTTGGATCTATAAGTCTATAAGCAGTAATCTTCCTAGAAGAAACTGGCCTTTGTGCAGGGAAATTGGGATAGTACAAACAGAAAAGTGAACTTGAGCACAGCATTTAATCCTTGAACTACGTATAATGTAAAACTTCCTCCCTCCCTCCCTCCCTCCTTCCTTCCTTCCCTCCTTCCCTCCTTCCCTCCTTCCACTAATCTCAGAAGTTACTTCATGGATTCTGTTAAAGCAGGCTTTCTAAGTGTTTTTCTGATGGCGCTAGATGGGGAAGACAATACTGAAGTCACACATTCAGGAAAAAATGACTTTCCATGACTCAGTCTCATAGGCACAAAGTAGAAGCGTAGAACAAAATCAGAGCAAACTGGAGATGTTGGACAAAGGACCAAGCTAACTTTTTTTGGGATGGGAGAGATTGGAAAATATGCAGAAGTGGCAGCATTCTTTTCAGTATGGAAAAGAGGAGGTGCATAAGGAAAGCAGAAATTGGGATGTTTTATCTCAAGAAAAGCTCATGAAGAAGAACATCATACATTTTTGTGCTATCTGCCCAATAGTGAGTGGTTTATGAGTGCAGATGAAAACATTTCCCCCCCCCCCGTACACATGCTAATTTCCATAAAGCGGTGATTTTCAAAGTGGTCTGGGGACCCCTGTGAGTCCCCAAAATCCTTGTAAGGGGTCTAGCCAAATCAAATGAATAAATATTTTAAAATTTATCAGATTGAATTTTTAAGGTAGTAAATATTGGTAGATAAAACCCACATAAACCAAGGCTCTTTGGGATCCTCTATCATTTTTAAGAATATATAGAGGTGTCAGAATCAAAATGTTTGAGAATTACTGTGATAATTTACTTGAGTGTAACTTCAGATCAAATCTCACCCCGTATTATCTTGCACAAAACATTTTTCAGTGGAACTATCAAGTCTGGAGAATCACAGCTATGAATCCAAACTATGGTTTGCTAGTTAGAGGAAGTCCTAAAGCTATAAATATTAATAGCTCATTTACATACATTGTTGCAAAGCATAAATCAAAAGATTCTGTGATACTTTGCATATTTGGAATTCCATTCCCAGCTCTGAAATTGGGTTTGAGATGGGTTTTTAAATGCTGACTATTATAGGCTAAGAGAACCCATTGCAAAGCATCCTTTGACTTGGTGTTTTAATGAAATATAGATCATGCTATCTTTCTTCATCTCCATTCTGTCCTTCTGAAAGGAGAAGAGTCATGGCCTATCTTTCCCTCTGTTTTTTCTGTGACAAGTTCCAGTGAAGGCAACAGAAACAGAATTCTTGGGAAAATATATATCCCAACCAGAGGTGGTATTCAGCTGGTTTGCACCGGTTCGCACGAACCGTTGGCGGAAATTTGGCCAAGGTCGCCGAACCAGTAGCGATGGCCGGCTGGCCACGCCCCAAACCGGTCCCCCGGTTGCCACTTGCTCGCCGAAAATCCGGTACAGTCGCGGAAATGCTGCTGCCGTCGCCACCATGTTCTTCGCGCACACGCACCGCATCCCATTGGACTTGCAAGGCAATGGGATGCACATGCGAGGAGAACATGGCGGCAAAGGCAGCATTTCCACGACCTCTGGTACTTTTCGGCTGCATGGCTTCTTTGCCAGCCGCTTTCCAGCAGCAGCGGCTGGCTGGGGGACACTGAAAACTCCGGTCCGCTTGCCTTCCGGCCTCTGGACCAGCCGCCCGGAAGGTAAGCAGCCCAAACAAAGAGGCAGTGGTGGGGGAGGAAGCGGGGCTAGGGCCGGGGCCGCTAAAGGTGGGGAAACGGGGGCGACTGGCGAAGGGGGGGAGATAGGTGGAAATTCCAAAAATTTTCCTACCTTTTCCTGTGGGCGTAGCTAGGTGACTGAGTGGGCGTGGGCGTGAGTGATGTCAACTTGGCCACGCCCACTCACATGTCCCCCCCACCTAGCCACGCCTACCAAACCGGTAGCGAAAATTTTTGAAACCCACCACTGATCCCAACCCCCTATAGTATGCAAAATAAAGGGTGTTACAATGGGCTGATCGTTTATTGCTTTAATTGGAACATATAGCTGGAAAAGCTTGGATCATTGAAAAATTTATATGCTTCCCAAAGCATGGACTTTGTCAAGAGATGCGTGTCCATGTAGAATCCAAATATGTTGGACTTTGCCTCTTAAATTTCTTATGAGTTTGACATAAGTACATCACAACAGTTCTGCTGGATCAGACCAAAACTGTTGTAATGCAATTGCTCTGTCCTACAGCAGCCAAGCAGATGCATCAGGGAAACTCACAAAGCAAATATGAGGGCAATAACTCTCTTCTCCTATCGCTCCATAGCAACTGTTATTAAAGACATGCTGCTTTTGATTCTGGAGAAAAGCATACAGCCACCAAGATTATTTCCCAGAGATAAGCCCTATCCTCTCTGTTTTCATTGGAACACAACCCACAGTTTGGGCTTCATTATAAGGGCAGCTAGTCTGTGGTACTTCTTGCCAATCAGATGGCATCTTTTGAGTATGCAAATAGACTACACTAGCTGATGTAGACATGTGTCACTGCTGTATAGCTTGTACGTACTGTACACCATGGTTAAGGTGTTGGATTAAGAGTGAGGAGAGTCAGGTTCAAGTCCACTTTCAGCCATGGAAATTTCCCAGGTGACTTTGATCTCATTCATCCCAAACTACCTACTGTTTTTTTAAAGTATTTTTTTATTTATCTCCAAAATTAAAATACAAAATTGAAAGAACAAAATCAACTATAAACAAAACAACAACAAAAAGTAATAAAAATGTGTGCACAGAAATAATAAATAACAATTATATCATCAACAGTAAGCATAAAATATCCACCCTGATTGAGTGCTGAAAAATATGTCAAATAACTGATATATTCCCCCACTGCACAACAGGTCTACAAATAGTTATAAACTTTCCCATCTATATTTACCAAAAATATTATGTTACATAAAAAGATGTCACTGATGTAGAAATCTATTATCTATCCATCAAGTCAACCCACCATCTATTCACTTAAAAAAAACCAGTTAATAGATAACCCCAAGAACAGTCTTCAAAGCCCTCTGTTAATAGTCTGTTATTGTATTTAACATGCAGAAAATCCACAAATGGCTTCAAACACCTAGAAGAAAGACTCCAGGCTTTATTAGTATTTGCATTTTGAGTATTTTCTGCATTATCATTACTATGTTATCATCCATTTTACCATAAAATCTTTAACATATTCATCTTCCAGATTCATCGTAAGTAACATTTTATAAACTTTAGTGATCTAATGGTCATCTCCAGAACATGAGTTCAAGTCCAGTTCAGATTAATCTCCTGCAAAGACAAAACTTTTTAAATCAAGTTTTTATATTTTAAAAATGCTATAAACCAACCACAATTAAATCCTACAATTACTAATTGTTTTCTTGCTAATTGTTTTTTATCTAGAGTGCCTCTTCTTCAAAAATGAACAAGTCATGATATGACATTAAGTTCTAGTAACATCTCCTTTTATGTAATGCTTTATATGGTGATAACCATAAAGGTATCTTATCAGCCAACCTTCTTTTGTACTTCCACCATACATGCCCAATCAATTGCCTAATAGAATGATTTTTAAAACCAGGGTTAACCTTGACCTTATACCATAAATAATCATGCCACTAAATCTCAAATCAAAACTTTCAAGATCTAACAACCTTGAGTTTTTCAAAGTTATCCAGTCTTATTAACCATACCAAACAACAGGCTTCATAATACAATCTGAGGCAAGCCAAGACCTCCTTTTTCTATAGCATTTTGTAGGAGCCAACTACTTATTTGGGATAAAATGAAGAGAGTTCTCTTATATGAGCTGCCTTAATCACCTAGACAAGATTGATTGATTGATTGATTGATTGATTGATTGATTGATTGATTAGGTGCCATCAATGTCAGTGTCTACTCTTAGTGACCATACAGATAGATTTTCTCCTTGATGATTTGTCCCTATCCTGGTCTTTCATGTCTCCCAATGGTGCAACCATCTGGAAAATAACCAGATATTAATTTAGCAAATAAAAAATAATGTATTACATAAAAAGTTTTATGTATAGGAATTATGAGTTATATAGTTGGGCCACATAAACATAAGGAGCTAGAATAACTTTTATTATGGTTTTCATCCCAAAGGTGCTTTTTCAAGAGGCAACTGGACTTTTTTGTTGTTCTTTGAAAATGTTTTGCTTCTCATCCGAGAAGCTTCTTTAGCTCTTCTTGAATGAGAAGTGAAATGTTTTCAAAGAAAAACCAGAAGATCCAGTTGCCTCTTGAAAAAGCACCTTTGGGACAGCTATGACTTGCGAATCTCCATAGACATTATGTTTTTCACTTTTCCTAAAAATATGAACAAAAGAAAACTCTTTTCCCTCTTTCTCTCCTTTCTTCTTTTCCCTTTCTCTTCTCCCTTTTCTCATATACAGTAAGTATGTGTGCACTGGGCTTCCACATTTCTAACTACAATATGTCTCTTTATTGCTGGTGTCCTATTATTCCTGAGCTTTGTTTCAAAACCAAAAGATTATCCCTTTTGCTTTCCATTTGCAAAAATTACCAGAACTCACTGGGTACTTGACAACTGTGCTTTGTGAACAGTAACTTAACAAAAGCATTGTTTGTTATGTCCAGGTTCAATAGTCAGCTTCTATACTTTTCTTTTACAAGCATCAATACTACATTGCTAATATTCCTTCAACTAGACTGTCTTCAATCAGCACAATGCACTGTTTTGTGTAAAATATTGTCACTGAATTTTTCCCATGCCTTGGAGGATTGAAGATATAATTTACTTGGACTTCAGTAAGGCATTTGATAAAATAGACCATAACCTACTACTAGATAAAGTAGAAAAATGTGGGTTAGACAGCATCACCACCAGATGGATTAGTAATTGGCTGACCAGCCGCACTCAATGTGTAGTCCTCAATGGAACTGCATCTACATGGAGGGAAGTATGCTGTGGAGTACCCCAAGGCTCTGTTTTAGGCCCAGTACTCTTCAACATCTTCATCAATGACTTGTACGAGGGGATAGATGGGGAACTCATCAAATTTGCAGATGACACCAAACTGGCAGGAATAGCCAACACTCCAGAAGATAGGCTCAAGATACAGAAGGATCNNNNTTAATACCACTTTATAATGCCTTGGTAAGGCCACACTTGGAATACTGCATCCAGTTTTGGTCGCCACGATGTAAAAAAGATGTTGAGACTCTAGAAAGAGTGCAGAGAAGAGCAACAAAGATGATTAGGGGACTGGAGGCTAAAACACATGAAGAAAGGTTGCAGGAACTGGGTATGTCTAGTTTAATGAAAACTAGGACTAGGGGAGACATGATAGCAGTGTTCCAATATCTCAGGGATTGCCACAAAGAAGAGGGAGTGAAGCTATTCTCCAAAGCACCTGAGGGTAGGACAAGAAGCAATGGGTGGAAACTTAATCAAGGAGAGAAGCAACTTAGAACTAAGGAGAAATTTCCTGATAGTTAGACCAATTAATCAATGGAATAACTTGCCTCCAGAAGTTGTGAATGCTCCAACACTGGAAGTTTTTAAGAAGATGTTGGATAACCATTTGTCTGAAGTGGTGTAGGGTTTCCTGCCTAAGCAGGGGGTTGGACTAGAAGACCTCCAAAGTCCCTTCCAACTCTTATTCTATTTAAGAAACAGATTGATCTATTTAAGAAGAGAAGCTCTTGAACTAGTGTGACAAGGAAAAGAGGGAACAGACACACAGAATGTCAGAATCTTTACAATAAAGTATCTATTTCTGCCTTGAGTGGCCATCTACTGGGAGTTACTGTTTGTTTTAGCTTTTCAATGGCCTCAGTTGGAAGCTTGAATTATTTCCTGGATTTGTGTGTGTGTGTGTGTGTGTACATGTTTCCAGAAAGTAAATGTATGGATTTTTAAAACTTGGAAAGTATTTAACCACAGATCAGAATAAAAGCAATAAATTGTTTCTATGAACAATTTATGAGATTGGTTGTAAATCAAATAAAGGGCAGCCGGATCATGTAGATTTTTCTGTGGGTGAAATTGTATTTCCCTTAACAGCAATAGCACTTAGACTTATATACCGCTCCATAGTGCTTTGTAGCCCTCTCTAAGTGGTTTACAGAGTCAGCGTATTGTCCCCAACAATCTGGGTCCTCATTTTACCGACTTTGGAAGGATGGAAGTCAGAGTCAACCTTGAACCAGTCAGGTTCTGGTTCAACTCCTACAAATGGTTAGTCCCCAATACCAATAATGTGTCTTTAACACGCAGGCTTGTTTAGATTTTCTGATTATTTTTTCTGTCTAATCTTTTTTTTTTCCGTAGGTTAAATTTAAATTTAACTTATCTTTCTTCTGAATAAGTTACAAGATTAAAAAATAAATAGTTAATTCATAAAGGGAGTTTATGTCCACTGAGGAAATGAACAGAAGTTCCAGAGCTGCAAACAGAAGTTCCCTTGAGCAAGGTCTCCTTGATTACTCTTTGACAAGAGTGAGTGTAGTTTATACAAAACATACTGGCCAATGTTATTAAATTCAGCAATCTACCTTGCTTTTCTCCAGTCTTGAGGTATCCTGTCTTTTTTAAATTCATGAGAAATGTTCATTAATGTAAAATACAGGTTTTTAAAGACACAGAAATTATCTCTGCATCTAGGTTAGTGATGCATATTTGCTTGAATGTTAGGGCATACATGTTTTGTGTGGCAAACTGACAGAAGATTTCCTAATGTAAGATTCTGAACAGATCTGATCCCATCTGATGAGTGGTTTTTTTCCCCTTTAATTCACTGGCAGGATCGCTGTGTTTGCATGCCCCCCAAACCTGAGGTAAATCCTGCTTGCCTTTCCCAATTTTTTAATCAGGGGAACAAATGACCAATTGGCAATCTTATCAGTGGTTAGCGATGTTAATAGCAGCTGTGTCCTGATATCAGTTTCCTCCCAGAAGTTCTGCAGTTCCTGTAATTGAGGACAATTTGATAAAGTAAGGTGGCTTTTTAAAAAGATTTATTAGCTAGCCAGGCACTATGCCATTTTGTCCTCAGCTGCAAATGGGCTTAAACTGATCATTTAATATTTCAGATTGCAGTTTATTATACATTGTGGGGAAATAAAAAATGTTTCTATCTTAAATGTCTAAAGACTTCACTGCTGTCTATAGAAGGCCATTCTTTGTTTGCTACTTTATATATGTAATTAAATCTTAGATTTAGTCCAAATAGATTGCTTGTTTTTGACAGACCAAATGATTTGTGTTGTATCTGGATTTTTATTGTTGTTTTTAAAATCAATGTTGTTTTTTTACAATGGTCAAAGGAATCAGAAATACATGATTCTGTCTTATCTAAATTGAAATATTCTTTTCAGTAGAGAACTCTGTTATGATTTGATGAAAGTTTCACTTGTCCTTGATTTTAACGAATTTTCACCCCAAAAGCATCATGGATATGCATGTGCTCATTTTTCTGCGTGTAAGTCCTAGTCTGTACATTTTTGAAACTTTCCAGTATAAAATACAGTATATATATATATATATTCTAATGTACATATTTTTGTGTGTATTTTCATCAATGCATTCAGAGTTTCAAAAGCAGCACGCGCATCTGAAAATTATGCTGTGGTGAGGGATTTGGACACTTGTCAACTCATTCATCTGGGTGTAATAATGTTTCTGAATATTTCAACATCAATTCAAATGCTAATAATTTATTGAATAATTGATCCTATTTTGTGGGTAGGAAATATTGATTCCTCATGCATTTCAAATAGCTGTTCTTTTATAGACCTTTGCTAGGTAACTAAAATATGAAAGATGCATAATTAGTGATGAGTAACAAAGCTCCTCACCTCATGCTATTTTCTACAAACATTTTCTTACAATAATCCCGAAATACGACAAATGCCATAGAGGTATATGAATCAACAAGAACTATATCTCTTTCTCTCTGCCCCCCCCCTCTCGATTTTACGCATCAGGTTGATCTGATTATTTGAATCAAGAATTCAAATCACCTACTGATGATATAGTGATGGGCTGCAAATTTTTTAACAACTGGTTCTTTGCCCTAATGACTGGCTCGGTGGGTGTGGCTGGGTGGGCGTGGCCAACTCGATGTCACTTACATCAAGGGACACTTCGCCTCGTCCGCCCTCTCATGACTGTGGGGATGCTGCAATGGTAGTAAGTGTGAAAAATGGTCATAAGTCACTTTTTTCAGTGCCATTGTAACTTTGAATGGTCACTAAATGAAATGTTGTAAGTCAAGGATTACCTGTACAAAAATACAAAAAGCTTCTTTGCTTGCAAAAAGCTGCCCTAAATACCAGTCATTAGATTAGAAATGGAGGAATACACACTGAAGATCAATGAGTCACAGCTGTCATGGAAACCTAAACCATTCTGTCTGAATACCTTCCTTTTCCTCAGCAATATCTGCAAATATTGGAGTTACAAATCAGGCAGGCTGCCAGAGCACATTGAGGAATTAAAATAGTTAAAATATAAGGATAACTATCAGCAGCCAAGTTACTCTTGCTCATAAAGTGAAACCCTTTAGCAGCGAGGTCATTTAAGCTCTCCAGAAAATGGGTGGGCATATTTGGGCTAAAAAATGCCAAGCTAGAGAGAAAAATTAACAAATTAACATCTTGAGTGAGGGCTAATACCATTTTGTCTTTGTTCAGACCTTGCTGCAGGGAATTTTTGCCTATGAATATAGCTATCTATCTCTTTATCTCTTAAGTGCTGACATCTGCTGTGGGCTATTAAGGAAGGTGGGGGCTGCTTTCTCCCTCTAAGAAAACATGTTTCTCCATTTCTCATCCAGGGAAATATATTCTTCCTTTTTAATATTTCTCAAAATATTTCATACTACTAGGAGAGGGGTAGCTTCCCACACTTGAAAACATTTTGTTTCTCATCCAAGAAGCTTCTTCAGTTCAAACTCCATAGAATCTGCATAGATTATCAGTTTATTGTTAGTGTTAGAGGAGGAGGACACACAGAGAAAAGGCACACACAAACACAAGTATTGATTGTGAAATAGCTGTGTGAGTCAAGTAAAAGTATCTCCTTGGGCTAACAATATATCAAAAGAAGACTTGTGGTTTTGCAACTCACAAAGGCATTAAAAAAATCAGACAGAATGCCAAGCTTGCATCCTGCCTCTCAGCCATTTCTTCTATGGCTATGCCAACCCTTCTGTAAATAGCTGTTCAAGCCCCAGGAATAAAAATACCACAAAAAAACTCCGGGGGGGGGGGGAACTCCAGAGAAGCTCAGCTACAGACAGAAAGTCTGGGCTACTGCCAAGAACCAAGACTGTTAGAGGCAGTTTCTGAAAACACTTAAAGCAGCAGGGGCGGCAATTAAGATAAGGATTAGGCTAGAAATACAGGCACACTAGAATCTTTCCTTCCTGCGTTCCTTGCAGGATTAGCTCTGTAAAGTGGGAAAAGATTTCTTCCAACAACCGGTTCTCCGAACTGCTAAGAAAATTAACATACGGTTCTCCCTACTGTGCTCCCTACGGTAGGAGCCCACCACTGCATGCATGCATACATACATACATACTGTACATACATACATACATACATACTGTACATACATACATACATACATACATACATACATACATACACACACACACACACACACACATTTTGTTTTAGGATAAACAGCATTACGTAAAATGCAGAAAAGTACAATTAATTTTAAAAGAATTTAAAAAATGAAAAGTACGATATTAGAAGAAGAGATAATACCAACACCATTTTACTATGACTTTCTATATCTTTTTATATCTGCAAACCATCTTTGCTTCCATCATCCACCAGTTTCATACATTGTCTCGTTTGTTAAACTTTTCTCTTTTCTCTTTCTGAGGATCTGATCCACTCTATCCATCCATAATTTTCTTGGTCTTCCCTTATCCATCAGCCAGTTCACCTTTCTTTCATATATTTGCTTTATGATTGGAATTTCATTCATTCTTCCTATTTGACCAAACCACCTTCATGTAAATACCAACATAAGACAATCTTTTGCCCCAGCTTTAGAAAACATTCTACCAAACCACATATATTCATATACTTGCTCTATTTTTCTATATTGATATCTAATTTGCAAACATTCCATTTTTTCTCATCAAACAAAAGTAACTGGAATCCTGTTATTTTAATGTTTAGAGCTGTATTCCTTGTTGCATCATATAATTTATCTAATATCTATTGCAAGTCATTTGGCTTTCATACAACAGGCTAGCATCATTGGTACACATACTTTCACATTCCCCAGATTATTTTCTTTTTTTCATAGCATTTTCTTTCAATCAACAAATATTTAATAAATTTGTTTCTCAGATTCTACATTTTTCAAACACTTGCTGAAGGTCAGATATCTGATTTAGACTTTCAGATCAAAGGTTCAAGCTGAAGCTTTGCACAGCACTGAAATGTGTGTTTCACTGCTAAAGATTTCTATACCATGGCAAATGTGGTATATTTTTCCTATAAAGTTTAAACATGGCAGAAAATGACCAGTCCTTCAATCATCTTTCCTGTCCACATTCATAAATTTATGTTCCCCCTTTTTCTTTCTCTATAATGTTGAGTATCTTATTAAGTAATTTTAGGTTTCCAATGTCATTGATAACATTTTCAAAAGTCCACAGTAACTAATGTTTGCCTCATATCCCATCCATTGCAACCACAACAGCCACAAGGTCATGCAAAAACAAAAGAAAACAATCTGTCTCCCAATGAGCCAGAATAAAGGGCCAATCTAGATATTAAACTAGACATTTTAATTACTTCAACTTTTAAAAGGGGGATAGAGGCACCGCAGTCCTGGGAAAACTTATTTGAATGGAATCAGCTCTGCAGAATTCTAAGGAACTTGTTTTTGAGTAAAAGTGGAAGATCAATTTGCAAACTCCATTGTATTTATTTAGAAAATGGCTATTTTGAATCAGTAATATTGCATATTTAATCCGGATGTTATGCTGAGGGAAATTCAGCCTGGGTTCACAGAGTCAGGCTGTTGCTTTAATGAAGTCTACTGAATGTACACAATTGCTATGGCTTGTAAATCAGTTTACGATTTATTATTTTATTGAATGTCATTATTTTATTGAATTATTTATTCAATAAACGATGGTTAAATAAAACATACCCAGCACAATGGATGAGCCATCAAAAGTATCTTAATTTTAACCATGGATTTGACTCCAGCTTAGAGCAAACATAAAATGCAGTAGATGCACTAAGAATTGTTAAAATGAAGTATGCTAAGAATAATAATTGAACAAAACAAAACAAAAACAGTCCAGTCAAAACAGACATTTGCCTTCTCTCTCTTCCCCCCCCCTTTCTCCCCTCCCCACATCATGGCCAATATCTTAACATTTTTGACCACACTCTGTGAACACTACCAATTAGGTCACTCCCACCATGGAACAGCAGCAAAGGAAGATTAAATAGCATCATATTTAGGTAAAAAGTCCTTGGTTTAATCGATGGACTGGCAAGGGAGAAAAATCACAAACCAATAAAAGACAATCCACATGTTCTAGCATAGATCAATTTTTTTTGGTCTGATTTGGCATAGCACATTCATTTGGTATAG
Source organism: Thermophis baileyi (assembly GCA_003457575.1). Lineage (NCBI taxonomy): Eukaryota > Metazoa > Chordata > Lepidosauria > Squamata > Dipsadidae > Thermophis > Thermophis baileyi. Next base: position 11,471,534 of record QLTV01001483.1, on the reverse strand, counting down.
ACAAGGTGTGTCATCTTTGCATTTTTAAACAGCATTGGATTGCATCTGCAAGAATTGGCTCCAAATAGGTAGAGCTGGTGAAAAAATGAGAACAAGCATCTCCATCAAGCAAAAACTGGGATGCAGGAAACTTCCATAGTGCAGTGTGGCACTCTTACACTCCCATCTGTCCTTCTTTTTAAGTACCTGCAAGCATATTCTTCCTGCCAAGGAGTCACAGGATACTTTGCTGCTGCAGCTTTAGCAATTTAATTGCTAGGCATGCCGTCTCTGCAGTGCTCTTTCCAAGTGTCACATCGGCTAGCTGTTCAAAATGCGTCTTTTGAAATATCCTTATTTTTCTTTCAGAAACACGTGGCTGCATTTAGGTTAAGTTTTCCTCGTGTTGTGTGGCTTGTGGCAGCCATAATGATTGGGTTCATATGTAACCCTAAGCAATAAGCCCTGATTTTGCAAACCACACACTAAACCAAAAGCAAAGGTTTGGTGATGTAATGGCCAGCATGAAAGGGTGAAATGCCTTTGTAACTAGCCTGTTTGCGGCCATTAGGAGGTTCAGATGAAAGGAATCGGTACAGGAAAAGATTTGATTTATAGTCAAAGCAGGCAATGGCCAAGTCCCAGGATACCACACGGGGAAAAGGAGGGGAACAAATAGAAGAGAAACGGAGTTAGAAGCACCTTGCAAGAACAGAGACTGATGGGCTAGAACTGACCCTGGGGATCAGTTGAATATATCTTTAACATTTGTTGGTGCAGGTAACTGTGATAAGTATTTCAAAGTCCAAAGCCAGATACAGTTTCAGTAAACTTTGGCAGTGTCACTATCTAATTTGATTGGAAGTTGGTTAAGAAAGATCAAAAGAGCTATCAAAAGCTTTTCAGATTTTTATTTCAGCTTCTTCTGCAGTGACCTTAACTACTCCCACCGCGAGTCAACAGAGTCAATTATGGCCCAAGGAGCTGCTTTTGGACTCATTGATGAAATTGGCATTCAGCTATTGAACTTTTGCTGTTATCTGCCGGAGAAATGGAGCTGTTCCTCCTTCCACTTACTAGCTCAAAACCCAATACGGTATTCAATTGGCAGTTAGCTTTTTCTCCCCATCCTCACATCTGATCTTTCTAATGAAACCTCATTATTGTTGTATTGATACCTTTCTCTGTGTGAATGTTTATGTTGCCTTACAATTGCCGAATTTGCCCTGTGCATTTTCAGATACCTCCGAAACCATTTGCCTCTTTCTTCCCTACCAGTGCAATTTTAAAACATTTTGCATAAATCAGCTGGATAATTGTGGACTAGAGCACTCAAGCATATAATAAGCTGAGCGCTGCAGGAATGCACCTTTAACATTTTGTGCTTTTGAAGTGGGATGGGCAACCTAGGATCTTCAGGCATTTTGTGTTTCAGTTCCCATCAGCATCAATCAGTCTTACCAACATCAAGGGACAGTCAGCAACATATTCCAAAATATATGAAAATAGTTAAATGTCAACGCCCAATTTACATGCCAACCTGAGAATATGTTTCATGGAACTCAACAGAATTACTTTTGAGCTGATGCATGATTGCCTATTTCTTGTGAATTTTACTTCATATTGTATGGATATGGGTTGCTAGAATATAGAGCATAAGTGGAGGTTACTTTACATGTAATTCTGAGAGTGAGGATTCATACCATATAGGGCTACTAGAGAGAAGCAGAGAGTTAGTTTTCTGCTATCTAGTAGACTTCTGGATTTTTGCAGTCTAGATCTGGAATGCCTAAGAAAAGACCAAGAGAACAATAAATACTGCCATAAATGATGCTTAAGGCTTATTTATGGCTTCTGATATAAATAAAGTGGCTTTATTTATATATATTTTTTTAAAAAAGTGGTTTCTGTCCTTTGCGATTGTGGTGACATGCAGACAACAACACATATGTATACATGCACTTTGTGCCCTAATCAGTGACCACTTGAAGATCTCATGGCAGCACGACAGAATGTAATTAATGTTGCTAGTTTCTAGGCAAGATCTGTTTAACTTCTACATATTTCAATCTTGTATTTTATATTTTATATTTTAATCCTGATGCTTCTGCATCATTAAACACATGGTGGTAGGGAAGTGCTTCACAAAAACAACTGATATACAAATACTGTATACCGATGTGAACTAATTTCCCTGTTGTGCTCTTTGCTGATCTTAAAATATGGCAGTCCTAAGTGAAAGATTAGAAGGTTATACTAAAGTATACTACTACTAGTATCATAGTACTTTCAGGCTAATCACGAATCATCTTCTTTTGAATAAGATGTTTAGATGATCATAACAATATGCTAGCTTTAGGTTCATTGGCTTGCTTATTTGTAGGCAAACTTGAGCTAAGATCCTTTCCTTTGATTTAATTCTGTGTCCCTTCTGAGCTTTATGAACAAGATGGTGGATGATGAAAATGTGAAAGCAAACTATGCCAGGGAGAACAACTGGCATGAGTGCAGCCTGATTTAAATGGGTATTCAGTTTCAGAGTATTCATAAGTATTCAGTTTTAGGTATCATAAGTATTATGATAATATCTCATAAATATTACCCTTAGACATAAGACAATAATTACCATCTTTTAACCTTTCTTATTACCTTCTCCCATTGGTATCTTATGATTATATTACCTTGTTGTTTGTATGTACACTGAGAGCTTATGCACCGGGGACAAACTCCTTGTGTGTCCAATCCCACTTGGCCAATAAAGAATATTTTATTCAATTCAATATTCACTGACAACAGCATGGCAAAGACAATATACCAGGTGCAGTTCACCAACAAATGCAGTTGGTTTTTCTAGTATTGTGCTTTTCCTCCAGGTCTTTACAAACCAACAAGGAAGACACTCGTGTTATGTTTACTCTACAAGATAGCTTGTCCTTGCATCAAAATATTTACAATGATAGTAAACTCTTACACTTCCCCAATTATTAAAAAAAACTATTATTGTTTTGCATTTTAGACTGTCCAGTCTGGTTCTATCTTTGAGGGAGTTATTTTCCTTCTTCATAAAACTGTTTTCTCTTCCAACACAGTACAGATTAATTCACGCTGTAATCAACACTCACATCTTCCAATAATTTCCAGCTTTTATTTTATCACCATATGCAAGAAACTAATTTTAGGAGTTGCTTTTGCATTGGCTATTGCTTCATGCAGTATGATGCAAAGTCAATGTATTTGATGCCAGAAACAAAAACTGTGTTTTTAAAAAAAGTATTACAACCCAGAAGCGACCATAATTATATTTTAGAAATCAATCAATCAAGTCATTTTACCAGACTTTGTTGCTTTTGCTAAAGATGTTTGTAGATGAATTTAGCATGATGTGCAGCATTTATTTATTTACACATTTCCATTCCAGCAGATATTCTGTCTCTCAAGGATTAAAGGAAAGAGTCAACAAAACAAAGCATTAGCAAAAAAACAGAAGAGCAGTTAAAAGAGTAAAGATGGCAGTCATATTAACTCCATGCAGAATTTTCTGTGTTGTCTAGTGTCTGAGATTGTTTCAAAACAGGCAAGCTCAAGTGTGGCTCTGTCTTCTCTTTGTAGGGGATGTAGGCTTTCCTTCCATTTCTCCCCGCATCAGAAACTCTTCCCTTTTTTGGCATCCTCTAAAATGGGTTTGACCCAGGGGTGGGTTCCAACTTACCTTGCTGCTGGTTCGTTCCCTCCCACGCTGTGTGGACGCGCATGCGCAGTAACGAAAAATCTGGGAAAAAAGCCAAAAACAAGATGGTGACCGTATGCACAGTGCCGGAACTCGGCTTCTGCGCATGCTCAGAAGAAAAAATAAAATAAAAAAAAATTCAAAAAAAAAGATAGTGGCACCCACGGACCGGCACCGAACCGGATCGGTGATGTCATCGTGACGTCACCAGCGGGTCGCTACCGGTTCGGGCGAACTGGTCCGAACCGGGAGGAACCCACCCCTGGTTTGACCACAACTTGTACCACTGCCAGCCAGCATGTTTTGGGTTATAGGGATCTACAGCTGATTCTAACCAGGATAAGGAAAAAGAGGGGGAAAGCTATGGGACTTTAGGAACAATGTCCTAAAACGCCATCAACCATGGCAGCAATAAGTCAACGGATGGAGAGATGCCATATGTCTTCCTTTGTAACGGGACTCCTCTTCCATCCTACAATTACTTTTCCTCTGGATTCCCTATCAATAATTCGAACCTTTCTCACCCTTCTTCATCCTCTGGAAAAGGGCTTCTTTTGCTTCCCTCTGCCTACCCTCTACTTATAATATCTTTCTAGACAGTACAATGCTGCCACTTACACTGGCATGCTCCAGTCAGCCGCTGGAACCTGGATATTTTGACAGATGTTGGATACCCGGATGAATAGAATATTGGAAGTTTTAAAATAGGATATGCCTGAGGAAAAACCTAAGTGGATGGGAAACCTATCCTACATGTGGCCTTTGGTTCCAACATTATTATTTGAATGGCCTGCTAGGGGGCACTCGCCCCAAAGAAGCCAAAGCCAGATGAACGAAATAGATGATAGTGGATAAAATTTTAAATTAATGTATTTTTGTTTCACCTTTTTTTTGCCCAAGTCAAGACAGCATATATAATACTCCTGCTCCCATTTCCCCCCCCAATAACCACCTTGTGAAGTGGACTAGGCTGAGAGACAGAGAGTGACTGACCAGGATTCACCCAGCCAACATTCATGCCTAAGGAAGTCCTAGAACTCAGAACATCCCAGTTTCACCTTAATTACTACATCAAACTGATTCTTAAACAATTTCCTGTTGGTAAACCAGCAATTTTTGTGTTATAAGGCAAAAGTTACATTAATTGTATTATTGTTAACCATCAATGTGTATTGCAATAATACAGTTATGTTTAATATTATTGGACGTGTATTTAATAATTTCCTCTACTGTCACACCAATCGTTACAACACCGTGTCGACTGTATTGGAAATTCCTGGAACGATCGTGCATCTCTGATATATAAGATTATAAACTACCAATGAATCATTCATGTGTTTCTGTATATAATATATTTGCTCTTTTATTAAACAAAACATAAAAACCAAAACTAATAAATGAAGAGTTTAAAAAAAAATAAACCAAGAACAGGACTAGAAGCAAATTAAAAAGAAAAAAAGAAATACTTGGAAGCACGCATGTGAATACATGCCATACCTCCATACCATTTTAAACATCCTTATATATTAAGTATATCAATTTGTATAGCTAATGTAGAAAAAAAAATCTAGAAAAAATACTTAATATGGATAATTTGTGATCAAATTTGAACACGCTTATCATCATTGTAGGGTTTTCAAAATTTGTCGTCGTTAATTTTTCATTCAAACCAACTTCTGAGATTTTAAATATCTCTATCCAGTGAAAGAAGTGAGTTAATTTTATGTTTTTTCACAAACAAAGGTGCCCCACTCACTTTTCATTTAAAGGTGTTGCTCCTAGCATGCTACTCAAATGTTAGGTGCAACCCTCCTGGAACTGATTATTAGCACAGCTTAAAGGATGTGGATCCTCCTGGAGATGTTCCAAAAGTGTATTTCAAGTTGTTTATATAGAACCAGCAGGATGATGCTGAAAACTATATCACTAGATTAAATAGTGTAATGTACACCTATAACTTAGGTTGATACTAGGGTGTTACTAGGAGATGCAGATCTCTGTATTTTTTTATTGTGATAACAGAAAATCAAGAGATCCATAAACCTTCATAGGGGGAAATAAAATGCTGAGGTATTTCTATACCTTTTTTTTTGATTCCCAGTTATTTTATACATACTGAATAAACCACAACTGCATCTGCCTTCTATGAAGTCCAACTGAAGCTGATCCAGTAGTGTTTACTCTGACTATCTTGGGTTACTGTAGCTATCCAAGGTCTCAGATGGATGCCCCACTTCTTCCTCTCTGGGAGATACTAGGAAAAAATGAACGAGGGACCTTTGTCAAGGGCCACACATACTGTGTCACTGAGCTGCTGCTTTTGATTCCTATGGGGAGGGGAAAAAAGCAAATGGACAGTTTGTCTCTGGCAAGGTTTTCCTTGCTTTCAGGTGTTTACTTTAGTTCTACAGGACCTCGGGGGACACTAACAGTAAGCTATGCTCACTGTCAGTGCTCTGTTCACACACTGTGGAGCTTGCTTACGCTAACTGTCAAAACCAATCATCATGAAGAGCAAACATGTTAGGAAAAAAATGTGCATTTGGACGGTTACGTATTGAAAGATGCATAAAACTTATAATAGAGAAACATTTATTTAATTGAACAATTTACAGGGCTGCCTATATTACATAACATATATACTTTCATTTAGTACCTTGTTTTCCCACCTTGATATCATAAAAAAAAAATCTAGAGTCAAACTTAATTCTTGATTCTCCATAGTGGGTTAAGATAGCATCCATGAATGGGTTAACTCCTGCCTTCAGCTGATTGGACCGAGTCTGACAGAGCTGAAAACCCCGCCTCCGTTGCTAGGGCTTCCAGCTTTCGACTTGGTCCTCAGCGTGGACGGATGTGGGAGAGTTTCCTCCATTCCTGGAAGTTATTTCTGTGCTATTTCGTCTATCGTTGTGATTTGGTTTTCCAAAGACTGTGAGTTTGACCAGCGGACTCCCTATTTACATCGGGTTGAGTTGCTGTCTCCAAAGACCGGACGTTTCGGCTCCGGTCTTCGGAGCACCCTCCTGGGGGGGGGATAGGGTCCCCGTATCGCCTTGCTTCTAGCTATTTGGACTGCGATTTACATCACCGGTGCAGGCGATAACAAGCGGTTAGCTACTCCTCACTACCAGGCCTGCCAGATTGCCTTGAGGAGAGCGAGCTGTTTCTGGCGCCATTTTAAAAGCCGCGGCCTTTTTCCTGTCCGTTGCAAGCCGGCGGCGCACCGTTTCTCACTCTAAGGTGACCGTGCGGTGGCTGCAGCCAGGAGTCTAGCGCTCCACCTATTGCTGCCAGTGCCCAAATCGGGCCATTAGCCCTCAGGACCTCGCGCTCCATCGGAGATCGCATTTCGGACTAGCAGGCGGTTCAGGAGTCTTGCGCTCCACGTGGCGTGTTCACCGAGCCTGCGGCATGGTTAGAGTCCGGAGTCTAGCGCTCCGAGGATTACAGGAGTCTTGCGCTCCACATAAAGGCTCAGAATCCTTTAGCCTTGAAATTAGCGGTCAGAACGCTTTGCCCGGCTTCGGGCTTGATGATCGGCTCACAGGCAGTTGCCTCGACGCCATTTTGCCAGCTCCGCTTGGGCTCTTGAGGCGGGAAGCCGCCATTTTGGGCTGCATTCCAACAGCCAACTTTGTGCGCCAATTCAGGGCGCTTATCTGGCTTCCTTATCTGGTGCTTCTCTGGCCATAATTATCAGGCCAATATTCCTTAAGGGCACAGCGGCCATTGTTTCACCAGAGCCCACATTGAGGCGTGCCTCAGCCTTGGGCATCCAGGAGTTTCGTGCTCCAGTATGGACGGATGTGCGGGAGTTTTCTCCATTCTTGGACGTTATTTCTGCACTGTTTTCCTATTGCTGTGACTTGGTTTCATAGACAGTGAGTTTTAGCCAGCAGATTCCCCTTTGTCATCTGGTTGAATCGCTGGCTCTCAGAGACCGGGCACTTCGGCTTCGGTCTCCGGACCACCCTCTGGGGGGTGTAGGGTCCTTGTAGCACCTTGATCTCTCACCTCGTACCATCGCAGTTACATCGGTGTTGCAGGTGATCGAGATCATTCGGCCAATTTTAACTTGGCCCTGTCAGACTTTGCCCGTTAAGGAGCTAACCATTTCTGACGCCATTTTCAAAAGCGCGGCCTTTTTCCTGTGGCTCGCAAGTTGGCGGTGAGCCGTTTCTAATTATCGGTGTTCGTGGGGGGGCTGCAGCCAGGAGTCTAGCGCTCCACTAATTGCTGCCTGTGCCCGATTCGGGCCGTTGCCCTCAGGAGCCTAGCGCTCCATTGGAGTCTGCTGGTCAGGAGTCTCGCACTCCAAGCAGCGTCTCGCCGAGCCTGATGATACCATTTATTCCCGAGTCTCATGCTCCGACACATTCAGGAGTCTAGCGCTCCACACAAAGGGCCTAAGAGCTTTCAGCCCTAAGTTTGGTCTCAGCCCGCTTCGCCCGTATTTGGGTTGCTGTCCCGATTAACAGCTGTTGCCTTGCCGCCATTTGACAGCTCGTCATCGGCCGTCAGGCGGGAAGCCGCCATTTTGTGAAGCACTCCAATGGCCAATTTTTGCACGCCAATTCAGGGCGCTTACAGGGCTTTTAGCCTGATTATTCAGGCCTCCACTATTCTGGGGAACAGCGGCCACTGCCTCAAAGGCACGCCAGACCAGGGCAGTTTGAGGCGTCTCTCAGCCTCCTATATCCAGGAGTTTTGCACTCCAATTACAGCCCGCTGTCCAATTTCCCTGTGGGAATATTTCTATTCAGCGCTCAGCCGCATTATAGATTGGCCCTGTGACTGTCCATAGAGGCCGTGTATTGGGGTGCATAAATTGCCGGCCATAGACTGAAGTCCAAGGTCTGTTATTACCATGGCGGGTAATTCTAACACCAAGGGGAATAGAAAGGCGGCAATGACTAAACGCCCTGGTCCCTAGGACAATAATAAAAAAAACCAATAAGCGCTCTAAGGACATTAAGACCGATAAGCGCTCCAAGGTCGCTGAAAAGGATGAGCGCAGGAGGGACAAGGCACTAAATAAAATCTGCCAGGTCCGACCAAAGGGGTTCTCACTCCCCTTCTAGGTCCCATCCTGAGCCATACCAATCAGCTCAGATTCCCTCCAGGGCCTCATCGGTCACCGGCTCGGTGGACCGGCTGTCGCTGGACATCCATATGTCTAATGCTGACCAAACTGATCTCTGGGGACCAGCCCTGAACAGACAAGCCGTACCCAGCCGTCTGGCTGACAATGGCAGAATGGGTCCACCGGCCACGTTTACCCCAATTGCGGCTGGCCTCCAGCCTGATACAGAGGTGGCGACACCGGAGGCTTCACCTGACATCCAATCTATGATTGCGAATGCCATCAAACAAGGCATTGCCGCAGGCATCCAGCAGTTACACCGCGCAGACTACCTCCTGCCGGTTCAGGCGGAGGAACGGGTTTGGCCTGGATCCAGTGCTTCCGACCGGAGGCGAGGATTTGCATGACCTCTATGCGTCCGATTGTTCCCCTCGCAACCAGGGCCACAGTTCTGATGACGAGGGTCCTCAGGATATCGAACTATCCGAGGACGAGGGATTGCAACTGGAGCAACCGTCCTTCACGGACCTATTTTCGCCGGCTTTATTCAAATCACTTCTTCACAAAGCCATCGCCTCGGCGAATTTGGGACAACAACAATCCGACCCTCAGAAAGACCAGGCAAGTCCATCGGATCCCCTTTTCTCCCAAATTACCACCCATGCCGAGGTTGTGCCCTCTCCACAGCTCTTCGTGGACGTGGTACAAAAACAGTGGGTGGCGCCGGTGTCCGGTCCCAATCCATCGACGACAGACAAAAAGTATTACAATGTGGGTCAGAAATTAGTGGGACCGCTCATAACACCTGTGGTGGACGATCCTATTCTGGCATTACATCAACCATCAGCCATGCCAGGGGAACCGGAGGAGCTCCTTCGGCCTGAGGACAGGAGGATGGAGCAGGCCCTACAAAAATGTCATCTAGCGGCAGCATGGGCAGTCAGGGCTGCAACATCTGCTTCGTTCTTCACCCGCACCTCGCTCCTCTGACTGCGTCAGCTACAGGCCAGAACTGCAACGTCGGATGTCAGAGCTCAACAAGATATCAGTAAACTACTGGCGGCGGCTCAGTTTTCCGCGGACGCTACACTGAATGCTGCAAGGTTTGCATCGAAGGCCATTGCCTCGTCCGTGGTAGCCCGCTGAATGCTCTGGCTCCGACACTGGCAAGCTGATGCACACCACAAGTGGCGATTGGCCTCAGCCCCCTTCTCCGGTCAAAAGCTTTTTGGCGCGGCTTTAGACCCAATTTTGGTAGAGGCAAAGGACAAGCGCAAGGTGCTCCCCTCCCTACCTAGAAAGGCCTCCTTTCAGCCCCAGCCTTATTTTCGATGCCATCCCTTTTGTCCATACGAATCGGGTCCAGCATTTCCCAGACAGTCAGAGAACGGGCCGCAGCACATCATTGGCAAAGGTCCTGGTCTCCAGGGAGGCCCTCCATTCTCTTCATTGGTGGAGGTCTCAGGCAATATCAAAGGGAAGTCTATGTCGGGAACTGCAGAGACTTGTCGTAACAACAGACGCCAGCCTGCTCGGGTGGGGAGCAGTGTCCCAGGCTTCCATGGTCCAAGATCGCTGGTCACCGAAAGAACGCCAGTGCAGTATCAACTGGCTAGAGTTCCGCGCAGTACACCTGGCTCTTAGTCGCCTTCAAGACCTGACGTCCGGCAAGCACATCCTAGTGCTTACAGACAATGGGACGACGAAGGCGCACATAAACAGGCGGGGGGGGGGGTACCAGGTCGCGATCCCTAATGCTGGAGGCCAAGAGAGTGGGCTTATGGCAGAACGTCACCTCCTGTCCCTCTCGGCAGACCACATCTCCAGGGTGTCCAATGTGCAGGTGGACTTTCTCAGTCATACGACTATAGACAATGCGGAGTGGAGCCTGCACCTGGACATTTTCAAACAACTGGTGAGCCACTTTGGTCCCCTCAAGGTCAACCTTTTTGCCACCCCGGAGAATGCCCAACTGCCGATATTCTACTCCAGGTACCAGTCTCTGACCGCGGAAGGGATCAACGCACTGTGTTGTCAGTGGTCACCAGGCCTTCTCTATGCATTTCCTCCTCTGCCCTTGCTTCCGAAGGTCATCCGGAAGATTGTGGAGGAGAAAGTGGAGGTCGTACTCCTGGCCCCACACTGGCCCAGAAGAGCCGGTTTGCGGACCTCATGGCCTTATCATTGACCAGACCCTGGAGGATGCCACTCCACGAAGCCTCTCTCAGCCAGGGGCAGTTGGTCCATCCGGACTGTCAGTGGCTCCAACTGACCGCCTGGTGCTTGAGTGGAACACGCTAAGGTGTGACCACCTTTCCGCCAGGGTCATTGTGACCATCCAAACATCGAGGAGGCCTTCCACCCAACGAATATACGATGCCCTGTGAAAGGCGTTCTGTGCCTGGAGCACTAGAGCCGGTCTTTCCCCTCTGCAGGCCTCAATTGAGCAGATCCTGGATTTTCTCCAGGAAGGCCTAGACAAAGGGCTGTCGCCCAACACCATACGGAGGCAGGTAGCGGCCCTGTCCTCAGTTCTCGCCTGCGGGCCACTGGAGTCCCTAGCCCAGCATCCCACCATCTGGCGTTTCATCAGGGGGACATCCAACGTGCGGCCACCCATGGTCCACAGATTTCCCACCTGGGATCTTACCAAGGTCCTCAATTATCTAACCGGTTGCCCATATGAGCCCTTGAGGTCCATCAGCCTACACCATCTGATGTATAAGGTGCCGTTCTTGGTGGCGATCACCTCCGCCAGGAGGATATCGGAGCTGGCAGCCCTGTCGGTCAGACATGACCTCTGCATTTTTCACCAGGACAGAGTTGTGCTCCGCTTGGATCCATCGTTCATTCCCAAAATAAATTCCTGGTTTCACAGGGCGCAAGAGCTAATCTTACCTAATTTCTGCCCCAACCCAACCCATCCCTTGGAGCGCAGGTGGCATAAACTGGACATCCGCAGAGCCCTGCATATTTACGTCAAGCAGACTGCTGAGATACGAAAGACGGAGGCGCTCTTCGTCTCTTTTCAACCTGGCTCGTTGGGCCTTAAGGTTACGTCTTCGAAGTTGGTCGCTGGCTCAGAGCCACTATTTCTGCGGCCTATGACTTACAATCGCTCCCGAGGCGTAGACGGGTCACGGCTCATTTGACCAGCAGTGCGGCAACAACGGCGGCCTGGGCTACGCAAGCATCCCTTGAAGTTTGCAGAGCTGGCAAGTGGGCTACCCCGTCACTGTTTATCCGGCATTACAAGCTGGATGTTTTTGCATCAGTGGAGGCCTCCTTTGACCGTCGAGTACTGCAGCGGGTGCACACAGGGAGTCAGGACCAGATCTAAGCCCTCCCGGTGGACAGCTAGCTTTGGTATGTCCCATTCATGGATGCTATCTCAACCCACTATGGAGAAGGGGCGTTGGTCTTACCTGATACGCTCCTTCTCGTAGGGTTGAGATAGCATCCAGCCCCGCCCGACATCGGTCTGGCCTTTCTCTTCCTTTGGGAGCACCACTGGAGAATGGCACATCGAGTCTGTTCTTCGTCCTCATCGAAAGCTGGAAGCTGTAGCAGTGGAGGCGGGGTTTTCAGCTCTGTCAGACTTGGTCCAATCAGCTGAAGGCAGGAGTTAACCCATTCATAGATGCTATCTCAACCCTACGAGAAGGAGCTTATCAGGTAAGACCAATGCCCCTTTTATGTAATTTTCTTGGTAATAAGAGTGAAGTGATTTGCCACTGCCACCTTCTGGAAAGATTTTCTGATTACCTAACTTAGCTTACAATCCTAATATTCCCTAGTAGTTTCTTAGTATCCTAGCCAGTAATGGGTTTCACTTACCTTTGCTACCGGTTCGGAGATGTGCGCATGCAGCTTCTGCGTATGTGCAGAGCGTCCGTGATGATGTCCGGGCGGGTGGGTGGAGCCTCCCGCCACCACCACTACCGGTACGCCTGAACCGGGGCAAACCAGTAGAAACCCACCATTGATCTAGCCCTGGCCAAGACCTGCTTAGGTTCCAACTACAGATAAGGCCTTATCAACCCCTTCATGAAGTTTTATGGTCTACCTCCCTCTCTCTCTCTCTCTCCCCCTCCCTCTCCCTCCCCCCTCTCTCTCCAAAACAAGGTGTCATGTATAATGTTCCTTCCTCCTATAAACCCCATAACAACAACCTGATGAAATGGAGTGGGCTGAGTGAGAATGACCGGCCCTAAGTCACCACATACCATTGTAAGCAAAGTATCTTCAAAGCAAATGATTAAACAACAACAACAAAAAAGCCACAGCAGTTCTATTTCATATAAGGAGGGGCCATCTCCAATATTAGAAGGCTTAAGCGAAACAAGAATGTTTTGTTGTTGTTTTAAAGCTAAAGTTACAGAGGTAATAGCCCTATAGAAGATATACTATCCAAAGTGGTGTTAGATAAGCTTTTACACTGAGGGTTCGCTGCTGAAAGAAAAATATGGGGGGGGGGGAGAAATGATTGAGAAAAGCACCGGTAGAAACATGCTGTTGGCAACTGCACTTGTTTTCAAGGTCAACACAGAAGCTTTGGGACCAATTGTAAGTTCTAAATACCAAAGGGAACTGGAGGAACATCAATTATCCTCTTGGGGAGTGCTACATGCTGATTGTATAAAGCCGTTAAGAAACAATTTTCTTGCAATCAAGGGTTTCCTCCAAAGAGGCTGGTAGGAGGACTGAGAGTATTTGAGGAGTAATCTTTCTTTTTAAATATACCATATAGAGTTTGATTCCACCTTGTAGAACCTCTAACTGTGAATTCTGTTAATGAGAAGATTTATATAAAAATGTCAGAAGCAAATTTCTGGCCAAGATTCTCCTTCTGGCTGCTAGTTTAAATGCTAGGTAATAAGACCTCTCACATTCGTGATTTGATTGTGGAAAAGAAGGCTGATCTCGCATATATTACCAAGACCTAAGTGGGGCCCAGAAAGAGGGGTGGTCTTTTCGGAGTTATGCCTGGCTGGGTTTCAAGTGTAGTACTCTCTGAGAATCTGGCATAGGAGTGGTGGTATAGCAATTGTAGCCATCAGGGATCAAATTAGATTGTTGCTGTTGTGCCAGCCTCCCTGCTTGAGCATCTTCAGGTTAGTGATGGGATTTAAGGTCTTGATGGGACTTCAACCTGACCAAATACAAGTTACAGCTGCTATTAAGGCCTGCCTTGAAGTAAGTGCAGCAAAGTGGTAGAACTTCTTTCTCTTATTGCATCGGCAGATTATTGCCCTGGAGCCCTGTTTCAGGCGACATCTTGGCAAAGGGGACCCACAAAAATCTCTTGCAGGGACATGCGGAAATATTTGCTCAGCATCTAGTGGACAAAATCACTCAGATTTCCCAGTTGGACACTGGCCTTGTTGCAGGCCCTGAGGAGGTGCCTAGAGTGCAGTCTTGCCTAATTATTTGGGAACTGTTTGAACCTGTTGCACCTGAAGAAGTGGACAGGGTCCTTAGGATTGCGAGCTCAACCACCTGCCCTTTAGATCCATGCCCCGTTGGCTTTTGAAAGCAGCCCTGGGATGTTGTGTGAGTGTGTCCTAGTGGTAGTTAATTCTTCTTTGAGTGTGTAGGAGTTATTCTTTTTTCTCTTAAGGAGACCTTGGTTCTTAAAGGAGTCATTGGTTGATACTGGATAATTTCCCCCCAGTATCCAATCTCCCCTTTTTATTGATGTAGATTGAAAAGCTGGTTGTATAACAGCTTGAGAAGACCCTGAACAAAGTAGATTATCTGGATCCTTTTCAATCAGGTATGGGACACAGACCTTTTCAGACCTGGATATGGATCAGAAATAGCATTGGCCACAGTTTTGGATAATGTCTAGCTCCGTGATGGCGAACCTATGGCACACATGCCAGAGGTGGCACGCAGAGCCCTCTTTGTGGGCACGCGTGCCATCGCCAGCTGCTCTTCTGGTTTCCGGCGCCTTTGCATGCGCCAGAAACCCGAAGACCAGCTGGCTGGTGCGCATGCGTACACTGGAAACCCAAAGACCAGGTGGCCTTCGGGTTTCTAGCGCTCTGGCGCGCACGCTCCAGTTTGGGCACTCGGTGCCAAAAAGGTTCGCCATCACTGGTCTAGCATGATGATGATGATGATGATGCATCTATCCTTGCCTTGCCTGACCTCTCAGCAGCTTTTGATATCCTCAAGTATGTCCAATTCAAGATGACCTGTAAAGCCCTACATGGTTTGGGATCATGTTATTTGAAGGCCTGACTCTCCCTGGTTTCATCTGCCCATCCCACCAGAATTAATGAGTGTGTTATGTATTCTATCATCTTTTCTGCTGTGGTCTCCCCTATGGAATCTCCTCCCCCCTCCCCCTGAGATGAGGATGGCCTCCTCACTCCAAGGGCCTCCAAAGGTCTGGTTATGAGATCTGGTTATGACAGCAGGCCTAGGAATCCCAGGGGACTGGGAAACTACTGAGGTGGCATGGCTCCATTACTATTAACATCACTTTGTCTATTCCTGTTTCAGCTGTTTTTATAGTTTTTAAAGTTCTTAAAATATTTGTTCATGATTTTAGATATTTATTGTTTTAGTTTTGTTGGACACCACCCAGAGTCACTTGCTTGTGAGATGGGCAGCTGTATGAATTAGTTAAGTAAATGTAAATAAATAATCATGCAGTTTTTAGGAACTTGATGTGAATTTTGTCTTTATTATTGAGCCTTCTTATGTAATTGAACTTTATTTAATGTTAGGGTATGTTCATGTTATATCCTGCCAATTATGATTGGCATATGTTTTGAATTGAAAAGACTTTGCTTTCTGAATCTGTTCCTGCCCAGACAGTACTTCTGTCTTTTGGAGTTGTTGCCAAGATTAACATTTCCCATATTTCCACCCCCCACCAAGATAAATTCTGTGACTTGAGCAAACTAAAATGAAGCAGGTAAATTAAGGAATCTTTCAGAGAATTAGCCTTATATGTGTAGACTTAGATTCTTTTCTCTTGGAAGTTATACTAACAGATATAATTTTTGTTTATTATTATTTATTTTATTTTATTTATATGCTTCCCATCTCGCAGTTCAAGGCAACTCTGAGAGGGTAGTATGTAATATATAAGAGAAGATACCGTACAGTTTTGTTTTATTTCTCTTGTACTGTAACTGGAAAAATTAGAATCAGTCTTGTTTTCTCTCCCAACTTTTATTTGAGCTTTTCATTCCTTTATTTCCTCATTGCTTCTTTCATCTGATATTCCAACCTCTCAACCTTGAGTCCTACTGTTTCCACATTGGCTCTCTTCTCTTTCTATGGTAGTGCTTTTTTGTGTTCATTAATAATCACCAAACAAGAGGGTAAAAGAGGTACTTGAAATTTCTCTCTGCTAATTTATGTACAGAAAAATTCTGTCTATGATTTCTAATTTATAGAATTATGGAACTAATTTACTAAAAAATTCATCACCATATTACACTGGTGTGGAAGTTTTGGAATATTCCTAGACAGGTAGCTGCTTTCTTGGCCTAATGTCTAACAGAAAGCAAAATCAAAAGGAATCACACAGTTTAGCATAGATCTTAAAATTGTGTACGTGCCTATCTATATCTCTGTGGCACAAATATTACAAGAAAAAAGAAAACAGGGTTGCTGTGGGGAAAAAAGGAAGATGGAGGAGGTATGTTCAGCACCTTGAATTATTTATTAAAAAAATAACAAAGGTGGGATTAAAAAAAATCTGAAAAAGAGAAAAGAATTTAAAAAGCAGTGGCATTACAAATCTAAGCCCTTGTTGCTTGGATGCACATGGACATATAAAAGTGCAACTAAGGCAAAAAAACAACAACCAATAAAACCTTTATTTAGACTCACTTGGTGATTTATGCACCTGCTTACTCAATGTACAGGTTAACAATATAAAAACCATGCATTCCATTGTTAAGGTTTTGTTATGCTTAGATTGGAATTAGACCAGGCTGCTTATCATTGAGAAGAAGGATGGACAACATGTTTTGACCTGGGGAAGGCATTTTTTGTTTGTATCCTGCCAGGACTCAACCAACTGAGATTGGCTCAATAATCCTGTGCTTCAACAAACCATGGCTTATGGTGTGAACCAGAACTCTGAAATCTACTTCAGTAGGTTTCACTAAAAGTTCTATGCATGTGTCTGAAATAGTCCCAAAGGTGCTTTCCCCCCCCCAAGAGGCAACTGGACTTTCTGGTTTTTCTTTAAAGACGTTTCGCTTCTCATCCAAGAAGCTTCTTCAGCTCTGACTGGATGGTGGGGATCCAGTCAGAGCTGAAGAAGCTTCTTGGATGAGAAGCGAAATGTCTTCAAAGAAAAACCAGAAAGTCCAGTTGCCTCTTGAAAAAAAAATCACCTTTAGGACAACCTGGATGACCTGGATGACTGAGAATCTCCATAGATGTCTGAAATAGTAGTTTTTTTTTCCCAGAGAGGATTTTTTTAATGCTCGGTTTCCTTCCCCACGTACCATCGTAAAGACCAGACAATTCCCATACTTTCTGATTTCTTGATGCTTGATACAAATCGGTATAGGAGAAGGAAGGATTTGATTTTCAAACTTCAGCTACAATTCCATGAAATCTGAATATAATTTTAGTTTTAAACAAAATTGCTCCAGGATTGTCAGGGAAAAACAGTCTATATTTCTAGAAAATGATTGCTTGCTAATGGGAAGGTGATGCTTTCTAAAGCAAACAACCTGCTTTGTGTACATGTATTTTGCGGTTACGAACTCCACAGAACATACATACAAAATTAGCAACTGTCTGCTGTTTTAGAAGCATCCTTCAATGCCCAATACCTTTGATATTCTAGATATCCAGTGTCTTATTATATTTGAAGGCGAGCCATTGGTTCCTTCTGGGACATTTTTTCAACTCCTCCAGGTAGCCTACAGTAGGTGATCTTTGATGTGTCCCCCTCAAGCACTTTCCAGGTCTGATCCTACTTAGCTTTTTATGTTCAACCAGGTGTTGCCACCTACAGTATCTGGGCAAGCACATTTTATAAATACCTCCATAGAAGTCTCGCTTTCATAATGCAACACCCTTGGCTTACACCTTGCCGCATTCACCAATATTCACCAATACAAGAAAAGGGGGAAAAGGGGCACACTTTTGCATTAAAATTGCACTGATGTAATTTTGTGGGTGGCTGCAGTGACCAAATAAGGTGTAGAAGGCAATGCCAATCTGAAAAAGCTGCAGAGAGATTGTCTGTGAATCTCATACAGTACAGTGCCAGTGCAGAGAAAATTGGATGTTTCAGATACTAGTGTCATTGGCAGCACCCTACACAGGATGTTGACGCTTTGCTCCGTTGTGGTTCCAGGAAGTATGGCTGCCAGATAGGATTCTTGGATTCTTGTGGGATGAGCAATGAGAAAGCAAAGAAACTGCTTGTCCTGATAAATAATTTTAATATACCTGATTTGTGAAAGTCAATCAAATTAAAGTGTGCATGCAGCCAATTACTGTTGGAAGAGGCTGCAAATCTACTACATCCACCACTGACAAGTGTATAATTATAACAGCTTGGAATTATAAAATCCACCCACATGCAGCACCCAGAAAGTACATATGACATATGAGATACTCTGAGAACAAGCCACTAGTATATTTTTAAGGAAAATAGGTACGCAGTGTTTTAGCAAATGATTTATCCAAATCTTATTCTTAATGGTAAAGTTATGCAGAATATTTATTGATTTTAAAAAAAATATTATATAGCCACCCATCTCGCAAACAAACGATTCTGGGCAGCGCACAACAAAGTTAAATATAGCGGTTCATTATTATTAAGAAAAATTATAAAACACAACTGAAAAATATTGAACAAAGAGATGTTTGTTCAATATTTGATAACAGAGCCTCCTCACTAATTCTCCAGTAGAGAATTAGCTTACCATCCCCAAGCCTGATGATACATCCAGGTCTAAAAGGATCTTTGGAAAGTCAAGAGCGATGGTGCCACCTAAGCTTGGGTGGGGTGGGGTGGGATGGGGGGGTGGGCAGTGTTCCATAATGCTGAGGCCACAGCCAAGAAGGCCCATTGCCTAAGGCCTGCCAAATATAGCTCCCTAAATGATGGAACCTGCAGCATTCCCCCTTTCTAGATCTGGTGGGATGACAAGACATAATTGAGGGAAGAAGGTCCTTCAAATAACCTGGTTCTATGCCATATAGAGCTTTACAGTCAAACCCCTACTTTGAATTGGACCTGGAAACAAACTGGTAACCAATGTAGCTTGCAGAGCAGAGATGTAATGTGTGTTCCACAAGAATCACATGTAACAGACTGTGCCACTGCATTTTGCCCAAGCTGAAGTTTCTGGATACTCTTCAATGTATCCAGAAGTGGAGTGCATTACAATAGTCCAACTGGGACATGACTAGGGCATGAGTGATTATGAGTGATTATGCCCCTTGATTAAGGAACAGGTGCAACTGGCACACAATACAAAGCTGTGTGAAGCTCTTCCTAGCCACCTGCTCCTTGAGCAGGAATCATGAATCCAGGAAAAAACCCAGATTGCACACAAGGGTCTGTTTGGGGCAACGTAACTCTATCCAGCATCAAAAAGGGCATAGTCTCAGAACCAAAGAGTCTCTTGGGGTCATTCAAGCTTGTCAGTATTCAATTGAAGCCTGTTGTTTCCCATCCACACTCTTGCAGCCTCCAGACACCATAGCATTGCTTAAATTGCCAGGAGCAGAGATGAACAATTGAGTACCATCAGCATATTGATGATACCTCACCCTAGTGAGGGATGCGCTCATCCGGCGTCTCATGTAAGGTTAAATAGGAGAGAAGATTCCTGCAATAGGAATCTGCAATAGGTCGACGGAGGAATCTCTCCTCCACAATCACCACTAACTGGAATAGTTTCTGGAGAAAGGAGGTTAACCAGCCCAGTACCGTGCCATTCATTCCCAATCTTCCGAATTGATCCAGAAGGATACCACTTAATAGCAATAGCACGTAGGCTTATATACCACTTCAGAGTGCTTTTTGGTTTTGGTTACTCTATTTTATGCTTTGAGAGCCTCTTAAACAACCTTATTCTTGTGATTGGCATATCACAAAATAACTAATTTTTATTATGTAATGTCTATGCTCAACATGTTCCAGAGCATTTGGTACATCTTTGTGCATGTATATGTATGAAGAAACAGACACATCAACTGGTTTGGTTTTTTTTTTCTTTGTGAACTCTTACTATTCAGGATAGATTCATAAGTATTGGGAGAGGACATAGTTTTGTGTGTGCGTGTGTGTGTGTGTGTGTGTGTGTGTATGTATATATGTATGTATGTATGTATGTATGTATGTATGTATGTATGTATGTGTGTATATATGTGTGTATATGTATGTATGTATGTATGTATGTATGTATATATATATATATGTATGTCTATGTGTGTATATATATGTGTGTGTCTGTGTCTGTATATAGGTGTGTGTGCGCGTGCGTGTGATATGGGAGGGAGCATACTGCTTCCTTTTTGCCTTTCGGCCCTTCCAGGGGCCATCCAGGCAGTTGCTTACAACAGTCCGTTTCTATGTAACGGCCCCTTTCGGCCCCTCCAGTAAAAATATCTTATATATATATATATATATATAGATAGATAGAGAGATAGATAGATAGATAGAGAGAGAGAGAGAGAGAGAGAGAGAGAGAGAGAGAGAGAGAGAGAGAGAGAGAGAAAGAAAGAAAGAAAGAAAGAAAGAAAGAAAGAAAGAAAGAAAGAAAGAAAGAAAGAAAGAAAGGAGGGTCAGGAGAAAGCTAGAAGAATTCTAATAGGCTAAAAGAGTTCCTGTAGTGTTGACAGCAAACCAGATAACAGCAGAATAACAACAACTGATAGCAGTGTTTGTTAAGGTGATGATGCAAATGAATTTTTTTATCCCCCCCCCTTCACAACTCCTCCTTTGCAGATGCCCATCTCCACAAATGCACAATGCAACCATATATTTCTTCAAGCTTATGCAATAATTTTTTACAGCATTCCCCCATCAAAAGAACCCCACAATGAAAAATCTGGAGAAAATAGAGCTGAATTGAAAAAGAAGATAAATAAACATTAAAGGAATAAACATTATTCCTTTACTCCCACGTGGTTTGTGGAGAAAAACAAGCAAGTCTTGATCAATGCAATGCATGTGACATCAAGAGATTTGAGCAACTTCCAGCAAAGCTGTACTGTTCTGGACCATTGGCACTGGCAGCTGAGAACCAAACTATATCTTAATCAGATTCTAGGACTTTTAGGGAATTGGAAGCAGGATCATCGCTTAGCTGCCAGTTTTAAAAGTCTCCTTGTTTCCTGTAGCTTTTTGACATCAAAAAACATAAGAGAGTTCTTCCTCCCTCCTCACTTTTTTTTTTTGCTTTCTCTCACCCAAGTAAACAAATTCAGTAAAAAGGGAGAAGCCGGAATTGTTTATTGCTAGGAAACCTCGCAAGAGCAGAAGTGGCAGTGATAAACATGACTGGCTCTTCATCAGTGCTGCATTAGAGTAAGAAGAACTTTGAATAATTTCTAAATTCATATATGGATACATAAAGGGAGAGCCTGTATCATTCTGCTGACGGTTTTGGGGAGGCAGAGAGAAACATGATGATTCTCCAGTGTTCAGTTTCTAAAATGAAAGTAATCGGGTTCATAAAGCGTTGCTTTGGTGATAGCTGTAGGACTCATAATAGGATAATAAAAATGGTATTTTTTTGCCATTTAAAAGCATTTGACCTTTCAATATTTACTCAGATATCCAACATTATTCTGACATAAGTGCTTTGCCTTTGAGTAACTCTATTGAGAGAAAGCAGGAGAAAGCAAGAGGGCAAAGTGATTTTGCATTAGGGGAGAAATATAGCTGATTTTATATAAAGAGGAGTCCTAACTACAAGTCAGAATCAGTTCCAGGATAAATCAGATTTTAAAAAAATAATCGTAGGCTGTTTTATACCCAATTAATTCCTCTGTGAGAGGTTGAACCTTTCAACCCATCCTTGATACCTGCATCCCTTTCTGGCTGCATCAAATTGATCATGATTGTGTCATAGTGAGCTGAAACTTGATTGTGCAACTGGGTTGGCACCGCCAACCTCTAACTGGACCAGGGGTGGGTTCTAACTTACCTCGCTGCCGGTTCGCTTCCTCCCACACCGCGTGGGCACGCCTCATGCGCAGTGCAAAAAAATTTAAAAAAAATCCCCCCCCCAAAAGCCAAAAACAAGATGGCGACGCATGCGCAGTGCCAGAAACCCGGCTTCTGCGCATGCGCAGAAGAATAAAAAACCTGGAAAAAAATCCCCCCCAAAAAAATAAATAAAAAAAAAATTCAAAAAAAAAAGATGATGGTGTCCACGGACCGGCACCGACCGAACCGGATCCGTGACGTCATCGTGACATCACCAGCGGGTTGCTACCGTTTCGGGCGAACCGGTCCGAACCAGGAGGAACCCACTTCTGAACTGGACTAAGGAAGAACTGGAATCAGATGAAAAGCTGGACTGATGCACTCGAGACGTGGTTCTCAAGATGCCGCTAATCTTGAGGTTGTGGTAACTGTAGGTACTGGGAACTGTGGATTAGAAATACCTGGAGTAGCAGGTTTCATGGCGACACTTGACATTTAATTACAACTTTGCAGATAGATGACCACTTATTTCCTGTTGGATAAGTGGGCACTCCAAGCCTGATTAGACAAGGTGGACATGCTCTAGGTTCCATTTATTAAAACGATTCTGTCTCGCGGGATGTAGAAAGTGTGCCTTCTCTTTTGCAATGTCTGCTCTCAGGAACTCCATCTCCCCTGAAATTGATCAGGCCCTACCTACTCTGCTGACAATTCATAAGTCCTTGAACCCACTGATGTGATTTTTGTGCTTTTTACTATTTGAATCTGCCTCTATTTCATTATTAATTGTTGTTTTTATCTGGTTTAATGTTTGGTGCACCACCCAGAGTTGCAAATGTGAGAGGGCCATTTATTATATATAAATTGATGTAATCAATCACTAAAAAATAAATTAGAAGCTTTGCTGCCAAGAAGAATGCAGCCTTAACACATTAATTGACTCCTGCTCAAGCAGAAGTCGTCTTCTGCTCTTCTCAGTTAATTGATAATTGGCTGCTTGCTTGGTGGCTTTACATGGCTGGGATACATTTACACAGTGGTCCTTTCTAGCCTGCCAAGTGCTGTTTCCTGCCTTGCCAGTTTTAGTTCATCTACAGGTATTCAATTGCTGTATCCAAACCAGCGATGAGAAGGCCTGGAAAAAAAAATGGAAAAATTGGGGGGAAACCCAGGTTTTCCCCGTTTTTCCCAATTTTTCTGGGTTTTTTTTCCAGGCCTTCCCATCTCTAATCCCAACACACTGAAGTCCGGAGTGGACAATTAGATCTTAATGAAAAATCCCAATACGGGATTGTTTTTCCCAGCAACTAGTTTCAGAGATGATATATTGGGGTCTGTGAATCAAACACCCAACCCAACTGAAATTTGCCTTTCAATCTAAAGATTCAAGTTGATTTGAAATTTGGTTTGAATAATCAAATGAAACGGATTTGATAAAAGTGTATGTGTGCATGTGTGCAAACCATCACTGAAGTCTTCAATAAATTTTAAAGTAGGATGCAACAGTTGTATGGTAAAAGGCACCTTGCAGTTTAACTTAATGTGTAAAAACAGTTTTACACCTAGGCAAGAAAAACCAAAGGTACAAGTACAGATTAGGTGAAACCTGGCTCAGAAACAGCAACCCGTGGGAGGGACCTTGGAGTCCTAGTGGATAATCATTTAAACATGAGCCAGCAGTGTGCGGCAGCAGCCAAAAAAGCTAATACAATCCTTGGTTGTATAAACAGAGGCATAGAATCAAAATCATGTGAAGTATTAGTACCGCTTTATAAAGCCTTAGTAAGACCACATCTGGAATACTGCATCCAGTTTTGGTCACCATGTTTCAAAAAAGATGTTGAAACTTTGGGAAAAGTGAAAAGAAGAGCAATTAAGATGATTAAGGGCCCGGAGACAAAAACATATGAAGAACTGCTGCAGGAATTGGGTGTGGCCAGTCTAGAGAAAAGAAGGACTAGGGGTGACATGATAGCAGTATTCCAGTATTTGAGGGGCTGCAACAAAGAAGAGAGGGTCAACTTATTTTCCAAAGCACCAGAAGGCAAGACAAGAAACAATGGATGGAAACTAATCAAGGAGAGAAACAACCTGGAATTAAGGAGAAACTTCCTAACAGTGAGGACAATTAACCAGTGGAACAGCTTCCCTTCAGAAGTTGTAGGTGCTTCATCCCTGGAGTTTTTAAAGAAAAGGCTGGACAGCCATCTATCTGAAATGGTATAGGGTCTCCTGCTTGAGCAGGGGGGGGGTTAGACTAGAAGACCTCCAAGGTCCCTTCAGGCTCTATTCTGATTGATTGACACATTATTTTCCTACTTCAGAAGCTGCATTGGATCACCATTGATTTTGGAGTGTAATTCAAGATAATGTGGTTGTAATTTTAAAGCCCTGTGCAGTGAAATCCCATAGGAAAGTCCTCTCCTATGAGGACTTGTTCATAGCAGCAAACCCACCCACACCCATATACACATCCTACCTCTCTGAAAAGGAAGTCAGACCCATTCTTCATATTGTTCAGGAAAGTAGTCAAGACCTGGCTGTTTTGGAGGGCTTTTAGGATGGGATGGACAATTGAGTGGCTATTGCAAAAGCAGCACCATATGACTGTTGCTTATTTTAAGATTATGATGTTGCTACCTATGCTGTTTGGTGATTTGGGTGTGTATTTCACCTTATTACTGTAATGAGGATTATATGCCCCTCCACACAACTTTTTTTGCAGCAACATATAAGCCTTAGTAAATAAAAATAAAATAAATTCGGTAGAGAAAAGGTACATTGCAAATTGCTGTTAAACCATTAATCTGAAATCTTTTGTTGATTTCCTGGAAAGGTCAGTCTGACACATGTTTGAGATGTGTAATTTTACTCTAGTTAAAAGAGTCACATTCTAAGAGGAGATGAAACCTCTTTGATCCTCTCTAAATTATGGAGTGATTCATTTTCCACAGCATACCTTGTATTAACCTTGTTTTTAATAGACCCCTATAAAAACTTGCTATATTTTATTGAAATTAACTCCATGCAGCAGACATTTCCATAGCTTTGCAGTCCATATAAGGCCCTGTCTAGAATTTCAGTCACATCATCTTCGAGACTTCTTTTTTCCTATTCTCTGAGAAGCTAAAACATAATCTTTTAAGGTTATAATGCTGGCAGTCACACATTTTGGATATGATTCAGACCAAGCTAAAAGTGCTTATCTTTGCAAAGCTATGCTTGCTGATTTGGGAGTTTATTTTGTTGAATTGAATGACATATTCCACTCTCCCCATTGAAGAAAATCCATTTATAAGAATGTGTAGACTTTTTAGATTGAGAAATGGCAAGGAGTGATAGAGTTAAACCTTACAGCCTATGGCCTAGCCCAGGGGTCGGCAACCTTAAACACTCAAAGAGCCATTTGGACCCGTTTCCCACAGAAAAGAAAATACCGGGAGCCACAAAAACCTTTTGACATCTAAAATGAAGATAACACTGCATATATTGTTTTTTACGTTTATGCTATGTATAAAAAAACTATAGTGTGTTGCATTTATGTAATTAATGAACTGCTACAGAGAAAACAATTTTTTATTTCTGCATGCAACAAAAACATTTTGAACTCCGAAAAAAATATGGGTCGAAAAGCTCAATAAATCGCGTGCCGGCGGGTGTCGCACATTGTGATGCATGTTTTGAGCGACAGAGAGCCACAGCAGAGGGATGAAAGAGCCACATGCGGCTCTAGAGCCGCGGGTTGCAGACCCCTGGCCTAGCCCTAGGAGAAAAAGCAGTAATACGTTCCAGTTTCCTTTCATAGGTGGTTTGCCACACTATTTCTATGGAATTTCCCACTAATATCTTTTGAACTTCATAGTGCTATGAAAATATTGCCATCACTTTGTTTCTAAGAAGCTTCAGGGGTCTCTTCTAATTTCATTCAGGCCAGGTCTCTTCTAATTTCTGCTTGTGAATGACAGATAGATCAACAAGTAGAAAACTGTCCATCAATGTTTCTGGAATTGAAGTCTAAATAGAAGTACAGTCAGATGCTTTTTGTATGAAGCAAAAACAAGTTGAATCTTATTGGGCTGTAGAAGATTATCATTTATTTATTTCTCACCTTTATTATTTTTATAAATAACTGAAGGCAGCAAAGATACCCAACAAACTTTCCTCCTGCTATTTTTCCCATAAGAACAAATGAGGTAGGTTGGGCTGGGAGAAAGTGACTGGCCCAAAGTCATCCATCTGGCTTTCATAGCTAAGGCAGGAGTAGAATTCATGGTTTCCTGTTGTCTAGCCTGGTGATTCGTCTACCTTTTTTTACCCTCCTTACAAAAAAGATAGAGCAACCCTGCTGATTGGAGTGTACAACTGCATATTGCTTACCCTCTCCTGTTTGTAAAATGTCCCACCTATTAGTTTTGATGATATGTGAACATCTATTTCTCTGCTGCTTCCTATTCAGCACAGAGAAATTACACATACATAAATGAAACTACAATATAAATTATAATCAAACATCATCATTCTTGATAATTAAGAATAATATATGTGTAGAAATACAATCCATTGAACTGAATGGACTTATTTCTACAAACAAAATGTCCTATCTTTCCAAGATCCCCCTCCTTGGGCAATTAAATTAAGTTGAATTTAAAACTACTATTAAGAGGATGATTCTGTTGGCATACCATAGCCTGTGATATATTGGGAAATTCTAAATTACTTTGGGAATTATATATTCTTCTGCCAAGAACCTGCCTTCAACTCAGTTCTGGGAACCGGGTGGGATGGGCAGGGAGTATTTTAAATGTTCTTGTTCCAAACGTAGAGGACTGTGAAAACTCTAAGACCATAGAAGATAGCTGTGCAATCATATAGTCATCCATAGGAGAAAAGTTTTAGGAAATGTACTGTCTTTAAGCAGGTCAGGCAAAAATGCCAAATACTGTATATAAAGGTGTTTCCCTGAGAGGAAAAAATGGTCTTCAGATCTTTTTCAGAACATTTTTCATTGCAGAGAGGGTAGTTTCAAGATAGCAACTTGTCATCTTTGATTAGATGTTAAGAATGTTTCTGAAAGCAAAATCTTTCCCATTTATATTGTAAGTGAAAGTCACTTTGCTCAAAAATCCAATATCTACTGTATCTAAATTAGACAACAGTGATTTATCATGATTGCAAACCAGCCACATGGTAGCAAATTTGTGGATGCATACACACGCAAGATGTAGAAATGGTGTTGGAGAGTGGTACTTGAGCTGCCTGGAGCAGATCAGTGGTGGGTTGCTACCGGTTCGCACCGATTCGGGCGAACCGGTAGCGGCGGTGGCGGGAGGCTCCGCCCACCCACCCAGACATCATCAAAAATGCTCTCTGCATGCGCAGAAGTGTTGCACGTGCGCTTTGCGTGCACGCGCACCCGCACACTCCTGTTCCTGAACCAGTAGCAAAGGTAATTGAAACCCACTACTGGAGCAGATGTGTAGGCTCGTGCCAAGACCTAAAACAAAATCTCTCTAGCAGAAGCCTAAGCAAATTTAACAACTGGTTGATGCAAGCTTACCTAGTCCAACTTACTAATAGCTCTCTGATTGACAAAAGGATTATGCTTCCCATTTTGAGCTCCAGAAGAAATCATTATTTCACCCAAAGAGCACTTCCATGTAAAAAAAAAGGTGTAAAAATTATCAATCATCATGTGTCAGTGATAGCATGTGTGCATTTGTAATATTTACACAGCAAGAACTATACAAGCATATTAACGTGGTGACTCACAGATGGCACAATAGCTTTTCCAGGGCTGGCGCTACAATTTTCCTAACCATTGAAGCAGTTGCCCCCCAAAAGCAAATATTGAGGGCTATCTCTCAGATTTTGCTGTTTGGGAACTAAACTGTCTTGATACACAGTTTATCCTTCACTCATTAAATTATCCTCACTCTCTGTAGTTGTGGTGGTAGACAAATTGCCCCCCCTGTCTCTGACAGTGCTGATAGATGATTCAACTGCCCATCTATTTGTTTCTAAATAAGAAGTTGGAATGTGTCATCTTGCCTTGTCTTAATTTGCTACAAAAATTTACCTTTTCCCTCCCTGGAAATGTTTTATGAGTGACAAGAGAAAGCAATGTGGGAAGTTGTCCAGCAGTTGCAGCTATGAAATAAAGCTTTGTCATATTAAAGACTACCTTAGTGACCATATTGTCCATAATGAATCTGACCATCCCAACAGAATATCTAAATATATTATTATTATTATACAATTATATCACAGCGGCCAGTTGTTTCGCCGGATTTGGCATTGATTACTAGTCGAGCCCCACCCAGGGGCCTAGGACGTCATAATGTATTTCTGAAGTATATGTGCAGAACCGAGCAGTGCGGCTTTCTGCATTTGGCTGATGGTGATTTTGTCGATTTTGAGCTGTTTTAAATGTAATTCCAATGCTTTTGGGACAGCACCCAGTGTTCCAATCACCACTGGAATTACCACTGCTGGTTTGTGCCATAATCATTGAATTTCGATTTTTAAGTCCTGGTATTTTGCAATTTTTTCGTGTTCTTTTTCATCGACCTTGCTATCACCTGGTATTGCGATGTCGATGATAGTCACCTTGTTTTTCTTGACCAGCGTGATGTCTGGTGTATTCTGCGCCAGTACCTTGTCCGTTTGTATCCGAACATCCCACAAGATCTTGACCATCTGATTTTCAGTGACTTTTTCAGGCTTGTGTTCACCCCAGT
>QLTV01001483.1:11428662-11442648 GCA_003457575.1 Thermophis baileyi | reverse complement strand
CTATTCTATTCTATTCTATTCTATTCTATTCTATTCTATTCTATTCTATTCTATTCTATTCTATTCTATTCTATTCTATTCTATTCTATTCTATTCTATTCTATTCTATTCATATGCTCTAGATCTCCACATGCATGAGATAAGGGTAACATGAACTACAAGGCAGATGTACTCTGTGGTAGCTTCTATTGTAGAGTAGGACGGAGGTGACCTTGAAGAAAACTCATTTGTTTCCTGACCTGGTTTATCTTGAAGAATTAACACCTACTCTGTGGGATATACTGCCTTGGAGATAAGCTTAGCCCCTGACTTATGGACTGCAAAAAAGGTTTCTTTTTAGGTAGTCTTTTGATAGTCTAATGCAGGGGTGTCAAACTCAAGGCCTGTGGGCTGGATCTGGCTCTTGGGGTGCTTAGATCTGGCCTGTGGGGCCACCCTGGAAACAGCAAAGGGCCACCTGCGGTGCCTCTGCCAGCGAAAACAGAGATCCCAAGCTCTGTTTTTGCTGGCAGAGGGTTGCAGGAAGCTCGGGAGCCCTACACGCCCACCCCTGCCCCCTGAGGTCAAACACAACCCTGATGAGGCCCTCAATGAAATCGAGTTTGACATCCCTGATCTTAATGCTTAGTGAGGATAGAGGTAAGGCATCTGATTTTATATTGATTTTTATTGTTAGATTCTACCATCAGATTTGAGGTAATGAGGAGATTCCTGTCTGAGATTCTTCTGCATGCTGTCCAGAGTCATTTAACTGAGGTGGCAAAAATGTTGCTAAATATATACATTCACAAATTCCAGAAATGACTGTAAACAAGTATTGGTTAGCAGTCAGGCCAAGATTATGGAAAGTGGCAGATCTGAAGTATTTCTTCTCTGCTGAAAGCTACTATCTAGCAACTGCCTATTTTACATTTTGGGGGTGGGTGAGATGGAGTGATCCTTATCTATTTACAAGCTCCCATGTTTCATCTGTACGATGGACATTGTGAAACATGGTGGGTCTTCCCAGATTCAAATTGTAATCAAATTCTAATCTCAAAAAAACATATTATATTTCTGTTTGCACTGAAACAAGAGGTATTTTTATACAGTTACATAATTTTGTTTTCAAATATTTTAGGGTAAGTCAATAGATTTGGAGGAAGAATAGACTGCCAAATTTTTATTTACTGGAAAACCTAGAACATGCATTAAAAAAAGGGATATTTTTTTAAAAAACCAATATGCAGTGAAATACTTAATTTAATATTAGTGCATACTTATTTCAGTATCAACATTTGCATAAATAGTTAGGCAGACATTTAGCACAGATTAAAATACTATTAAAAAAAAAAAGCTGCTGACAGACCGTCAGACCTGATAAAACAGGAAGCCATAAGATTTTGTATGTTATCCAAGAGTAGAAAATTGTTCAATTTTATGTGTTATGTATTTGATGCTAGGGCCTGGAAGAAATGCTTGGAAATGCTTGTGGGATTTCCTGCCTGTGCTGATTGTGGTATCCAATGGCCTCGAACTCAAATAATCACAAATACAAGTTGTTACAGTTGGGTGGAAATAATAATAATAATATCAACAACAAGTTTATTAGGCTGGGGAGTGCAGCACTGAAGCCTTGGAACCATGGATACAACATTTTCTAATACATTTTAGAAAGAGAAAATAAAAATTATCATAGAATGTGTCTCTAGTAAATGTATTAAATAAAAAACCCTCTAACCTTATCTTAAAACCTTATATATACATTTTGTATGTGAAACTTAGTTGCTAGCACCCCCCCGCCCTTCGTTTACATTTTATGTTGATAAGTGTTTAAATTCAGAAGCAGTGTATTTAGCTGTATTGTACATGTAGTAAGCATTCTAAACAGTGCACATTTTTTGACTGAAATAGGATAGAGGTAGGGCATCCAATTGAGATGAGATTAGGGACATTAGGAACATATTGGAAATATGAATGAAATTTTCTGCACCTTTCTGTACGTTTACTTTCATTGTTCTTCACTGCCACAGTTTGTTCCCCCCAGTTTGTTTCCCCATTACTTGGAAAAAGCAGTGTCTGTTTTTGAGCAATTTCTCTTTTTGATTGGATAGAAACAATTCCCATTTCCAACAGGGTCTTTTACACATCCACAGAAGTGTTTTACTTGTTTCCCTTAAAAATGATTAGCACTTCTGCAGCAACAATGGAAAGCTTAAAGGAATAAGGAATAAACAACATTCAGGAAAGTATTGTAACATGACTTTTCTGAGTCCAGCTACCTCAGTATTACATTGGTGCAGGGGTGAAATCCAGCAGGTTCTGACAGGTTCTGGAGAACCGGTAGCGGAAATTTTGTGTAGTTTGGAGAACCGGCAAATACCACCTCTGACTGGCCCCAGAGTGGGGTGGGAATGGAGATTTTGCAATATCCTTCCCTCAGGAGTGGGGAGGGAATGGGGATTTTGCAGTATCCTTCCCCTGCCATGCCCACCAAGCCACGCCCACCAAGCCACACCACGCCCACAGAACCGGTAGTAAAAAAAACTGGATTTCACCACTGCATTGGTGTCATCGGTGGCCAAAAAAAGACATCATAAGTGGGTTGAGATGTGCTACATTTGGCACAACTGATATGTTGGAGCTCACTTGGACATCTAGCTCACTTTCCTCTTGTTATCAATCCTTTGTACTATGAACTGATAACAAGAAACTTATTAAATTGTCAGTGTGATGACTCCCTTGGATGCTTCCCCAGTTATCTCTCTAGATGTCAGCTCGTAGGAAGATGAACCAGTTCCAGGCACACCTGGAGAGGTATTGGTTAATGGCTCCAAGCAGCCGTCTGAGAGGGATTTGGCAGCAGGACAGCCCTGAGGTTTCAGGTGGAGAAAGCAGTCAGTGATGAGGAAGAGGAACTGCCTTCTGCACCTGATCCAAGAACACATAGGGCAGAGAAAAGGCAGGAGCAGAGAAGGTCAGCCAGATTACTTGTGAGGAGAAAGCCTCGCCCTTCTTGATGAGCTGCACCGGAAGCTGGCTATTTAGCACAGCAGAGAGGGGGAAGTGATGCTAGGAATAATGTATTCATTTCCTAGCTGTGTGTCATTGCGATTCGTGCCTTGGTTTGGATTGACAGCGTGCCTTGACTTGGATCGTGCCTTGTGAACCCTCTTGTATTGTGGATTTAATTTTGCCTGGTGGGTTTATTTTGATTGGGAAACTTTCAAGTCAGTAGTGGGTTTCAATTACCTTCACTACTGGTTTGCTATTGGGAGTGCGCGTGCGACGCTTCTGCGCATGCGCAGAGACGTCTGGGTGGGTGGGCAGAGCCTCCCGCCTCCGCTACCGGTTCGCCCGATCCGGGGCGAACCGGTAGCAACCCACCACTGTTTCAAGTGCCTTGTGGACTCATTGGCTATTGCTCTGTGGACTAGCATTGGTCTGCTTGTGGCTGGACTTAATTGGGACAATTCTGGGGGTTTTTGTGAAGAGAGTTATAGGGGAATATTAATAAACCCACTGTTGGAAGCAATGTCCATCTGGGTTCACTTCCAAGTGTGGAGAAAGACATTGGAAACATGGAGGCTGCTTGGAAGGATGGTTTAATGGTGAAGCAGAACCACCAAGCACGTGTGATTCTGGGTAGCTGACCACCTGGTTTGATGAGCACATGGATTTTTATACAGTTTGTTCTACAACATTTTGTAATTTAGAGGCTTGTTTTGTATATTTTGTTATTTGATTTTAATTAGTTTGTCTCACAAAGGCCAGCAATGAGTTGGGGTTTTTAATCTTGTTTAACAAATGTAATTAATCCTAGATGCAGGCTTCCTTGGGGTTTTAATCCTGTCTTGAATGGATTACCAAATCTGCATTTCTAAAAGTTGGCCCCTTAGTTTCTACTTGGGGCAGAGAGCTGAGGCTCTGAGTTTCTTTACACATGTCTTTAGAAACATGTTTCTCTTTTAGGGAAAATATAATATTCTGCCTTTTTAATATTTCCTAAAACATTTCATTCTTCTAAGAGGGGTGGATGCTAACTTTCTTCACCGCTAAACCACAGTTATATGTGTGTGTGTGTGAATGGGACAGCACAGTCACATACTAATATGCAGTAGCACAGGGGACAATCAGATGTTTCATACATTTAAGGCTAAGAAAGAAGGAACAGCAGTTGTTATATTGATAATAGAGCTCTGATAACTTGAGAAAGAGTTTTATATGTATGGGTGGTGATGTATGGGGAGAGGATGGAGATCTAGCCTTCTCTCACTCCTTGTTTTTCTAAACAGAATTTAACAAGTGTTTTGCACAAACCAGAGTGAACTAACTGGATCAGGGGTGTCAAACTCGATTTCCTTGAGGGCTGCATCAGGGTTGTGTTTGACCTTGGGGGGCCAGGGTGGGCATGGCCAGGGTAGGCATGACCAGCTTGACGTCACTCATGTTGGGGGTGCCTGTGGTGGCCCGAGTGCTCTGCCAGTGAAAACGGACTCCCGAGCTACGTTTTCAGCTGCAACGGCCTCCTGC
This sequence comes from Thermophis baileyi, assembly GCA_003457575.1. Taxonomy (NCBI): domain Eukaryota; kingdom Metazoa; phylum Chordata; class Lepidosauria; order Squamata; family Dipsadidae; genus Thermophis; species Thermophis baileyi. The sequence continues at coordinate 11,438,136 of QLTV01001483.1, read as the reverse complement.
AACCCTCTGCCAGTGAAAATGGAGCTAGGAAGGACCACCCATGGCCCTCCCGAGCTTCATTTTCACTGGCAGAAGCACCGCGGGTCAATCCTTTGCTATTTCCAGGGCAGTCCCGCGGGCCAGATCTAAGCACCCCACGGGCCAGATCTGGCCCCCGGGCCTTGAATTTGACACCACTGAACTAGATAATACCTCTTTAGTGAGTTAACTAATCAAAAATCAATTAGTGGCTGAATCCATCTTCTGAATAACCCTTCACTTAAGTGATGAAATACCTGGTGATCTCTTCAGGTGTGATCAATGGGAGGGTGCAAAAAAGAGCATTCAGATGGCTTCTGCAGCTCCTGGAATAACAAAAAAACAAAAACAAACAAACCCCACCTGTGTCCACTTTACACAAAAGTGAACTCAAATTAATGGCTAGCTTCCTCTCTCCCCCTCTCACATTTCAAACAGTCTTAACAGTTACTTCTGGGGGAACCCATTTGCCTGCACATATCTTCATTTTCCATGAAAACCCAGGACAAACTCTGAAGCTGATAGAATTGCATGCCATTATTTTTGCAACAAGTTATTTCCACAAGGGTTATAGCTGTTTGTGACTGCAGTGACAAGAGTAGGCAAGCACAGCTGTGATTGACCTGGACTGTTTGGCTGCTTACAGATCCTTGCAAGTACCCCAAGCAAAGCCAGTGAAAATGACAAGAATTTCAATTGTTCGGTTTTATTTTGAATGACCGCTTTGAAATGGGATTTCCCCAGAGGTTAATTTGAACTTGAGGGGACAGTAATGGTTGTTGTGGCGACGTGAAGAAAGAGTTAGTCCCAGTAGGGAAATTGTCCAGCAACTCCCCATTTTAAACATTTTACTAAAAATGCAGTTTCAGGTACACCACAATGGAATCAGAAATAAATTGATCTCTTGAATGCCACATAAGTTATAGGAATCACGGAGGGTTTGGAGGTGTTTACAAACTCTCACTGTGATGGAGACCTTATAACAAAGCACCTTTAGTCCTTAATGCAGTTACGCTTAAAACCTACCTCTATTCTGTGAAGCAAAAATAAAGACTTGTATTACTTCTAACATATTTTTTTTTAAAAATTGTGCTGCTCTGTGACTATAATAAAGATTGAATACTTTAATTTTTTTATTGCCCCCCACCCCCCACCCCATTTTAATGTAGGTAACAAAGGAATGATGGAAATAGAAAGCGGTTCTTACTTATTTCTTCATTTTTACTGCACAACTTTTATATCTGCTGTTTATGATGCTTACAATCTTGTGGGCAATTTACAGTAGATGGCACAAAGTTACTGTAGTGCAAACCATGGCTTGCAGTTCTCCCCCCCTCCCATATGTAATACTTTTTAAAAAAAAATCTATTCTTTCTTGAGGTAAATGGAATTGAAGCCTTCTTTGTTTTGCCCTCTCGAAGAACTGTAAAACCTTTCAAAGTAACCTTCACATTAAATTGGGTCATGTAACCATTGCATTATCCTACTTCCTCATGGACACAGAAATAAGAAAGCTTTATGGAGTTTTAAGTACAAGCAATTATAATGGTCAGTGAACTGCAACTTCCAAATGGATGGACTTAGGAAACATACACAAAAACAATTCTCATAATGCACTCAAATAAAGAGCCTGAATTCTGTTCACTCGGGCCAATAACAACAACTCCGCTGGCTCCAAACCAAGGAATCCCATGTTTTGACTTGTGTGTATCCCAGAACAAATATAGCATCCTCTTGACTCTCAAGGGGACCTATTTCTCTAGTCTGTTTTTCTCAACATCATTCTTGGTTATTTCTCAATTCATCTTCACTGGTGATACCAAATATACTGTACAATGTTGGTTAGAAATAGTGCTTACAATGTCATTGAAAAATGTTATCTGAGAATGAGATCCTACCACCGCTGACCCAGAATTCTCTTCTTTTGGTTGGGAAGGTGAGTTTTAAAGTTAGTTAGCTAATGAATAACCTGAGCCATTCACCTCAATACTGTAGCAGTCTTTTCTTGGGACTCTCTTATTGTCCTCTGGCATCTCTTGGTAAGGCTGGGAATGTACCATTGTCCAATATTAAACTAGAAGTGGAGAACTGGTGGTGGTCTAGTTGCTGTCAGATTCCAATTCCTATCCTCTCTGACTACAGAGGCCCATTGAATCCCTGGGTAGACAGTAGTGGCTTAAGATGCTTGACTTGTAAAAGGTATATTGCAGATATACCAACACAAAAAATAAGCCAATGGGTTTTGTTCCCAAGATGCATGCTTAGATTTGCTTTGGCTGAGCTTGAAGACCATCCAAAAGCTTCAACTGATCCTAAATGTAGTAGCATGGGCAGTTATGGGTATGCCTCACTATGGACATGTAACACTTCTGCTTCAGAGATGCATTGTTTGACACTTTACTTCCAGGTATAATTCTAGGGGCTGGTTGTTTCCTATAAATCCCTTCATGGCATAGGGCTGGTTAGCTGAAGAACTATCTATCTCTCACTGTACCATAGTGGCAATTGGGTGGGGAGGGGGGAAGGTTGATAAATGTTCCAGGTTCCTTCAATTAAGTAATGCTGTCTGTTGAGACCCTGGAAGCATGCCTTCTCTGTAGCAACACCTGCCCTCTGGAATGAGATTCCCTCCTTGGATTTGAATGGCCTGCACCCTATTGGTGTTTTGAAGGGGCCTGAAGACTAGGCCTTTGGCGAGGATGACCTGAAGCCTCCTTTTAACCTAGGTTGTTTTCCTTCGCTTACATCTCGTTTTGTCATCCTGCCATTTCTTTTGTTTCTAGTTTTTCTTGTTTTAATGCTTAAAATAATTTGTAAATCACCCAGAGTTGCTGAAGATGTAATTTATTCCTTATTAACACTACTACTATTTTTTTTTATTATTGCAAATGATATCCCATGATCTTGGCTTCCTTCAATGATGTTATTTTGTAAATGCGCAGCACTCTGGTCAATAAGAACCAAAGGATCAACTCTGCCAAATGCCATTGTTGGGTTACTGAGAGTTCTAAATGAATTAGAAGGAATGGGGCGTATATTTAAAGATAGAAGGAAAAAGCCCCATGAAATAAATCCAGCAATGGAAACACGAACAGTCCCTCAAGAGAGTCAGCCAAACGTGAGCTGACCTTTGGGGAAAGAAGCTGTATTGTATACTTGGAGATTTATTTTAATTGACTTAAATATAAGCATAAATTCTTGTCTATGCATATGGTTATGCGTGATGAAGGTAATAAGCAGTAATTAAGATGGGTCGTGGTTTTATTATTTAACTTATTTTAATTATATTTATTTTATATAGATGCACATAATATATAATAAATAAAATTAAATAAGTTAACATAATATTAGTGTTCAGTATAGAGAGAAAGGTAGCATAAAATAAGGTGAATGAGGGAATAAATGAATAAATTTATAAGGTTGTCGACAGCCCTTTTGAATACTGTAAATCTATCAGGGTTGAAGAATCTCTAGAAAAAACCCCCGAAGAGATTGGATCTATTAATCTCGTTTCTTTCTTTTTCAGTGGTGAAGTAGTTAGGGAAAGGTCTTCTCCATTTACCTTTTGATGGCAAGAGAGCTATAGCTAGGATAGATAATGAGCCTAATATTAATTAATAATAGATCCGCATAGATGTCACTTTTTAAAGAAGCAGAATTGCATTATTACTGCAAGCAGCCACACTGGAAATGCCCAGACTGAAGATATTATACTTTAGCCAATGGAGGTGACAAAGTTTCACAGTAAAATTAATCAGTTCTATAACATAGGTGTGTTCAGTTACTTCTGTAAGCATTCATATTGACAGAAGGTGCAAAGAAAAATCAGAGCTTAAAGTTCTTTACAATTGTTTGTTCATAACTTCACTGCACAAATACGGGAATGGATAATACTGTTAGTCTTCCTTCCTTCCTTCCTTCCTTCCTTCCTTCCTTCCTTCCTTCCTTCCTTCCATCCTTCCTTCCTCCCTTCCTTCCTTCCTTCCTTCCTTCCTGAGTCATTGTTGCTTACATTCAGTAGTTTCCCTCTGTGCAAGCTTGGAAAGTCATTAGGTTAAGCTTCAAAGTGTCTTTTTCCATTTGCTGACGTTAAGGCAAGGAAATAAATTGAGGTAGTCTTACACATTTGTGTGATTCAAGTTAAACGTAAGCTTGGGAGTTAAACGTAAGCTTGGGAGTTAAATGTAAGCTTGGGCAACCTTTTTTGGACAGGTTTCTTTCTTTGCTTTTTAGCTGATAAATACCAGTGGAGACAAAATGAATTTATAGTGAAGTACGAATGAAGAAAAGATAGAACACTAAAAAAATCACGAAGATATGTGTACTAGTGTTTGTGCCTGCTACCAATTATGTACTACATGAATTTGTTCATTTGACTGACTGATTAACATTTCTGCATTATTTTCTCATAATTAAAAACAACCTCAGAGTGGGATAGTTTTGTCTGAAAACTGGTGGCCATTACTGCTTCTTGCAGTAAGAGGTTTTACAACTCAATAACTCAGAGGATAGGAAAGAAGGAGAGGAAGTTATGCCAAAGTCATATATATATGATATTGTGCACTTCCACATGAGAATTCTTTGACAGCTTGAAAGCTGTTCTGGACAATCAGTGGTGTTGAAGAACTGGGGTGATTTATCTCCAATTCAACTGCTGTATAGCTTAAAGCGTTATGAAGCTAGGTTGTAGGATGTGGGGCTCGGCTTCCCCATTGGAAGGAGCCATGCCCCTTACCAAGGTTCCTAAGCTTCAGGACTGCAAGGGAAATGCTAGCTGGATGGCTTTGCAGCTCCTACTCAGTGCCTTGAAAAAACACACAGAAGTCAACGTGATAAGATGTGCAAAGATGTGCAGATTGCATATCCTTTTCATTGATTTTCAGTTGATCCAAGTTGAAGTATTTCAGTTTTCCTATACTCCCTCATCCCCAACACTTTTCCCAGAGGTGGGATTCAGCAGGTTCTGACCAGTTCTGGAGAACCGGTAGCAGAAATTTTGAGTAGTTCGGAGAACCGGTAAATACCACCTCTGACTGGCCCCGCCCCCATCTATTCTCTGCCTCCCGAGTCCCAGCTGATCGGGAGGAAATGGGGATTTTGCAGTAACCTTCCCCTGGAGTGGGGAGGGAATGGAGATTTTGCAGTATCCTTCCCCTGCCACGCCCACCAAGCCACGCCCACAGAACCGGTAGTAAAAAAATTTGAATCCCACCACTGACTTTTCCCCCTATAGTTCGGAAAAAGGGAAGGGATTTTTGTTGTTGCAGATCTTGTAACAGTTCAGGGCAAGGTCTATGGAGATTCTCAGTCATCCAGGTCATGGTTGTCCCAAAGGTGCTTTTTCAAGAGGCAACTGGGCTTTCTTGTTTTTCTTTGAAGACATTTTGCTTCTCATCCAAGAAGCTTCTTCAGCTCTGATGGGATGGTCATTACCCACCATCCTGTCAGGGCTGAAGAAGCTTCTTGGATGAAAAACAAAATGTCTTCAAAGAAAAACAAGAAAGCCCAGTTGCCTCTTGAAAAAGCACCCTTGGGACGTTCAGGGCAAGGCTTTAACTCCTGCACTTCCAATGTTGGTGAAAAACTTTCAAATCTGTACATACTGTATATGTACAGATAACAACAAATAAACAGGAAGGGTTGTGAACCTTATCACTGCTGTTAAAAGAGCAAAACAAGGGTCCCAGTAGTCCACACATTTCTATTCACCATAGGAGAATAGGGAAGGAAAAATAAAAATTGAATTTGCTACTTCAGTGTTTCTCAGCCTTAGTAACTTTAAGGCCTGCAGACATCCATTCTCAGAGTTCCCAAGACACCATGCTGGCTAGCGAATTCTGGAAGTTGAAGTCCACACTTCTTAAAGTTGCTGAGATTGAGGAACATTGTGCTACATTTTGGCTGTTACAAATATAATCCAAACCCCACATCCTCTCTGCTTTCCCCAACTGTCCATGCCTCCAAACCCCAAAGACATAACAAATGGCAGAGCGTTCCATATTGGACTCACTAGGTGGCGCCCTCTTCAAGCCCTGTTTTACTGCTTGTTTCTAACTACAAAGCAAAATTAAGTTTGCATCTTTGGATTCACCAGCAGTTGTTGCTCTAAGTCTAAGGGCAGGGAAAAGTTCCTAACTTTGGAATCACTACTCAGAACCCTCACCACACCAATGAAGGATTGCCTTCCTCAAAAAGATCAACATTAAAAATTTTCCCACAATTCATCAGAAATACATGCTCTACTTGGTTAAACATTTGGAGCCAAAAGAATATATATCCGTTTTCGGTAATTTTCCGTGGCTGATCTGAATTTTGGCCAATTCACTGACTTCTAGAGAAGACCATGGCTGCCAAATTTCATATTTGTATCTTCAGAAAATCAATTCGATAAGTAATTCAGTCTAGAAAGGTACATTACATATCGGCAGAACTCTTTTTAATGAAAATACCTCAATTAAAGGACATTTTGTGTACCTTTAATACCAGTATTGAGGAATTTCAGGGCCATAGAGAGATATAGCTGAGAAATTTTGTTTGTAGGCATACGTATAAGATAGATGTTTCTATGAGCATGGCTGATTTTAGTTCAGACTGTTATACCTTGCCATTTTTTGAGGGGAACAGAAAGCTATTAGGAACTGATTAATATGATCTGCGATATCTGATAAGTGGCTATATATAGTCATTTTTTTCACTGATTTGTATTTCTCTTTGTTCAGGAAATTAGAAAAGGCAAGAAAATATAGGTAGTCCTTGACTTAGAACAGTTCGTTTAATGACCATTCAAAATTACAACGGCACTGAAAAATGTGACTTATGACCGTTTTTCACAGTTACAACCTTTGCAGCATCCCCATGATCATGTGATCAAAATTCAGATGCTTGGCAAATGGTTCATGTTTATGATCGTTGCAATATCCCGGGGTCATGTAATCCCCTTTTATGACCATCTGACAAACAAAGTCAATGGGGAAGCCAGATTCGCTTAACAACCAGGTTGCTAACTTACCTATTGCAGTGATTCACTTAACAACTGTGGCAAGAAAGGTCATAAAATAAGGCAAAACTCACTTAACAAATGTCTTACTTAACAACAGAAATTTTGGGCTCAATTGTGGTCATAAGTCAAGGACTACCTGTAGACATTTATGGTAAAATCATAATATTAACACTAAAAAATTAAAAGATGGAGTTTAATATTAACATTAAAAAAGCAACAGATGGAGTCTTCTTTGAGTCAGGCTCAACTTTTAATGTCCGAATGCAGGGGTCTCCAACCCCTGGTCCGTTGCCCGGTACTGGTCCATGGCCCATTGGGAACTGGGCCACACAAGTGGCGGGCGAGCATGTGAGCGTGTGAAGCTCCATTTGTGCAAGTGGTGGGCATACACATGAAACCATCCCCTCTGCCCACCACTGCCACCACTGGCAGTCCACAGAGCCGGAAAGGTTTGGGACTGCTGTCCTAATGGACACATCCATGTTGTATTCTTGGTTTTCCCAACTTATACTTGTACTGCTTTCCTTCCAAATATTAACCGAGTCTAGCCTCTGAAATCAGTCACGCTTCATAAGATGCTGTAACAACAACAAGGCATTTCTCAAATTCTATCTATAACTTGGTAGCAAAATAAATATAATGTGTAACTCTTTAGTAGGGGAGGCAGTTGTCACTAACAAGGTCCTCTACTATTATATCATATTACTTGTAAGGAAGGCATGTGGAGAAGAGCTTCAGCAAAGATCACAAAATATAGACTGATATTGGATGAGATGCTTCTCCACAAATTGGAATCTGTAGTAATTAAAGGCTTTGAAGGTAATTAGTATCACTGATTTAGAAGTCATTCTATGCTTGCTGGCACTCAACTATATACCGTATTTTTCGGAGTATAAGACGCACTTCCCCACCCCCTCTAAAAGAGGGTGGAAATGTTGGTGCGTCTTATACACCGAATACAGCCATTTTTGGCCTCCCAAAGCCCCGCCCTGCACGAAAACGGGTACACAGGGTTTGGGAGGTCTGCAGAGTGCTCCTGGGGGCTGGGGGAGGGCAGAAACACCCCTGTTTTTGCAAAAAACGGCCCGTTTTTCACAAAAACGGGGTGCGCAGAGGGTTTGGGAGGTCTGCAGAGTGCTCCTGGGGGAGGGCAAAAACTTTTTTTTTCTTACTTACCTCTTCGAAATCCTGGTGCGTCTTATACACCAGTGCGTCTTATAGTCTAAAAAATACAGTATATATGCTAAAAACAGCTCTTGTAAAATAGTTCCAGTGCTCTATCTGCTGAAGACCAGGCAAAGATACCATAGTGTGAGATTGTTTGGCATAATCCATAAGAAGCAGTTGTTACACTTCCGGGGATTATCTTCTGTGTACCCCCACAGTGAGAGGAGGTTATGGGGAGAGATCTGGAGAAAGTTCCAGTACAGGGAGAAGGAATGAAGTTTCTCCATGTCTACTGCTCCTCAGAAGATCTGACAAACCTAAACGGGGTCAATTGACTGGCTAAACCATTGACTCTGAAATGAGCCTTTCCATCCTAAATTCAGGTTATAAAGGTTATTATTATTATTTATTATTTATTAAATTTGTATGCCGCCCAACTCCCAAGGGACTCTTCTTCAAAAGCCCATCAGAACCAGGATACCCAGATCTTGGGTATTCGTTTTGTTTCTTGTGGTGGTTGCCATTATTTATGATAATATTGATGCAACCAAATTAGAATTTGAGAACTTAGAATTTAGAACTTAGAACTTTGAATCAGAGTTGACTCCTGGCAACTGCCCAGACAAGCTTCTGCAGTTTTCCTGGTAAGATTTCAGAGATAATTTGCCCTTGCCTACTTCCTAGGGCTGAGAGAGAATGACTAGCTCAAGGCCATCCAGTCGGCTTCATGCCTAAAGTGGGACAAAAATTCCAGGTCTCCCGGTTTCTAGCTAGGTACCTTAACCACTGCATCACACAGTAAGTGACTTCTTGTGAGATGGGTGGCGATATAAATTTGAAAATGATAGCTAGCTAGGCAGGCAGGCAGATAGGCAGGCAGGCAAGCAGGCAGGCAGGCAGATAGGCAGGCAGGCAGGCAGATAGGCAGGCAGATAGGCAAATAGGCAGGCAGATAGGCAGGCAGATAGTGGTGGACGTGATGTGCCGGTGCCTGGAGGCTGTGAGGGTCTGGATGGGAGTTAACAGGCTCAGACTTAACCCAGACAAGACCGAGTGGCTATGGGTATTGCCTCCCACAGACTATGTCGACTGTCCATCCTTGGTTCTTGGGGGGGAAAAACTGTCCCCCTCAGAACGGGCTCGCAATTTGGGTGTCCTCCTAGACTCACAGCTAAAATTAGAACAACATTTGGTAGCTTTAGCTAGGGGGACCTTTGCACAGGTTCGCCTGGTGCACCAATTGCGACCCTACTTGGATCAAGAGGCTCTCCTCACAGTCACCCATGCCC
>QLTV01001483.1:11379485-11428319 GCA_003457575.1 Thermophis baileyi | reverse complement strand
CATAGCTCCCAGCGACCGGTAAGATCCCACAGGGTTGGGCTCCTCCAGGTCCTGTCAGCTAAACAGTGCCGGCTGGCGGGCCCGCGGGGGAGGGCCTTCTCTGTGGCTGCTCCGGCCCTCTGGAACCAGCTACCCCCTGAGATCTGGACTACCCCCACCCTGCTGACCTTCCGGAAAGCAGTGAAGACCTGGCTGTTCCGGCAGGCTTGGGGCCGTTGATCTCGCCTCTGTAATTGGCGAGGTCTGGCCATGAAACGGTATGTATGAGTTTTTTAACTGTTTTTCACTGTTTTTATTATGTTTTCTTTTAATGGTTTTTTACATTGTTGTGAGCCGCCCAGAGTCCCTTGGGAGTTGGGCGGCATACAAATTTAATAAATAATAAATAATAATAATAGGCAGATAGGCAGGCAGATAGGCAGATAGGCAGGCAGGCAAGCAAGCAGATAGGCAGACAGGCAGATAGACAGATAGGCAGTCCAGATGGTGCACTATCTTTAGAATTGTTCACTTTTCACAGTTTCTAGAAGCCATCACTGAGACGGCCAACCTAGCTTCTAGTAGGAGGCTATTCTGAAGTATAGACACCATGATTAAAAAAAAAATCTTTTTGCCTTCAGCCTCCCTCACTTCACTAAGTGTAGCAGCGTGAGAAATGGAGTGTGGGTGTTTGCTATGGATGGCTATTAAAATGTTTCCCAAAGATGATTTCAGGGCAACTTATAGCCTCCTTTTAGAAAAGTTGTTTCTCATTGCCACAGGAGTCATAGCAGAAGTCATGAACTTTCAGAGTCCTACATGGGGGAAGTATTAAATTACCCTTCCACAATCAAAGTGTGACTTGCTACGTGTTCAGGTTTTTCAGCTGTTGTTTACTGTATCTCAGGGACATATTTGCTGGGTTCGTTTAACAGGTCACCTATCATAAATATCAAGGTTCATTAGGGAGACCACAATGCTATTTTTTTAGGAAAACTTTCCAATCCCGTTGGGTTGCAATCAAGTTTCACTGATGTTTAAGACAAACAATGTAAGACTTTCTTCTTCCTTTGGGGTTATTCTCTGGGAGAGAGGCTGAAGCATGGCCAAAATAACATCAGACACCCCAGTTAATGTGGGCTAATTTTGTTTTAAATAAATATATTTTTAAAAATTTGGACCAAACATGAACAATGCCTCTTCTCTTCTTTGTGCAGCCCCATCCCCCAATTCATAGGATTGGAGCCTGGGAACAAAAAGTCTACCCGTTGTACAACATGACAAGGTGGTGGTTTATACTTGTGTATAATCCCCTATAGAGATACATGCAGAAAAAGTAAGCTGGCAGGATCAGGGCAAGAGGTATATGATATGGGAATTTTCTTTATATGGCTGTAGCTGCTAAAGCAGCGGTTCTCAACCTGTAGGTCACGACCCCTTTGGGGGTCGAACGACCTTTTCACAGGGGTCGCCACACGCGCTAGCCCGCCATCTTGGAAATGCTCCCAGTTCGGCCGTGCCTGCGGGTCGCCGGACAGCCGGTAGCCACGGAAGCGGGAGACTTCGCCCACATGCGCAGAGGGTAAAAGAACTCAAATGGCGGCATCCGGGCGGGTGGGCGAAGTCTCCCGCTTCCGTGGCTACCGGCTGTCCGGCGACCCGCAGGCACGGCCAAACTGGGAACATTTCACCCCTGGTGCCACGTCCCCTTTGTCACCTCATTGCGCGCGGGGAGGGGGCGGGGCGGGGGTCACGGCGGCGGGTCGCGGGTCGCGGGGGGTCGCGGCATTAAAAAGGTTGAGAACCACTGTGCTAAAGAATGCTTAGCAGCTGCCTCTACTAAACCCAGTCCCAAGTTTATGGATCCCCTTCATTTCTATAGGACTATGAAACCAGTGATGGGAAGTCTTGTGGAATTATAATTCTTCCACATAGGAAGTCCTCGTTTGGCAATCACACTTGGGACCGGCAACTCGGTCATTAAGTGACGCAGTTGCTAAGTGAAACTATGTGCACACAATCTTCCCTCAGCTTACCTCATGTACTTTTGCTTTACAACAGACTGCAAATGCAAAGATTGGTTGCAAAGTTACTTTTTTTAAATGAAGACTGCCTGTATTTGAAGAACTGTAACTTTGTAACCCCTTTGTCACCCCTGCCCTAGAAAGTCGAATATTCTGAAATAATTGTTAGCAGTCTTAGCAGAGCTTCACCCTTTTAGTTTTTTTTGGAAAGCCATCAAGTCCTGGCTTTTTACCAAGGTTCTGCAATAGTATAGTACAGAGATCCATAGTATGGAATGAGGGAAACTGGATTTGCTGTGAGGGGATGATTAAGGCTCAGGTTTTTTGTTTTATTTATTTATTTTCCTTTTTTAAACAATTGCTTTATAGACATTGGTTTTGTTGTTGTTGTGAGCATCCCAGAGTGTCTTAAGAAGGGTGGCTGTTTAAATAATCTGAACAAACAAATAAATAAATGATCTATGCTTTGCCACATGGCCAGAATGAAACGAAACATCTGACTTTGCCAATAAAGAAGCCCACTCCATTTTAATTTTTCTAACTCAAGGATAATGGCTCCTTGCCGTATAGTTAAGATCCCACCAGTTGCAAACATCAGGCTGTGCTTCGGCCGACTGTGGGCTCTGAGGTTGTGTGGGTGCCAAAAATTATGAGTGGTGGTTTAATGCGCATAGTTATAGTCACCCATCAGCCAAAGTGAATAATAGCCAGACTGTAAAATAATTGCAGCAATGTCTTGAAGTGAAGCCAGGAATGGAGATCAGAGCCATCCGTCTCTGTTAATTTGTATACAGTTCTTACAACAGCACAGAAACATTTAGAAAACACTTGCAGGGGTTTGCTCTGAAACAGCTGGACAACTTTTATTTTGAAGAAAGGGGAGGATTTAAAAAAAAAGAAAGAAAGAAAAAGGGAAGCCTCCCAATGGACTGGTCTTGTTTCACAAAGCAAGGCAGCCTTCAAGTTGAAGACTTTGACCAGTGTGTTTTTTAGAAGAATTCTTATGCCTGGAATAATCTAGCACAAGTTTATTTTTTTCTTTTAAACTTGGTTAAGAGTTAGTAAAAGTTCTTCATTTTCTTCAGGCAGCTGAAACCTTTCCAGGAGACTCTGCTTTGCTCAACTTGTCTTCGATCTCTGTGTAACAGCCTGCATGTTTTGGTGCTGCTCAGACTCTATGTGGTCTCTATGGCCTCATTTTACGGGACTGTCACACGGAGGGAGGTTTTCGCCAGCACCAGAAAAAAACCTTGGTGTGGTCTCTTCAGCACAGTAGCTAAGAACAAGTTTCCCGATTGCTCCCAGGTTCTCTCGGGAACTCTTTTCAGGAAGTGGCTGTTCCTCCCCCACACTTAAATGGATGATTATGTTACAATTAGGAAAAAGCATCTTCAGAGACCTATCTTTAGGTAAGTGGCATTCTCGTTCCTCTGGATGCGAAGTTATTTTGAAGGGAACTTTTCACAACTCTTCCTGGCTTTCAAATATGAAAGCAAACAAGAGGCTTTCAGGAGCAGGAATCTGAAGTTAAACTTGTTCTTTCTGCTTATTTGTGTGAGCATGTGTGAGTGTGTGTGTCTGCCAGCAGAGTTTTGAGATGGACATTTTCATGCAAGTTGTAGTAAACTTTTGGAGGCTTCTGATACAAGATTGGAATTGAAACAGCAGCAACCTTCTACCTCCCCAAACATCATTAACTTTATCTCAGACTTTGAGCTGGGATTTTGATGTTTGTGAAAAATCCCTGGAAATGAATTTCTTATTTTTAAAGCCGGCCAATTGCTCAGATACATTTTCTGTGCTTTACTTTGTTCAGACTCAGTTTAACTGAATATGTTGGTGGGCCAGAAATGTAATACCTATTCATATTTTCTTGGGCTTTGTAAAATGCAAAATTTTTTGAACAGACTTACTTCTAGGAAATATGCTTAGACTGGAGCCTTAATAGAACGCTCAATTTGGAAACGATATGCGACTGTTTTGTTAAAAAAAAAATCAGCTACTCAATAGTATGGTCCTATTGACATGTATTCAGCTGTACATACTACTTATCCTAATAGATTTTAGTCCCTAGCAACTATTTTAAGATTTCAGTCCAAATCATGATGATGTTCTCTTTTGCAAAGACTTCATGGCTCTGATTTTGAACATGGTTGTGTTTCTTCCTTCCCCTCCTCTTCCTTTTCCTTCCCTTCAAGTCAAACTTGACTCCTGGCAATTATTTGCCATTGCCTTCTTCCTCGGTCTCAGAGGGAGAGTCCAAGTCCAAGGTCACCCAGCTGGCTTTTGTGCAGAAAGCAGAACCAGAATTCAAGTTTCCCTACTCTTAGATCAGCACCTTAATCATTAGACCAAACTCACTCTCTAGATTCTTTAGACTCCCATTAGAAAAAGTTTAAAATCCAGCCTTAGAAACTAAATAAGATTTACTTCTATGTAGATGTGTGTAGAATTGTGTCATTATGCAGCATAGCTTCATGCTGTATTACATCCTGGGAAGTGATCATCACTTCAACCAAACATCAGGACCAACTTAAGAATTTTCCTATAAATCCAGTCTAAATATCAGTAAATACTCTGAATATATTTGATCTTTAAAACAATTAAGAAAAGACTTCTAAAAGCTATTACGTTTGTATTATACGTGTATCATCTAATATATTTGATGATAAATGCCATTATATTTATACTCACAAATGCCATTTAGTTTAGTCTCCTGTGATCATTTTTGGACCAAAATGGTTTTTCAAAATAATTTCACTTCAGCCTTGCTACTGTGCTGTGATAGTTGTATAATATATCTTACAGCTGTATAATACATCTCAGAATAATTGCAGCTACTTCTATTGGTGTCTTTAAAATTCTTCTGGAACGGATGAGATCGCAACTAAGAAACCTTGATCCTGAAGTGCTGATCAACAATGATCAACAAATATCAGACTACCTTAGTCCCCTAGAAGAGTACGTTGGGTTACATCTAGAAAGGACAAGAGTATCTACCCAAAAATTAAATTCCAAAGGTAAAAGCGATTCTATTCTCACAAGGAACATCTTGGATCTTGTTGACTCACTGTTGAAGAAAATGTTCAGGATAGGATGAAATTTAGCCTAGAAGTTACCATCAAATATATTAGACGATAAACATGCAATACAAACATAACAGTTTTCAAAAGTGTTTTCTTGATTGTTTTAAAGATCAAATATATCTTTGATCATTTATTGATATTTAGACTGGATTTATAGGAAAATTCTCAAGTTGGTCCTGATGTTTGGTTGAAGTGATGATCACTTCACAGCTTGTAATACAGCGTAGACTTTCCCACTTACTCGTTTTTTGTCAATTTGTTTCAAGCAGGAGATGGACATTGAAGGCAGAGAGCTGCCATCTCCCTTGAAGTGCATGAAGAATCCTTTTGTACAGCACTAATTTACCAGTATTCTACCATTTGGCGAATATGCTCAAGATTCTACATAACATTTTCTTTTCCCTTTCTCTAATTCTTGTGGCAACAATGCATGATGATACAGAGAATTGCGACAATATGCTTATGAATGTCTACCTAATCTTGGCTGCACTGGATTTAATCCATTTTATTTAATCGTATGAGGTAATGAAAGCTAAATTAATAACCCAAGCTGGATTTGCACAATGCCATAGGTTTATATTTCAGTGGGCTGTGCAAACACTGCCAAAATTATGGGTCTAAGATTGCTGGTGAGAGTCATGTTCAAGCAAGGAATTGAATCCAGCATTTTCTGATGCTGATGTTTCATTTTCAGCATCAAAAGTTCTATGTGTTTCACAGTCTGTTGATTATCACATGGTGTGGTTTTTTTGTTTTGTTTTTTAGACCTGTAGTATTTAGAGGGAAAAAATAATGTAATTTATTTGATGATGCTCTAAAATTTATAATTTAAGCATTGAAATATTTTCGTCAAAGTAAATGACTATAAATTTTAGTAGATTTTCCATTCAACCTCTTTCTTTAGATTTGTAACTCTTTATTGGATTGAATGAAATGTCTTCTGCTCCTAGAGGAGACAACTTCTAAAATGTCCATTCCCCCCCACCCCCGGAATTCAGCTAAGTTTCAGGATTATCCCCAGGGAGAAAGCTGTCATTTACATGCATTTCCCTTAATAGAATTGAGCAAAAAAAAATAATAATCCGCATTGATATCCAAAACATGGAAACATCAATTTTGCAAATGTCTTGTCTGTTGAGCATTCCAAGGAGAATTCACTTAGTGGTTGGTCCATTAACTTGATTTGATTTTGAGTTTCATTCCATTTTTTAAAAAAATCGTAGAGCAAACAAGGATGGGTACATGGAAGGATTGGCATTTAAAGTCATATTTCAACTTCATATCCCACAGGTGTGATTCTGGGGTTGTGCTGCAGTTGTCAAAAAGCAATTGTGGAAAAAGAACTTATTTTTCCCTTGAAAGAATTGCAACAGAAAGGAGTAATGCTCCTGAAAATGAACAAAGATGTTAGAAGTGCATTGGCCTATTTTATTTTATTAATAAAAACTATAGATAATGGAATTTTACATTTTAAACCAATTTGACAATTTAATTCAAAAGTTGGTTTGTTTACATTTTTATTTGATTATTCAAATCAATGAAAGAATAGAATAGAATTAGAATAGAATAGAATAGAATAGAATAGAATAGAATAGAATAGAATAGAATAGAATAGAATAGAATAGAATACTTTATTGGCTAATTGTGATTGGACATACAAGGGTTCGGTGTCTTCGGTGCATAAGCTTCCAATGTACATACAAACAACAAGGTAATATAATCATTGTACATACAAACATAAGAACAACATGTACATACAAACAAGTATACATGCATAGAACAAGGTAATATAATCATAAGATACCAATAGGAGAAGGTAGTAGAAAATATGAGAAGGATAATAGTAATACAGCCATACTACTTGGATAAATATCCTTAGATAGGCATTGGATAAAGTTGACTAAACTCAGCTATTTGAATTGAATTATAAATGTAAATCAAACTGGCAATTCAAATCAAACAGAAGCATAGATTTAAATAAGATCTTGATTGATTTGTACAATTAACTGATGTTGTAAGCTGCCCGACAGTGAGATGGGCAGCATATAAATTTAATAAATAAATTACTTTCTTTGATTTTGCTGTGGTCCTTGCTAATTTTAGGGGATCATAGAATATCACTCAATCTAGCCTCATGCTCCAGGTGAAATCTTCAGAGCTTCACCACTACCTGTTGATCTCACTGTTGAACCATTGTACGATTTAGAACTTAATATTTTGCCAAACTGTTTCCCAAAATGTCTGGAATGTCATTTGGAGCCACAGTGAACAAATCTCCATGGTAAGGCTGGTCCTTCAGATGAGGCAACGGTTATTTATGTCATTAAATTCCCCCTGCATGAAATATCTCATTGTTTCAGTTTACCATTTCTTAATATGCTGCAGCATATAGCATCCTTTTTAAAATACGACATGTAAAACTGGAGACTTTTTTCCAATACAACACAATTACTCTCTGGAACCTGAGGATAGTGCTTCTTTTAATGCAACCTAAATCACATTTGTTTCTATTACAATCCTGACAATTTCCTGGACTGCTGTGAGAATTACAGTTTTAAAGAATATCTTGTCAAAGAAGAAAAGGGAAGGGAAGGGAAGAGAAGGAAAGGAAAGAAGGGAAGGAAAGGAAAGGAAAGGAAAGGAAAGGAAAGGAAAGGAAAGGAAAGGAAAGGAAAGGAAAGGAAGACATAGAAAGTGCTTTTTTTAAAAAAAAAAGTTATGTATATTTTATTCAGTCTTTATGTTTTTTATTTTCTCTGACAATATATTTCTATCACAATTATCTCTATGTTTTTTTCTTTTTCCTTTTCTTTTTTGTTATTATTTTAAAAGCAATAATTTCAAAATAATTTCACTTCAGCCTTGCTACTGTGCTGTGATAGTTGTATAATATATCTTACAGCTGTATAATACATCTCAGAATAATTGCATCTATTGGTGTCTTTAAAATTCTTCTGGAACGGATGAGATCGCAACTAAGAAACCTTGATCCTGAAGTGCTGATCAACAATGATCAACAAATATCAGACTACCTTAGTCCCCTAGAAGAGTACGTTGGGTTACATCTAGAAAGGACAAGAGTATCTACCCAAAAATTAAATTCCAAAGGTAAAAGCGATTCTATTCTCACAAGGAACATCTTGGATCTTGTTGACTCACTGTTGAAGAAAATGTTCAGGATAGGATGAAATTTAGCCTAGAAGTTACCATCAAATATATTAGACGATAAACATGTAATACAAACGTAACAGTTTTCTTTTTTTAAAAAAAACTACACAGCATACACCGAATCACACTAATTAGAAATCAGTGCTTACATCATCACTGCAAAACAGTTGATTGTTGCAACTTTTACTCCAAAATAATTTTTTTTTTCCAGGCTCAGAGAAGGAGCCAACTATGCCCCAACTTTGCTCCACTTTTTGGAAAACACTTGAAATAGAAATCTTCATCCTAGACACTGGAACAAAATCCATAAAATATATGATCTGTCAAATCCTGCTGATTAGCTGATTCCAGGAAACTGCATTTTATCTGATCTTCAAGGCATCATCGCATGTAAAATAAGGCAAAAGACTTTGTTAATTTTATTCTATTTTAATTTTTAAAATCTATTTGTTTTGAGATAGATAGGCATCTTGTACAATATTCTGGATTGTATTTTCATGCACATACAAACAATCCCAAAGCAAGCCACCATTATAACAAAATACTCTTTTTTATATATATCAGCAAAAACACAATGCCCTTACATGGACTTTACTTCTTGTCTGAAAGGTCAGTTTAAAAAAAAGTTTACAATTACAAATCAGCCAAGATTTGTACCAGTGCCCATATGTTTTCAGTTATGTCTTAGCTTGATTGGTTTTTCTTATATGCAAGGCATGTAACTAAAGTTATTTAGCTGAAATTAGCTTTGTTTAATTCTTGTTGGTTTTTATTGCAAAGAGCTTACAAAATGCTTACACCACAACATTGTTTTAAATATGTACCTATAAGGGTATTACAAACAGATTCCTCTTATGTTGTGTCCATTGATAAGAGGACTTGCTGTGCTTTAACAAAGAGCTCAAGACAATTGTTTAGAAGATGCTTCCTCAGTGGCTTCAGATATCTATAGGTTAATAGCTCCTGGGATGACTGACATGCTTAGATAGGTGTTGGATTTTGGAAGGAAGCAATTTAGGTATTGAAACACAGACAGGGAAGAAGATTGGCATGTATGTTCTGTGGAAGTTGGGAAAAAGTTATATTTGAGAAGAATTAAACTCTACTTTGTTGGTTTTAGGTTGAATTTGGAGAATTTACTTGGAGGTGACAAACACATATCCGCACTACTTTGTCTCTAGCACTTTGCATTTTGGAAAACTAACCTAGCTTGGTTAATGTCAGTATTTTCTCCTTAGAATGAGATGGCTGTGTGAAACTCTGCCCTCTTTCAAAAACAAAAATGAGCGATCTTTCTATTGCTCTCTTTTGTTTAAGGGAAGGCAGACTTAAACAAAATTATCAATATCTTTCTTAAGGGAGATATTGATAATTTTTCATCTAAAAGAACTCTCTGGCCACTCTTATATGTAATGAACACTCCAAGGACCATTAAATATAAAGCTGGCACCTTGTTTTCAAAGAGCAGAATAATATAATGTAGCAAGAATGATTTGGTCAGTTCCTATGTTAAGGAACTAGAGCTTCTAAGAGGGCTGCCACAATCTCTCCCTTGCATGAAAGCGAATTTCATTGCTTTGCCCAAGAGGCCACCAATTATACCTTGCTAGGAGCTTGCTGAATAAGGAAAATGGGAAGCAAAAACAGGCATGAGCCAGATCACTGTTCCATCTAACTCTGTATTATCTCTAGACCAGGGGTGTCAAACTCAAGGTCCGGGGGCCAGATCTGGCCCATGGGGTGCTTAGATCTGGCCTGCGGGGCCGCCCTGGAAACAGTAAAGGACCGGCCCGCGGTGCTTCTACCAGTAAAAATGGAGCTCGGGAGGGCCATGGGTGGTCCTTCGTAGCTCCATTTTCACTGGAAGAGGGTTGCAGGAAGCCGTTGCAGCTGAAAACGGAGCTTGGGAGTCCGTTTTCGCTGGCAGAACACTCGGGCCACCACAGGTGCCCCCGACATGAGTGACGTCAAGCTGCCCACACCTACCCTGGCTATGCCCACCCCGGCCCCCCAAGGTCAAACACAACCCTGATGCAGCCCTCAATGAAATCGAGTTTGACACCCCTGCTCTAGACTGTCCAGAGGCTTGCAAAGTTTTCAGAACGGACATTTCTGAAACTTGTCCTCATGCCAGAGATGGCATCTGAGGTTTTCTGAGCAAGAAACATATGCAATGTCAGTCAGTTGTGTCCCTTTCCTTAAATCGGGGGGGGGGGGACACTGACATCCTGAGGCCCTAGGGTAGCATGGAGCCCCCTTTTGCAAGCCCTTCAATTGTCTCAACCATTGCTACTGAAAACCAGAGCTGTTTTCTGCAATTCAAAAAGAGAAATGCATGAAAACCCAAATAAATGCCTGAACTAGATTTAAATTTAAAAAGAAAGAAATAGCTGACTCTATTTCCAGGTGTGCCAAGTTTTCCCCCATTGAAGATTTAACTTTCTTTAAAATCCATGATCACCCAAAAATGTGCTCACCCCCACCTTAAGGAAATAATGAAACCCTAGTGCTATTTCTTTGCATTTGTAGCTGCGTGTGTTACAGAATTACATGACAACATAGTAAATTGTCCTGTGAAACAGATATTGTGACCAAAAAATAACTGTATGTGGTGGGGCCTTTTAAGATCCACAAAGGAAGGAAAGAATAATAATCAATCGGGTAGCATAATAATGTGATGATCTCCTGCTAAGGGCTTGGTAAATAAAACGAAGGAAGGTACAATATAAATATTTGAACTGAATCCATCTGCAGGCTATTCGGTGTGGAAGGGATTGCAAAATCCAGTTGAACTGTACCGTTGACCGATCTAAGACAGAGATAACAGCAGTTTTTAAAGGAAAAGGAGCCGTGTAAGGGAATATCCTTCATTTGTTTTGGCATCTTCCAACTCTTCAGATGTATTTAAACAGCTGCCCAAATATTTGCATCCAGACTCTTCATTGTTCTTCATGAAGACGAATGGCAGAACAATCTCCACTGACATGAGGAGCAAAATAATAGTTCCAAATAGAATAGGACTTTATGCAAATGGGCAAAATAGTAAAGCAAAATAGAGGCTATACCTGTTTTTGAAATGGCAACATTAACAACTATGGAGCACAAGATTTGGTAAGCACCAGGTGTTCCCTTGGGCTTGTTTAAGAAACGAATGTTTGCGATGACATTTATTACCCCAAACATTGTTCATATGCCAGTATGGCTAAATATTGGAACTAGTAGATGTTAGTGTTTTTTTTTAAAGGTATTTAAGCCAGTTGTTGAGCTTGGCTAATGATGACATATTTAACTGGATTGAGAATTAAGAAAAAGGAATACACAGATTTATTATATTTTGACTGTGTGATAGACCCATTCAACAGCTGGAATAGAGTTTGCTAAAACTAGCATTTTGGGGACAAAAGCCCAATTTCCATCAAAATTATGAAATGTGCATTGTGATGTTACAATACAAGCTCTGCTCTTTGTGCACACACACACACACACACACACACACACACACACACACACACACACACACACGGCTCATTGACACTTGTATATCTATTATTCTTTCATTCCAGAACTCTACAGGTCTTTGATATGAGCAGAGGTCTCTTCCACTCCAAAAAGTGGATGAGTAACTAATGATGACAGTATAAAGGTTCCTTATTCAGAAGCAAAATGGCACTGAAGATCAGTTGCTAGGAAGCAAGAGAGAAAAGCTGTTGCTCTCTACTCAAGCTCTGGATTTCTCATAGTGCTCATATAGTTGAGCACTATGGGAAACAGATAGCATCTTATGTTCATTTCAATCTCTCATTCCTCCCATATCAGAAGATCTTGTGGTTCTTCTCTTCCATAACAGGAGATGGTTTTCTTCTGCTGAAGTGAACAGGAAACTCTTGTTCTATGAGTATTTTACAGTCCCTGCTCACAACTAACATGTGGACATTACATATTAATCAGGATTCATTGGATGTCTAAGCCTAACCTTTAAAGTGACTGATGAATCCATGTCTCATCCAAGTATGAGTCATTAAAGAGAAAATAATATACCATGGGAAAAATGAAATCTCAAAGGGTTATGTTACAATACTGTAAAGGCTATGGAAATGACAATAAAACTTCTAAAATGGTGCGCATGTGTGTGTGTGCTTGTGTGTACGCACAGACATACATGCACGTTCATATATAAAAATGTTGAATCAGCTAGAACTCTGGCAATACTTTAAATCTCAGGGTTTTCTCCTTTTATGTTCATTTTTAAAAGTTAATCATGGAAAAAATGACACATGCTGTCTGGTCACCTAAGAATGGTTCTGTTAAATGAACCGTTTTAAAAGCCTGGAAAGTTATATATAGCACAGGGCATGAAAGAAACCCACATACAACTACCAGTTGCTGCCCTCTGAGGATGCAAGCAACCACCACCACCAAGATTTTTGTAGTGAAGGGCCTAGAAAATGATTAGCAGGAAATATAATGCTATTAAAATGATGAATAAAAAGGAATTCATCCATTCTGTTTTTTCTATAGAGTTCAGAGTTCTCCCCCAGACTCCCAAATCTCAAGCATTTAGTCCGGAGTGGACAGGCTGTTGCATATGCGAAGGCTGACATTTAATAGTGGAGAAGACCGTGTATGACCTTTCAGAAGTTGAGCGTAATGCATATTAAATATGCCTTCTTTGTTGTGATTGGAAAGAGATTTTAAACTGGACAGCTTTCATTGCTAGCATTGAAGAAGGAATGAAAGACTCTGAACTTTTTAGGGAGTTGAGAAACAATTTAAGTAATAAACATTTCTTTCATCGCTTCCAGGTTAATAATATTTTTTTTAATGCAGATTATTTTTTCCCCTTTTTTTCTTTTTAAAGAAGCAGCAATAGATTATACTGTGAGCCATGTGTTTTTCCCTGGGTCTTCTCCCATATCACGGATCAACAGATTGTCATTCATCTTTTATTATAACTTTGGCTAAAGTTTCAGCCACCCTGGAATGTCATGAATTGTAGTAGTTCAGCTCCCCGATTGTTTTTGGGAATCCAGGGGTTGAGGTTCACATGACTAATAGGTGCTCGTGTTAGTGCAATCTGACATACAGGTCAGAGTTAATCTATACTTAATCTTAATTCATACTTAATCTTGATTCTAATCTACAGTACATTCAGTGATAAAGCGATTCCTTTGGGAGTGAATTAAATGACATGTCATTTAATGGGTTTTGCCCAAGAGTACTATTAATGCATCGAAGGAATCCTCGGTGAATTGAGAGGTTTTGATCTTAGGGATTCCATTAACAGAAATAACCACAGAAATAAAGAAATAATGTTTTTTCTTTTATACCTCCAAATAATTGGGGAAGGGGGAAAGGCTAGGTGCAGTAGGAATGGTGGCAGTGCAGAAATGTCCTTCCCATTCTTTGAATTTTATCTATAAATAAAAGAGAGCCTTTGGACCCAGTCTCTTGCATAAAATAGCTATCTTACAGTGATGTGAAAAAATACAGTGTTGTGGTAAACTTAAATTAGTACAGTCCACAGGCCCATGTGCTCCCCCCATTATATTTCACAATTGGATTGTAAGTATTGTTTAAAAGTAAACAGTACAGTTATCACATGGATATTCTGTGGAAAGAGTTCACAATGTTTTTTAAACTATCAGCTTGGAGTTGGAATCAGAACCTCCCATGAACCTACCTACCTCCCTCCCTCCCTCCCTCCCTCCCTTCCTTCCCTTTTTGACAAGAATTGTGTATGAAAGGCCTAGAGAGTTAAGCTTTTTTTAAGCACTGCGCATGCACGAAGCGCGCGTGAAGCACGCATGAAGTGCCTGCGTGGTGCGACACTGAGCAAACCGGCAGCGACGAAAACCAGAACCCACCCCTGGTTACAATATTCTACTATTATATGTCTATATGCACACACACATCACCTATATAATCTTTTTTTATTCCTTGGTAGAATTGGATCAACTGTCCCTTATCAAGGGATAAATATGGACAAATACAGGAATACAGGTTTGTTGCAGTCATATTGGAGATGACTCTAATAATAATTCCACACAATTTCATAATTAAGGGATTTATGGTAAATTAAAATAGTTAGGCTATGTGTTTTCTCTTCAGCTGACAGCACTAGAATTTTGCAAATGTTCATCCTTGCTGAGCTAGATTAAAAAACAACAGTGAATATGCGCACCAGGGGAATCAATAGCCATGGTACAGAAAGCAATCTTTTCTAGTCTAGTTCCCATGTTATGCTTCAATTGAAATTAGCCGTGGCTCATTATTTGACCCTATATTAAGTACAAGAGTGCAACTGTTTGTTTCACCCCCTTGTTCAGCAGATGTGGATACCATTTTCATTGTTACAACTCGCTAGGTGCTTTGAAATCAATAAATAAAATGCAAAGTGAAAACAATAGATCAACCGCTATAAAAATAACATCTTTAAAAATGTGGAAAAGAAAGAAACCCATCAGTAAAACCATACATATTGCATCCATGCAGGAAGGCATGAGGGAAAAAGATGTTCTTCAAGAGAACCTAAAAGATGTGATGCAGTCATAGGTGCCTCATGAATTTCAGAACAGAGTTACTACAAGAAGGCACTCAGTCAAACCTCTCTCATTGTAACACTTTCAAAGTCTCAATGTCCCAAGCAAATAAAGTTCTTCAGATATTTTTTTGCGGGCTCTTCACACACTATATACCAAAGCAAAATTCACCTAAGGCACATTGTATTTTAAGATGACAGACAAACCAGAATTTCAGACTGAGAAAGAAGCAGTGTGGAAATTACCCAATGAGGTTTTGTCCCTCCTGGCTGCCTACCTGGGCCTTCAAATTAGAGCTTCTTTACCAGGAGATTAACAGCTATTCTCCCTGCCTCCCATATTCTAGGGGAGTTTGAAACAAATGGTGTGTGTCATAATTAGTTGAATTTGTTCATGGTTTTAACTGGGTTGTATTTTCATGTTACACTGAGCCATAAACTATCCACAGATTAGCTTCGTGGGGCACACTAAGCTAAATTATGCTTGGCTAGCTGTACATATTGTGTGGGCTGTACCACTGTGGTTGTGCTTACATATTGCATTAAGCTGCCTGTAGGCCTGTACCAATAGCACTTAGACTTATATACTGCTTCACAGTGCTTTACAGTCCTCTCTAAAGAGTCAGCATATTGCCCCCAACACTCTGGGTTCTCATTTTATATATTATTTTATAATATGATTTGATTAGTTTTGGTGGAATGTGTGTGAGGGGCTGATGTCAGGAGACAAACAGAAAATTGGTTTCTGAAGAACTATCCATTATAACCCAGAAAGTCCAGGCGGTTGGTAAAGACTGTCCTGAGGCAACAATGCTGTTATCAGACTCACAAACCCAAACTGAAAACCCAAGAGGGGCACTGGATGGAAACATGTATAAAGGTTATTTCTTTATTTAAATCTAGAGCTTCACCCTCTCCATAAATGGGGTCCCTGTGGAAAATTCAAGGGGGGGGGAGAAACAGATTTTGGCAGATCTCTCTGTCTCTTTGTCTCTCATTTCAAATTTCTGAATTGCTCCCAAAGCTGTGATAGAGTTCAGATTCAAAACGCATCTACTTGGTTTGGAGCAAAAATGACAGGGTTTTTTTTGTTTGGTTTTTTCAAATTTTGTAGCCTCTTTAATTTATGATATTTCCCTTCTAAAAAATAAGAGACTTTTAAAGCACATATTGTAAAAAAAACAGTTTAAAACATTTTAACGTGCAAAGAGCAATAGCAAGCACACACAGTTAAGCTGAACTGTTTGTGAAGATATAGACACAACTACTGTATATAATTTTATTGGGAGCAATGTGGAAGCCACTGTCTTCTCCTGGGGAAGTTTTTTTTTTTTCAACTTCTTTCTGTAGCCAACAACTTTGTTAGTTTGTAAAAGTCTCCCTTGCAAGTATAAACTAGGCCCAACACTGCTAATTTTCTTTGGTCAGGTAAAGTAAACTAAGTATTTCTACTTGCTGAGCCCATATGAATGGAGCCAACTATTAATCAATAGAATTAATTATTTGATGCAACAATTGAATGAATCAAAGACTTTAAAGTTTTCATTTGCGAACAGAATACTGACAAGAACCCAGACCTGGGCATGTTACACACACACACACTCACACTCACACACACACACATCCTTCCGACCCTGGGCCACATCTGACCCTTTGACTGTCCCTGTCTGGCTTTTATTTTGAAGGCAACTGCTATTTTTATTTTCAATTTACATAGGTGCCTGCGTGCATGCCTATGCACCTTGACAGCCCTATTGGTTCAGCCCTCCCCAGCAGTCCAGTTCCTTTTACAAGGCTTCCAGGCTTCCACCCTTCCATAATAACTTAGGTTGAAAGACTAACTTTCCCAATAAGATTCGTGGTGAACAGAGTAGACAGATTTCTACTCTGCTCACCATAAATCTTATTGGGAAAGCTACGGTCTTTCAACCTAATCTAATTTCTGCCTGTAGCTTTCACATATAACTCTTAGTTTCACTCTTTAGCTCAGACCTGCAAGTGAGAACTTGCATCAGGGGTGAAATGCTCCTGGTTCGGACCGGTTCTTGCGTACTGGTAGCGGCGGCGGCCCGTGGTTCGGAGAACCGGTAGCGACGGTTGGCTGGCCACACCCCTGAACCGGTTCCCCTGTCGCTGCTCGCTCGCCCTGCAAGCGGATGTCCCCGGGCTGCTGCACATGCGCACCACAGTGCTGGCGCTCCCTCATGACATCAGGCTGGCCTGGCCCTATCCCGGCCAGCCTGATGTCATGAGGGAGCGCCAGCACTGTGGTGCAAATGTGCAGCAGCCTGGGGACAGCTGCTTGCCGCAGCAAGGTAAGGCTGACTCTGACGGGGGGGGAAGACCCGTCCACCTGCCTTCCCCTCCGCCGCCGCCGCAGTAGAAGGTAAGGCCGACGGTGGGGGGGAAGGAAGACCTGCTGCACTCTTCCCTGGCGCAGTGAAGTTCCGGGATGGCGGAGAGCTTGCATGCTTGGGCTCTCCGAAGCAAGTTCTGCCACCACCGCTGGCTCTCCCAAGCAAGCTCTCTGCCATCCCGGAATCGTGCGGCGCGGTTCCAGGATGGCGGAGAGCCCAGGCAAACTCTGCCCCCACTGCCGCTG
Source organism: Thermophis baileyi (assembly GCA_003457575.1). NCBI lineage: Eukaryota > Metazoa > Chordata > Lepidosauria > Squamata > Dipsadidae > Thermophis > Thermophis baileyi. The sequence goes on along the minus strand of QLTV01001483.1, from coordinate 11,410,922 downwards.
CTGCCGGGCGCGTCCTCGAGGAAGGACGGGACTCACCAGCCCCTCGTATATGGGGGTCGATTTGGAGCAAGGGGGCTCCAGAGAGACACCCCCACCCCACCTCCTTTTCTCTCCCTGCAAAAAACCTCAAAAGGAGGGTTTCTGCAAATCCAGGGAGAATTTCATTTCAATTCTCCTGCTTCTATTTAACCCAGCAGTCGGTGGAAAGGGGGGAACCTTCCACATCCCCCCTTTTATTTGCCCAAATTTTCCAAAGCTATTCTGGCCTTCTTGATTTGCAGGCTGCAGAGGTACGGCACGATGCAGTCTCTGTGTTCACGCAAGCATTTTTCCAGGCTGTTTAATATTGCATGCTGTTTTTTGGTGGGTTTTTTGGGGGTGGGTGAGTGGAAAAACAATGATCTGTGTCTTTTCTGTGCCAGATTTGAATCTGTATGTGTTGCAATAAAACTCTGGAAAAAAGATAGATAATAGATAGATAGATAGGTAGAGTAGAATAGAGTAGAGTAGAGTAGAGTAGAGATAGATGGAGATGGACATAGACATAGACATAGACATAGACATAGACATAGATGAGAAAGATGAGAAAGATGAGATAGATGATAGATGATATATATATATATAAGGAAAGGAAAGGAAAGGAAAGAAGGAAAGGAAAGGAAAAAAGGAAAGAAAGAAGAAAGAAAGAAAGAAAGAAAGAAAGAAAGAAAGAAAGAAAGAAAGAAAGAAAGAAAGAAAGAAAGAAAGACTTATGACCACAATTGAGCCCAAAATTTTGGTTGCTAAGCAAGAGCGTTATTAAGTGAGTTTCACCACATTTTACAAGTTGGCCACGCCCACCCGGTCATCTGACCACCAAGCACGCCCAGCGAGTCACCTGACCAAGCCACACCCACCTGAAGCACACCCACCTGATCTCAAGCCACGCCCACAAAATAAGCCACGCCCACAGAAGCGGTACGGAAAATTTTCACATTTCACCACTGACTTGCATAAATTAGGAGGTTGTGCAATTATGCTCATGGTAGGCTGATACCTGTGCAACGATCAGTGAAGTTGCAATTCCAATCTTTTAAACTTTCTCCAAACTTAGAATTGAGTTTAAAAGAACCCTCCTATTTTTTCTCCTTAAAGAAGTGAGATTTAATCTGCCTTTGGATCCAACATTTTCTAATATGCCATATGTATCATCCCTATAAGGTAGACTAGACTAAGAAACCAAAGCCATACAGATCTGGATTTCTTTTATCATAACAGCCACAGTAATACAATATTGCAAGTTCCTCACTTTATCTTTGTGTAAGCAAAGGGGAAAGGTTTGTCTGAGATGTTTTCTCAAAGTAGTTTCTTGGCCTGGGCTCAAACCCTGCTTATCTGACCGTTGCCTTGGTAGTGGCTCTTCCTCCTGTCCTCCCAGGCCCTCGACATCATGTTTGTGTTACAGAAAGAACATTTGTTCCCAGATCTGCCCCCATGCTTTGCTGTCCCACACTCAAATGAATGCTGACAATACCTGGAGGTTCAAGCAAATAATTGTGTGCAGATTCAAAAGTGTATGTGGGATCTCCGACTCAAATTCTGTTTACGCTATTAGCGTTGAAAGACTTCCTGCATCATTTGGCTGAACTCATTGGTACTGCAAAAGCAGATTACACTGGCATTTTTCAATCTCACTATTTTGTTAAGTGAGAAATTGAAGTGAAGCATCTGTACACTTCATAAAACACATGGTCTGAATTAGGTACACGCAGCACCATTTCTAGAAGGCTAGGAGAGGCTTTAAAATGGAAAATTAGAGAGATTTTTAGGGCTCTTGTGCATTCTATGGATGATAGGCTACAGTTATGCTGTTGAATCCATCCCAAATCATATCAAAACACATCAAAAATATTTTGTTAAAAAGAAGAGCATGAGAAACTTTGCCACTGATGTCACTTCCTAATATTTTTATTCATGAAACTACACTTGATCTTTGCCAAGAGGCAGAGAAGTTAAGTTTGCAGTCCTGTACACAGTTATGATAGAGATAAATCCACAGTCTGATGCATCCTTGAGGAGGAATGCATAGGATCACCCAGGAATTCATAATTAAGACAGGGATGGCCTCATAGCAAAAATCAAAGCCAAGTGCAACTCCCTCCTCAATCCTTCAGTCTCTCCATTACTGGAATATGTTAATTTTCAGTGCAATTTTCAGAACAAAGAGTTATTAAATACATGAGAAGAAGTCAGTTTAATTGTATTTTAGAAATTTAGCCACAGATTTTTTTTATATCTGTTGCTACAAAAAAAAAAGACTTTGTTTAAGAGGGCAGAGTGTGGAACTTAGTGCAACTTGTTTAATCTCAGGTATTGATTGATTGATTGATTGATTGATTGATTGATTGATTGATTGATTGAATTTATATTGCCGCCTATTCGCCCATGGCAACTCAAGGCGGCTTACAGAATAAAAGACCACATTTAAACAATAAAAACTAACAAAAAGAATCAAATAAATTAATATAGTACAAAATCACACCAATAAAAGAGAGAACCATATATAATAAAATAAAGTAACCTCCACCCCCCCACCCCCGGCAACAACACATCACACGAGCCATTTAATGTGCTCCATCCCGCTCTGGGTTCCCCAGGCCCACTGGCAGAACCAGGTCTTCAGTGCCTTCCAGAAGAGTGAGGGCCATTCTAATCTCTGGGGGAATGATGTTCCAGAGAGAGGGAGCCACCACGGAGAAGGCCCTTCTTCTGGATCCCACCAGGTGTATCTCCCTCGGGGATGGCACCCGCAACATTCCCTGCCTCCCCACTCTGATGGGTCAGGTAGATGTGACCGGCAAGAGACGGTCCCTCAGATAACCTGGTCCCAAGCCATTTCCCTCTAACTTAGTCTGATTGCATCTTGGCAATATATCACATGATCTTTATTTAAATCAGGGATTGTTATTATGTTCCTATGTCACAAACTCATGTATGCATGCACACATTTATGCTTCACTTCTCAGTACAGATTAACTTTCTAACTCGGTTAGCATTTAAAATCCATTTAATAGAAGCATGCTCTATATAGATTTTGGCACAAAGTTCTAGGGAAGCACTTACCTATACAATATTACAAATTTATCTAATCCTTGCCTCTAATTCCAAGCTTGAAAACAACAGCTAGAGCCAAGGGGTGAGTAAATGGAATTTTTTTTTAGTGTAGCAGTAATTTTAACAAATTTATATAGCTGCCCATCTCACAAAATGTGATCGTGGGTAGAATGAAACGTAATTAAAAACCATAAATACTGAAACATAAATTTTAAAAAACCAACATGGCGGGAGAACAACAGTCACCTGACATTATATAGCAGGCTCACCATGGGATCCTCAAGGCTGAGGGAAGAATCCTGTTGCAAGAAGGCTATTAGAAGATGGGGCCAACTTCACCTTGGGGGCCATGATCAGAGGTGGGCTGCTGCCAGTTCGGACCGGTTCGGGCGAATCGGTAGTTCTGACCAGTTGCTGGGCCCGCCCACCCGCCCCGGTGCTATCCTGTCCTATATAATTGCCATTTTTGAAGCCGCGCGGATGGCGAGCGTGCGAGCGCGTGCGCGCTCACATTTTCGGTGCTGGGCAAACCGGTTGTTACATTATGTGACGCCCACCTCTGGCCATGATGTCCCAGAGGGCAGAGGCCAAAGCAGAAAACACAGGCCATTTAGGTCCTGCCAGATGGAGCTGCTTAATAGATGGGACCCATAGGATACCCTCTGCCTGACCTAATGGGGCAGCTAGATGAAGGAAGAGACAGTGCCTCAGATAATGGGCTTGTAGGTACTAGAAGTTCAGCTTGAGTCAAGGGAGACATTTTTATATTTTATTAATTATAGTAATGAAAGCCTGAAATGTATTATATGGAAAGAAGCAGAAGAATGTTATTAGGAATGTATCAAACCCAATTTATGAAGGGAATCATATGGGGGGGGGGGAAGAAAATCTGGAATCATTCAGGTTTTTTTTTTTCAAAAACAAAACCATTTTTATACATATTTCCTATTGTTCTATAAATTTCATTTTCTTCCCATCTCCGGCACCCATATAGAGATCTGTAGAGATCTGTAATTCTGTGCCAGCTACAGAGGAAATGAACTATATATATATAGATATATATATGTAAACAAAAAAAAGTGCCTATTCTTCACGCCACAATCTAGCTTTTACTCTACCCCCATCGTCTTATGCACTTTTCAGGATGCAGTGACCCATCTGAATTTTCTCAGATGAGAAGAAAGGTTTATAGTATGCAGAGAACAAGAAGCGCATGGGAAAATGCCTTCAGTAACCTTTTTCCTGTTCTTTTACTTAACTGTGAAAAATGTGTCTGCCTCGGCCTACGATTATTAATTGCTTAGCTGCTATCTTGACGTGGACATGCAGCAGAGAATGGCTTCACAAAGTGACATCACAAAGTTTCCAATTTAAAAAAAAAACAACTATAGAAAAAAGTTAAAAAAAAACACCAACAAACATCCTATTCCCAATAATAGAAAAGGGAACGAGTCATTGCCATTTCAGTCTTACAATCTGGGAACTTGCTGAGATTTAACTTGTTCTGCCTTGCATGAGTATCCAGCAGACTCCTTGGTTTATTTAAGGCTCCCTGCTGCAGTTAATTCCCTTAAAATATGTTTCCCAGTAAGTAGTAACAGTTTTAATAGTTGCATATTAAACTGGTTCCTGAAAGTTCAGACTTTTTTTTTTTAGACTGACTAGAAATTGAGACATGAATAGATTTAGGGTACCATATCACACAACTCATAAATTGTTCCCAGTGTGTCTTTTCTTTTCTATAATGGTGACTTGGATGTATCCATGAGCTGTATTGAACCCACAACTCCTCTGTGCATACAAATTATAAGTTAATGCCATGAAGATACTAAAATTTGGAGCAGTGTAAACCAGTGGTGGGATTCAGCCAGTTCGCACCACTTCGGGAGAACCGGTTGTTAACTTTCTGAGCAGTTTGGTGAACTGGTTGTCGGAAGAAATCATTAGGGCAGAGAACCGGTTGTTAAATTATTTGAATCCCACCACTGGTGTAAACCCACTTACTCTCATGGCAGAAGTCCAAATTCAGTTTACATAAAGGAATATCTTTTCACATGTGCTCCTTCTGAATGATAGGATTTTATATTAGTTAAGTTCATTCATTTGGTCACACCATTTGTATAGTGCTGAATCAGTAAAGATTCAAGGTGACTAAAGTAAATAGAACCAAGTAAAAAGTCCATGTTAGGTATTGTTAAATCCAAACTGCAGCCAGTATATCACTCATTTATTCATTCCTTGTAAAATGAGAGGCCCTTCTCTTAACAGCTGCTGCTCATAAAGGTATAATGAGCCATCACTGGAGCGACTTCCTTTTCCTGTGGAACGTCTTTCCCAGGGAGATCCACCTGGCGTATGTTTAAATGCTGCATCAAGATTTACCTCTTCTGTCAGACATTTAATTTTTTAAAGTTTAGTTAATTTTTGTAGCTAGCTTTTAAAAATTTCTTTTGATTTTTATTGTCAGTTATTTTTTCTTTTAAAATTATATTTTTAAGTTTGCACATTATTTGAAGACACCCATCACCTGGAAGGAATACACACTATATACACGAATGAAATCAAATATACGTGTCCCAGGATACTGTTGCAGGATCCAATTTGGGTCAGTCACTGGGACCAGAAGTTTAGTCTTCTGATCTTTCGGACTCGTGTTGGAGTCCATCCTCGGGGAACTTCTCTCTACTGGAATGTGTCAAAGCACTCGGCTCCAGCTTGAGTCTGAAACCTCAGAAGACTAAACGTTTGGTCCTGGTGACCGACCCAGATTGGATCCTGCAACACTATATGCAATTCCATATGGATGGATAAACCCATAGCCATAAATAATTATGAGTTTCCCAGTAGCTGAGCCCAGTTTTTCTGCTTAGCAACGCTTCTCTGTGGAGCTCTTTACCGAACCATCCCCAAGGTGACTTGGCACAGGCCCCTTTATTTTTCAGTATATCTCCCAGATGGGCTGAGGTGATAGTAAGATTATTATCCTTTTGGAATTAGTCCCCTCCACACCAATGTGTTTATCTTGTGTATGGCTTGTGATCTCTCTTTCCTCATTTTTATATTTTGGAATGAGGTATGTACTAGTTTTCTTCATCTCAAAAAATAAACTTCCCTTGTATTTTAAAAAATGAACAGACATTAAATCCTTTAGACAGGCTCCTGCTTCAGCCGTAGTTAAATAAATCTGCTAAGGGCATTAAGAAGCAGCACTAGACTCAGTAAAAGCAGTAGGTTTGCATTACTGGAATGATAAAAAGGACTTTGTCTGAAGCCAGTAAGACATTGACATAAGTGTCAAATTAGTCTCTCTGCTGTAGCTATTTGCTTGCATCTGATGAAGATCTTCCTACAGGAAAGCATCTCAGAAAGATCTCCTTCTGCTGGTTGAAATTGAGGAGGAACCTTCTTCTAGTCCCCAATTATGGAATTGAATGTTAGCTGTCTCTGTACTGCACTTTCAGTCAGTATAACAAGGGAATATTTCTATGTAATAGTGTCAGACAAGTTTGTCTGAGGTAGATCAAATGCATGCCTGGTGGGGAGAAACATCTGGCCTCCATAAAATGGAAAGTTATTACAAAGATAATCTCAAGTCTTTATGTGATTTGAGCTGGAGGAGCACTTCAACGGGTAACTCATCTTAAGTGTGAGGACTGCATGAGGAATGGCATTTTCTGTTTTGTGAGTGATGAAACATATGTGCTGCATTCCAATTAAAATTCTTAGGGTATACAAGAATTTTGAATGCTGGAAGGTGTTTTTTTTTATAAAAAAATATATCGGCTTTTCTGTCATAAAGAGTAATGCTGGGTCGGTTATAACTTGCATTCTTTGCCTTTCATTTTCTGCATCCTGAATGAGAACGGGGCTGCAAGTCATCAATTAATAGGGAACCAAGGGATGCTGATAGATCACAAGATGGATATGGCCTCTGAGAAGCCGCATCTTTTTACCTTCCCTGTTGTATGTAATTTTTCTAATGGTTTGTTTGGAATGATGGACCTAACCCCAGGTCATTCTTGCCTCTTGTCCAGTATCATCTTGACTCGAGTTTTATTAATGTGGAGCTAACGTTGGCTTTTTAAAAAATGTCATTTGCTTTGAAATTTCATAATTGCATCACCCTGTTCCAATAACTGTGGCAGACTCTGTGTGGCTGCCTCCAGCCTTCCTTAAACAAACCCTGAGAACTGTTTATACAGAATGAGCCTAGGTGCAGCCATGATAAAATCTCTTAGGTGAGAAGAATTTAAAAAGGAAGGCTTTTACCATGTTCCCCCAGTAAGAGGCTTTTAGAAAAACCAGCTGGAGGTAGATCAAATAAACAGATAGACATATGGAAAGCATGTAGCAGGCCCGTAGAATAGTGCCTTCAAAAATCCATAGCTTTTTATGATGCAACCCGCCACTTGTTGACATTTAAAAAAAATATTATTTTATATTAAAGAAAAAGATAGATTGCTTCACGTGAAGGAAATAAATCAGTCTCCCACTTGGATTCATTCAACACTGAGAAATCTAAGGAATTCAATTTTATATGCTGTTGATTTTATGGGAATGCAATACAAATATGTTTCACTATTCTATGGAGTACTTTAAATATATTTCACAAATATAACTAAATTGTTCATTTTAAATTCATATCAAGTTTAACCAAAGAAATTTAAGCCCGTGCCTAACTTTCTTAACATTGATATCCAGATACCAAATTTTTCATCATTTGGAATTGCCTTGGCTCTTACACTTTCACTAATTTTAAATATCTTTTTGGGAGCCTCATCCATTTGCTTCATGCATCTATGTCATGCAAAAAACAGATATATTTTTACATGCTTCTTGGCTTAGGATTCAAAGATGCTTTGTTCTAATAGCCTGTTCTGGTCACTCTTGGAATTTTGGAGAGATAAAAAAGCTTTTGTTTTTAAACACTGCTTCTTTTTTAATTATTCCAATTTTAAAATTTTAGGTTACGAGCTGTCCTATGCTGGCTGTGTTTCAGCTCTAGCATATTAAAAGCTGGGTCAGAAAAAAATGAACCCCATATATTGAAAACAAAGGATTAGAACGCCTCCTTCTTCTTCTCTTCTTCGTTCCTCCTGGAACTTGGTGACCATCAATGCTATTTGTTCTTTTGATGTTGATGTGCAAAACAAGGACATTGAATTTTTGCCAAGCGATGGATGTAAAATTTTCAGCTGGGATATGCATCATATGCCAGCAATGTGTTTCCCTTGAATCTTTCCCTGTATAATTAATTGAAGAATTATTTCTCATTGTGTCCTCCATATTTCAGTTTCCTTTTCTTGATTGCATTCACAATTTCCCTGACTTTATCCATTCTTTGGGGGAAGCTTCATTTCATTCATTTTCAGTCTAAGATATTTTAAACCATCTTCTATAAAGTGGCATTTCAGAGGCTTCTATTTTCTTGACTGTGACTTGGTTATTTGTTTATACTCCATGCAAAAGGATCAGCAAATAGCATGCAGTTTCTCAACAAAGTTTCCGTCTTAATTTTCTACCGCAAATATTTATTTTTTCAAAGTGCTACTATCATATGGTCAATCTTGGTTTTTTTTAATTTCCAGAGTATGATCTCATTGATCATTCAGATAAAGTCCAATTATTTATATTGTGTAGCCTCTGCATTTGTTTTCTTGTCAGCATAATATTTGGTTTAGATATTTTATTTTTTACTAATGACCATTTGTTTATTCCTCTCTGATTTATATGTATTTCATATGATTTTTTTTATCAACTGATATGTTTCAGTAAGTAAGGTTGGTAAACTTTGCCATTGAGTGGTATCAGCTGCCTAGAATTAGTTGTTGGTTATTACACTATTAATCTTTATGCCTTCTTTATATTCTTCTAAAGAAGATTTAAATCTGAGTAGATATTAAATAGCAAAAGTGATAATATAGCAATAGCACTTAGACTTATATACCGCTTTACAGTGCTTTACAGCACTCTCTAAGCGGTTCACAGAGTCAGCATATTGCCCCCAACAATCTGGGTCCTCATTTTACCCACCTCGGAAGGATGGAAGGCTGAGTCAACCTTGAGCCGGTGAGATTTGAACCGCTGAACTGCTGAACAGTCAGCTGAAGTAGCCTGCAGTACTGCACTCTAACCACTGCGCCACCTCGGCTCTCGACAATATACACTATTGTCACTATGTAATGTGTATGTATGTATTTTATATGCCACCCATCTTTCTAACAAGCAACACTGGGAGGCTTATATATAAAAAAACGTTAAAAGTTAAATTAAAGTTAAAACTAATAAAAGCAAGGAACCAGAACAAATATTTGAATTGGTTTTGTTGCTTTTCCTTCTACTTTATCAACTGCTGTGTGCATCCACTATAAATTCATAATAATGCATTTATCTCTATCATCCATCCCCTAATACCACTCTATCTAAGCAACGTGTTACATTCTAGTCAGTTTTCATAGTTAATAACATTCTCATGCACATATGTACAATGTTTTTCTAAAATCTGTAATTTTTCTAAAAAGAGATTGGTAGTACATAATACATTCTGGTATTATGTATTTTGTAATACATAATACATTCCAAAGCACCAGAAGGCAAGACAAGAAACAATGGATGGAAACTAATCAAAGAGAGAAGCAACCTAGAATTAAAGAGAAATTTCCTAACAGTGAGAGCAGTCAATTAATGGAATGGCTTGCCTTCAGAAGTTGTGGGTACTCCATCACAGGAGGCTTTCAAAAATAGACTGGACAGCCACTTGTCTGGAATGGTATAGGGGAGGTGTCAGCGATGAAATCTACTTACCTTCCCTACCGGTTTGGAAGTGCTTCGCTCGCATGCGTGCGCGCTTTTTGACCCATGCTCCACTTGCGCATGGGCTTTTTCACCCTCTGCGCATGCGCAGAACACTTTGCGCATGCGCAGAGGGTAAAAAAACAAGAAAATGGCGATGTCCGGGTGGGTGGGCGGAGCCTTGTGCTGCCTTCGCTACCAGTTCTCCGAACCACCATACCGGGCCGAACCGGTAGCATTTCACCCCTGGGAGGGGTGTCAAACTCGCTTTGTCATGGCATTGTCACGTGACGTATTGCAACTTTCCCCCCTTCACTAAACCAGGCGTGGCTAGCGCATGATGCATCCGGCCCATGTGTCACGAGTTTGACATCCCTGGTATATGGTCTCTTGCTCGAGCAGGGGTTTGGGCTAGAAAACCTACAAAGTCCCTTCCAAATTTGTTATTCTATTTTCTATGAATCCAAATTTGATTACATTTCTGAAATAGCCTAGTGTACTTAATAATTCAAGTATTAACCAAATAGCTAAGAATTATTAAGATAGCGTCAATGAATACAGGTAGTCCTTGACTTACAACAGTTCATTTAGTGACCATTCAAAGTTACAATGGCACTGAAAAAAGTGACTTATGATCATTTTTCTCACTTACGACTGTTGCTGCATCCCCATGGTCACATGATCAAAATTCAGATGCTTGGCAACTGGTTCATATTTATGATGGTTCTGGGGTCATGTGTTCAGCTTCTGTGACCTTCTAACAAGCCAAATAAATGAGGGAGCCAGATTTATTTAACAACCGTGTTACTAACTTAACAAATGCAATGATTCACTTAACAGCTGTGGCAAGAAAAGTCATAAAATGGGGCAAATGTTACTTAACAAATGTTTCACTTTGCAACATAAATTTTGAGCTCAATTGTGGTCATAACTTAAGGAGGACTATTTGTATAATAGGCTTGTTTTTTGTGAAATCACAGCTGCCAGTTCTTTAGCTGGTATTGGCCCTCATTCACTCTGAATTTTTCCCAATAATCTAGAGTGTCCTAATGCATTGGTGTCGTATATGTGCAGATCCAAGCAGCATGGCCTTTTGCAACTGACAGATGGAAATTTTGTCAATGCACAGATTTTCTAAGTACCGTCCAAGTTTTTTTGTTATAGTACCCACTGGGGTTATAGCAGCTGGTTTATGCCATAATCTTTCCATTTCAGTTTTTCAGATCTTGATATTTTGTGCTCTTCTCCAACTTTTTATCTTCTATTCTACAATCTCCTGCTATTGTGCGCGGCTTAGAAAACGTGGCTAAATAGGACAGCATAGCGCCGGGGCGGGTGGGCGGCAGGTCGCTACTACCGGTTCGCCTGAACCGGTCTGAACCGGCTGAATACCACCTCTGGTGTAGAGGTTAAAGCACCGGGCTAGAAATTGGGAGACTATTATTTCTTGCCTTAGGCATAAAGCCAGCTAGTTGACTATGGGCCAGTCACACTCTCTCTGCTCTAGGAAGCTGACAGGGTAAACCATCTCTGAAGTCTCAGAGGTGCTTTTTCAAGAGGCAACTGCACTTTGTTTTTCCTTGAAGACATTTCGCTTCTCATCCAAGAAGCTTCTTCAGTTCTGGATGACTGGGAATTGCCATAGACATCTCTGAAGTCTTGACAAGAAAATTGCAGGGCCTAGTCCAGGCAGTTGCCAGGACTGAAGGCTGACTTGAAGGCAATAATATTAATTAAAATGTGTCAATAAGTGCCAATAACAATAGTAGAAATTACCTTACAGATCTGCTATATCTGCTAAGTACAGTTTATGCTTTTAAAGCAATATTTAAACAATCTTGGGAATTCATTGAAAAGTTTTATAAAAAATATGATATTAGCAGAAAATTTAAAAAATGGTAAAGTCAACTGAGTTATACTGCTCGAGCAATCGGAGTCTAGCACATCTGGAGGATGCCAGTTTAAGGAAGACGGCAATAGAGCTTCCTTCCTTCCTTCCTTCCTTCCTTCCTTCCTTCCTTCCTTCCTTCCTTCCTTCCTTCCTTCCTTCCTTCCTTCCTCTTCCCTCCCTTGTGAATATTTTGTATGTAGTCTTTCTCAGTAGACACATATATTCCCAGAAAAAGTGCCTTATGAATATCTCTGTCCAGTTTTCATGTTGCTGTATATACTGTACAAGTGAGATAGGTTAGGCGGAGAGAATGAATGACTAAATCAAGATTGGATGATAAACTTTGTCACTGATTTCGTATTTGAATCATCTCTGTGGTCTAAATATAATATTTTGGTAACAATACTACATTGTGCTTTTTTTCTTTCAGAGCAAGTAGCTTATATTTTCATATTAATATTAACTGTAAAGAATTTCAGATATTTGTCATTCCTAAGGACACTAAATTAAGAAATGTGATTGTTTTGTAAGACTCAGGTTCAAAGGAACCCCTCTGAAGCTCATTAGTAAACTCACTGAGATGAAATTTAGCCCGCTGTATCCTCTTATGTAATGGAATGTACTATTTTATTTTATATTTTATTTATTCATGTTTACTTTGAGTATTTCAAATCAGAAACTGCCCTGAAAGTTTTAACAGTTAATAAGCAACAAATGGCCAAACTGAGACCAGAGAATCATTGTCCACAATTCATGTCTTATGGAGCTTGAATGAAAACAATATATCAGGAGAGACATTTTTTCCCCACTTTAATTTTCCCTCCTTAATTCCTGGAGGGTTAATTTACTGTTTAACTGTAATCTTTATTCTGAATTTGAGCACCATTAGGTAAGCTAACCCAAGTCAAGTCATAGGTAGAAGTGGAAATCTTCCTGTCACATAGCTGCACTTGGCTGATTCCCTCTTGAGAAATCAAAGCTTTAACAAGAAATCTGGGGCTGACTTAGATATTTTATTGCACCATCCAACAATTACAGACAGGCCAAGAGCCATTTCTAACAAATAAAGTTGGAATCATATAGTATTTCTACGCATGCCCGCAAAGCCTATGATTGCTTTGCCTGGTATATGAGTTTTAAAAAGGATAAAAGAAATATGGGTTTGTCCATCCTTGGCATATTTACTATATTAAAGGATTTCGTGTTTGGACTAGGAACTTTTGGCAAGGGATACTCCAAGTTGGAATTTAAAGTCTTGGTCATGGGACCTTGTAGATGGTAGAAGCAGCTCCACATCATGGGTACTATTTCAGCTTCAGTTTCCTGATGGCTCAGGTGAACTTAGCCTCATGTAAAATGATGCTGATAAGAGGACTTGGGTTGTAAGGCCAGGAGTTACTTTAAAAACCATTGGGATTTGATTAATTTTTGCGTACCACTTTAGCACAATCTTGTTTGAGAGGCAGGCTGGAAGAAAAAAAGGGGTCAAGAATGCATATTATGGTATTACATTTAACCCAGTTAATCATTTAATCAGCCCTTGCTAATAAAACCAACTTCTTCTGTTTTTAAAAAAAGCTTCTAGAAAATGTTAAGTACTTGAATTAACATGCACAGCAGGGCTGGTAAATCATTTCCACAGCAGGATGCGTGTGTGTGTGTGTGTGTGTGTGTGTGTGTGTGTGTTGTGTGTTGTGTACGCGTCACATTTTGAGCAATTCTCTGCCTCCAGGAGAAAAACAGCTACTTTTGTTTAATATTGGCCAGCATTTGGGTTAATAATTGGAATCTGACTAAGGGTATGACGTTACTGTGCTATTATTTCTTGGTGGCCCAGGGAGTGAGAAGAAAGCATACAAGGGTTCATTATTCATAAATTGACCTCTTCATAAGCATGTGGATAAAATATTAAGGGAAGTGGATTTCAAGAACAGAAAGCCTAGATGTGTTTAATAATCAGAACTGCAGAAAAAACAATTACTGCCAACCTGCCCTCCATTGAGGACCTGTATACTGCACGAGTCAAAAAGAGGGCCGTGAAAATATTTACTGACCCCTCGCATCCTGGACACAAACTGTTTCAACTCCTACCCTCAAAATGACACTATAGAGCACTGCACATCAGAACAACTAGACACAAGAACAGTTTTTTCCCGAACGCCATCACTCTGTTAAACCAATAATCTCATCACCACTGTCAAACTATTTACAAAGTCTGCACTACTATTAATGTTGTTTTGCTTGCTTAACAATACAAATTATATTCCTAATCTTTACCCCCTTTTTTCCAGCCATTGATAAAATAAATTCCATGTTTTGTAGTATTTTGTATCTTCTTTCTGTTTAATCTTCAATGTAAGTCTGTCCATTTCTGCACAGTCCAAAATCTTCTTAATTATCTTTTCATCACCCATCTCCTCCCACTTATGACTGTATGACTAACTTGTTGCTTGTATCCTTACGATTTATATTAATATTGTTTCCTGATTGCTTATTTGTACCCTATGACAATCATTGTGTTGTACCTCATGATTCTTGACGAATGTATCGTCTTTTTATGTACACTGAGAGCATATGCACCAAAGACAAATTCCTTGTGTGTCCAATCACACTTGGCCAATAAAGAATTCTATTCTATTCTATTCTATTCTATTCTATTCTATTCTATTCTATTCTATTCTATTCTATTCTATTCTATTCTATTCTATTCTATTCTATTCTATTCTATTCTATTCTATTCTAATCGTTTCTTACTTAATCATTTTTACGTGATTTCAAGAAAAGGGCAGAGAGAGCAAGAACTGATGGAGACTCTCAGCCTTATTCACGTTTTCCTAGGGGGAACACTATTTAGACTTCAGCAAAGCTTACAATTGAATAAGCGTCCAACAGGTTGCAGCTTCAGATAAGTATGACCAAGCTCAAAGAATGAGGCTTGGAACAGTATTCTGGTACGGTGATGTATTAAATGCTGGAATGAGGATCTGTTCTGTGGCAATCTTCATACACAGACTACTTGGAGATAAAAATGCCAGTACTGAAAATGTCAAGCTAAAAGCATGGAACTAAAGGTGAGATATTTCTTATGCTGAAATTCAAAAGCTGGTCAAGTTTGTGGCTCAAAATCTCATGACTGAAACAAACTGTGATAATAAGGTGGAGACCCAAACAGTATGTGATAGCACCCATGCAATTTGCTCTCAGTTTGGTAATTTCTTAAAAAGTACAAAACCGTATGGGGATAATAATCAAAATGAAGGGTAGAATTTAAACTTGTGTCCCTCCCCATTCCTAGAGAGTGTCTAGACCACCTTGATGGGACCCTGTCTGTCTGTCTGTCTGTCTGTCTGCCTGCCTGCCTGCCTGCCTGCCTGCCTATCCATCCATCCATCCATCCATCCATCCATCCATCCATCCATCCATCCATCCATCCATCCATCCATCCATCCATCCATCCATCTATCCATCCATCTATCCATCTATCTTCTATACACACATACTGTACACACACATACACACACTCTCTCACACACACACAACAGAATGTTAAATGCACATAAAGCATATAAGAGAATGCATACAGACACGCATACACACACTTAGAAACCTATTACTAAGGATATCCATTACATGTATAGGCGTGTACATCTTTATGTGTATCAGAGTTCCTGGGAAAGTCAGTGATAGGTGTGGAAACTCTTGTATTCAGTTATTAATACAGGTCCTTTGAGTATCAGTTAAAAAACAATCTTACATATTTTGAAATAAAACACCCATGCCATTACTTCTCTTTGGGAAGGCTTATTGTGCATGTACTTCCTTGTGCTTTAATAGCCTGATATACGGATAGGGAAAGCTTTTTCTGTCCATTTGTCTGCATGCCAGGAATAGCTTCCTTTGCTAAAACTTTTTGCAGTGGGCTGCTTTTCAAGGTACAGGAGCAATGCCAATTTAAATTTAAAAAAAAAAAAAAAAAGGAAAGAAGGGAAAAAAAAGTTGGAAACTGACATTCTCCAGATGTATTAATGGAAAAATGCCTAAATACATACTGACACTCTGGCCCTTTTCGAAAAGGCCTTGGGATCTTTTCTTCCCTTTTTAAATTTTCTTTCGTGCCTTGGTAAACATTGAATGCAAATTTTCAGTTTGAAGAGAAATACCTCCGTTTTTTGAGTGTAAGTGAATCATATTGTTCCAGAATGGTGTTCGTTTCAGTTGATGAGAAGTCCCAGAATTAAAATAAGCTGATAAAAATCCCATATGCCTTGTTTTAAAATACTATTTATTATTTACTATTTAATTGATCTGAAAGCAACAAGAATAATGGGATAACAAATGAATTATCCCTTTCTTTCTTTCTTTCTTGCTTTCTTTCTTTCTTTCTTTCTTTCTTTCTTTCTTTCTTTCTTTCTTTCTTTCTTTCTTGCTTTCTTTCTTTCTTTCTTCCTTCCTTGCTTCCTTCCTTCCTTCCTTCCTTCCTTCCTTCCTTCCTTCCTTCCTTCCTTCCTTCCTTCCTTCCTTCCTTCCTTCCTTCCTTTCCTTTCTCCCTTTATTTCTCTCAATGACAAAATGCAAACATGGCTAATTTCCCAGACTCTTTCAAGATAATTTTGTGTCTACTCAACAGAGTTAGTACTTGTGAAATAGGAATTTGCGCCTTGGCCCAGGAAACATATCTAAACAAAGTTTCCTAAAATACGATAAAGTATTTATGAGCATAAACAAAAAGACGTATAATTTGACCTAGACTGAATGAACAACATTCTGAAAAACCAGTTTAATAGAATGGAGTGATGACTAGACAACTAAACAAAAATGATAAAGATCTCCAGTTTAATGAAAAGAAGGACGAGTGTGACATGATAGCAGTGTTCTAATATCTAAGGAGTTGCCATAAAGAAGAGGGAGTCAATTGGTTCTCTAAAGCACCTGAAGGCAGGACAAGAAGCAATGAATGGAAGCTAATCAAGGAGAGAAGCAACCAAGAACTAAGGAGAAATTTCCTGACAGTTAGAACAACTAATCAGTGGAACAACTTGCCTCCAGAAGTTGTGGGTGCTTCAATACTGGAGGTTTTTAAGAAGAGATCCTGCTGAGCAGGGGTTGGACTAGAAGACCTCTAAGGTCCCTTCCAACACTGTTATTCTGTATTCTAGGTTTAAAAAGGCATAGTCTTAGGGAAAATGTTAGGGAAATCATGCTATCTTTGAGTATGGGTGAAGGTTGGAAATGGTGATTTCTTTAATTTTGTAATTATGTTTTCAGAAGAAAAGACATTTATTGGATTTTGTGGTTCAGATATGGAGATTGCTTGATTGTTTTCCGGTACTACATTCCTTGACAGGGGTGTGGGAAATGTAGGGGAAGGTCATTTGCTGCTCCACCAAAAATTCTGATTCTGAAAATAAAGTTTGTCTACAGTTGCGTAACATTTTTCATTCTTAAGAATCTTTTAAAATTAAATCTTTTCGTTATCCCTAACCCTACCTTTCCTTCGGGATTCCTATCCAAAAATACTGGTAAAGATACTGTGGATTATTTTAAAAGCACCTCAAATTCCTTGTGCTCTCCGATACTCCAGGAGAGAAAAAAAGGAGATTGCAGCAGAGCAGAGGGCTTCCTTTCATTCAGGCCCTAATTATTGATACATTGCAATAATTACAGCTTACTAGTCCCTCTTCTGAAGTTAATTATTAGTATTTGGTTTAGAGAACTGAATATAGTAGGTGGCGTCTGTAATCAAATCTTGCAGGATATCTCCAGTCACTAACCAACACCTGAAAGAAGAATGTGGACAAGATTTGGTTCAACTGCTGTAGGCCAGCAGTGGGCTTCAAAAATTTCAGCAATGGGTTCTCTGCCCGGTTGCTGGGTGGGCATGGCCATGGTGGGCGTGGCCTAGTCGGCCTCCTGCACCACGGTGGGGGGCCCGTTTTCACCTTCCCCAGGCTCCGGAGGCTTTCCTCGAGCCTCTGGGAGGGCAAAAACTGCCTCCCCCGGGCTCCGGAGGCCCTCCGGAGCTTCCGGGAAGTCCGTTTTTCCCCCTGTCCGAGCCTCCGCGTGAGCCCTGCACTTACCTCGCATCCAAAATGGACCGCGTGGGGACTCCTGTGAGGGGTGAGGAGGGGTGGGAGGGGCCAGCCAGGGGTGGGATTTGGAGTTCTCCGAACCAGCCATAACATTAGCTACGGGTTCTCCCAAACCCACCCCTGCTGTAGCCCACCTCTTCCATTCTCATGCCACATTTCCTGTTCTCTCTGTCTTATGAGGGTAGGTCCTCACGCAAATGCGTCATCCTCTTCAGTAAAGCCACTCCTCTTTTAACAGCCACCTCAGTTAGCAACCATTCATGAATACATTGGTAGTAAATTGTACTTTTCAGGTAGACCTTGACTTATGACCATGGTTGAGTCCAAAATTTCCATTTTACGACCTTTCTTGCCCCAGTTATTAAGGGAACCACTGCAGTTGTGAAGTTAGTAACATGGTAGTTAAGTGAATCTGGCTTCCCCATTGACTTTGCTTGTCAGAAGGTCGCCAAAGGTGATCACCTGACCCCGGGGCATAAAGAAAGACATGACCGTAGCCAAGCGTTCAAATTTTGATCACATGACCATGGGGATGCTACAACAATTGTAAGTGTGAAAAAATGGTGATAGGTCACTTTTTTCAGTGCCTTTGTTACTTCAAACGGTCACTAAATGAATGGTTGTAAGTCGAAGATTACTTGTAATAAAAAAAAACCATCTTCCCCCGACACACTACAGGAAGTCCTCAACTTACAGCAGTTCATTTAGTGACCGTTCAAATTTACAATGGCACTGAAAAAAGTGACTTATGACTGTTTTTCACACTTACGACCATTGCAGCATCCTCATGGTCACATGATCAAAATTCAGATGCTTGGCAACTGGCTCATATTTATGGCCCTGTGACTAATTTAACAAATGCAATGATTCACTTAACAACTGTAGCAGGAAAAGTCGTAAAATTGGTCAAACTCACTTAACAACATAAATTTTGGGCTCAATTGTGGTCGGAACTCAAGGACTGCCTGTATACAAGAAACTCTTCAGTGTGAAACTGATTAAGATTTAGTCAGTTTCAGGTAGAAACCTGAGGGGCTGGAGGGTTTTAGTCAACTAATTAAGGTCACAGAGTTGAATTTGTTAATTTGCAATTAGTGCTTTCCAGGGAACCACAGTGTTTTGGAGAAAAGCAGTTCAGGAAGAAAATCTCTCCACTCTGAGACCGGGGGTGGGGGGTGGGGACAGGAAAAAAGGCCAGGCACAGGACACTCTAAAGAGAACTATACCTGAATGAGACAGCAGAACCAGCAGTCTCCCCCCCCCCCCGCCTCCTCTCTGTCTGTCTCTGTCTGTCTCTCTCTCTGTGTGTGTGTCTCACACACACACATTTTTGCTTAGCAATTATTTTGCTTAATGACAAAATTGCTGGAATGGAACTGATTTGCTAAATGAGGATAGGGAGTAGATACATAGCTATCATTAACTTCAAGACCTACCGTAGTCACACAGAAAGATCAGGATGAAGAAGTATGGTTAGCACATCCACAAATATGTCCCTTCTCTGTGTATTTTTGCAGCAGAAAATTATTATTGTTGCAATAACTGCATAGGTAATGTAAATAAATAAGTAAAATATTATAATAAATGTATAATAATTAAGTAATTAAAATACATGAAATGAGTTCAGAAAATTTTGAAATCAAAGCTTAATTGTGGAAACATCATTAAAACAATTAATACCTGCACAGTCCCTGTTATTCGATATATAGCAGGAATTGTTGACTGGACCCAGATGCAATTTGATAATTTGGATCAGAAGACAAGTAAATTAATGACCATGTACTGGTACAGGGGTGGGTTCTAACTTACCTCGCCACCGATTCGCTTCCTCCCGCGCCACATGGCTGCGCGCGCATTGCGCCATGTGGGTGCGCACATTGCGGCGCGCGCGCATGTGCCGTGCCAAAAATTTGCAAAAAAATCCAGAAAAAGAGAGCCAAAAACAAGATGGCGGCACATGCGCAGTGCTGGGGACTCGGCTTCTGCGCATGCGCAGAAGAAAAAAATCAGCAAAAAATTCAAAAAAAAAATCCCCCCCCCAAAAAAATCCAAAAAAGAGATGGCGGCGTCCACAGACCGGCACCGACAGAACCGGCTCCGTGATATCACCAGCGGTTTGCTACCGGTTCTATAGAACTGGTGCAAACCGGGAGGAACCCACCTCTGTACTGGTACCATGCTTTGCACCCAAAAAATGATGTTGATTGGCTGTATTTGCCCAGAGTTGAAGCAGGTAAAGGATTCCTACAGATTAAACAAACTGGAAGAAGAAAAGCATGACCTGAATGATTGAATTAAGAAAAGTCAAGAACCCTTACTGAAGGCAGTCAATCAAGGCCCCAGTTATTAAGGGAATACAACAAAGGTAAAGGCTGAATATAGAAAAGAAACAACTGAAAACTGATTTGTTAATTGAAATAAGGCAATGCATGGTCAATGTTTGAGAGAAAAGTTGATAAAAATCCCAAATGGAGTTGGTTAAGGTCAGGAATATTAAAGAAAGAAACTGAAGGCTTTATTTTAGCAGCTCAGGAACAAGCTTTGCCAACTTTGCCACGTGAAAATTCAACATGTATCCTTTGTAGTAAAAACAATGAAACAATTGACCATTTGATCAGTGGCTGTAGCAAAATTTCACAAACTGACTACGTACAAGTAGTGTCATGACTGAGTTGCCAGAATTATTATTAACTGAAAACTTTGCAAGTGGTTTGGATTTGAATGTAATAAAAACTCCTGGGACTACCGGTATCAAGTTGAGAAGGTTTTGGATAATGAGTAAGTTAAGATCTTATGGGATATTAAGATCCAACAGACAGGCATCTTGTTCATAATATGCCTAATATAACAGCCATTGAAAGAAAGAAAAAAAAATCTGGTTCATTGATGTTGCTTTTCCAGGTAATGCTATGATTGAAAAAAATTACAATATACCAAGACTTGCAGATCAAAGTTGAACTCTTATGGGAAAATAAATATGTTATTTCTTATGATTGGAAACATGTGACTTTCTCAATATCTGGAAATATTGAATTTATCAGACCTGAATATCCTAATTTTAAAAAAAAAAAAAAAAGAAAAAAAGGGGGGGGGAAAGCACCCTTGGAACTATATATAGTCTTAGATGCCATCGTAATAATTTTTAGGTCCTTGGTTAGGACTTGAATTATTAACTTTCCACCAGTCTTAGACTGTGAATCTAACTATAGATTACCCGCTCATTGTTGATAAGATAGCCCAAAAAGTCTGGTTAGGGAAGTAGCAGTACCTGGACAGCAGAAAAAAGAGGAAGAAGTGGAGAAAACCACAAAACGTGAAGACTTTTAAGTAGAAGTAGAACGACTATGGCAAAAGAAAGCAAAGATTGTACCAATAAAAATAGGCACCGCTGGCAATTCTAAAACATCTGGAGCACTATTTGAACACCATTGGCACTGACAATATCACCATCAGTCAATTGCAAAAAGCAGTTTACTTGGAACTGCTACTTCCTGCAATGATACCTTTAATATTGATAAACAACAACTCTCTACCTATCCCAGGTCCTTTGTAAGGACTCAATAGCAGGACAGAATTACCAAATCTAGTCTAAACATCTGGCTTGAAACCAACCATAGTATTTTATTAAACTTGTATGCCACCTGACTCTCCATGAAGCTCACAACAATCCAACAAAGAAATTACAAGAACACATTAAAAAAAGAAAAGAAAAGAAAAAAAGATGGCAAGCAAGTTGCAATGAGGGCTCTCACTCCTGGGCAAAAAAACGGATCTTCACAAATTTTTTAAATACGGGGGGGGGGGGGGGGGGGGGGGGGGGCATCTGGATCTGAAGGAGAACCTCATTCCACACAGCAGATGTTCCTACAGAGAAGGCATGCTTCTAGGATTGGGGTAGATGACATTGTTCAATCAAAGGAACCTGGAGCGTAGCGATGCTGCAGGATCAAATCAGCCAGGCAGATGTTATGGGAGACAAGTGGTCCCTAAAGTAACCAAGCCCTGTGTCATATACTATGCCATATACAGTTCAAACCTATATAATATATGAGCGAGAGAATCTGAGAGAACAAGAGAAAATTTAAAAAAATGATACTGTCTCTTCTGTGCTCTATTCCAAGGGTTCTCTTGCTCTAAATCAGTGGTTCTCAACCTTCCTAATGCCGGGACCCCCGCCCCGCCCCCGTGATAATTTTCTGTCTCACCTTTATTTTTCAATTCCAGAGTCAATCTATCCATTTCAGTGCAACTCAGAACTTTCTTAATCACTTCATCATCTAGGGCAGTGGTTCTCAACCTTCCTAATGCTGCGACCTCTGCCCCGCCACCGTGACCCACTCCCCGCCCCCTCCCCACGCACGATGAGGTGACAAAGGGGGTGTGGCGGGCTAGCGCACGCTTAGGCGACCCCTGTGAAAGGGTCGTTCGACCCCCAAAGGGGTCACGACCCACAGGTTGAGAACCGCTGCTCTAAATTATACTAGGGAGTTTAGCTTTATAGTTGTTCATAGGACCCAAAATTCCACTATATATGGGGGTGAGTGCTTAGAAGTCGGAAAAGGAAAATAAATTAGTTTTTTCCTTTCCTTTAAGTTTACTTTAGTTTACTTAAAACTAAACATCTTTAAAAACATAATGCCCAAAGCTTCCTTAGTCCAGCTTTACATACAACCAGGGCCAACCAACTGATTGGTGTTCAGTCACCTGGATTTATTTCAACAGAGAAAGATTCTCGGTATTATGCAAACGTACTCCTTTTCAATTTGTGAATAATGGTAACTTGAAGGGCTGTAAGAAGAGCTATCCTAATGATGAACAATTCCAAGATATTTGAGAGTCAGTTGTTTGAAAATGTTTTGAAAGACTATTTTAGCCAACTTTTCCAATGGTGCAGAGATAATAGATTAGGGAAAGCTAAATAAACAGGGGTCTATGCGCTATTCATTCACGAGGCTTTTGCTGTTACAAAATGGAGCTGGAGTATCCTATCACATTTGCACAAGAGTGTTATTTTTGGTCCAAGACTTAAGTTGAAGGTCAAGCTCATTGTTATACTGGACTAATCTGCAAAGTTCAGAGAGTGTCAGTAAACCCTGTCAGTATTAATAAACTCTCAGTAAAGTTAACACTTTGCTAATACTTTGAAGAAAAAACAAAATGGAAGCTGATATTTCAGACTTGTACTGACTATATACTCATTTTATATATAAGAAAGTTAAATTGTCTAATATATCAACTATTTTTAAATTAAAGGATTTAAATTAGTTTCTAGATATCTGTGAGTAGATGCTGCTATAGCGGTTATCAACCCTGGATTGCTTTTGATGAATTTTCTGTGTGGTGAAGGCTGCCTGATGTTTTCTAATTGTACCTAAAAACGCTTGATAGAACTTCAACTAACCTTGATATAATGGTCAATTAACCTTGCAGTTAACATATGCTAAGCCATGCATCTTCCCCCAGCTAAATTAACCCACTGCAGGAGGAAGACCTCTTCACTGAAGGTTGTAGGCCATAATCAACCATGCTGATCTCATGAGAGTGGGCAGTTAGATGTATTTCAGCTTCCAATCTAGAGCTAAGAGGGAGTGATTAGTCCAAGCCACCCAGCAAGCTTCTATGACTAAGAGAGGGCTAGAAATCAGTCCTCCTAGCTTCTATTTCAGTGCCTTTAACCATTACACCAAACAGACGCCTCTGAATGTGTGTACATATACTTTTTCTCCCATCCCCAGGTAGTCTCCTCTTCAATTATTGTTTTTTTCTCCCCTCTCTCTGGGGAAAAAGTTGGGGAGATGCTGAATTTTGAAAGAAAAAAGCACTCTTGAGTGTGTGTGGTAAAGCAGGAAACTGCAGCTCTTTCAAAATTCTGCATCTCTGCAAGTCTAATCAGGGGGATCCGGAAGGGAGAATCCATAGTGTCAACATGGTGGTGCCTCCAGGGCAACTGAATCCCTACCTCTTTCAGTGTGCACATGATGAATGCAACCCAGGTTAAATAGGGACAAGGCTTCCGTCACCCAGTTGCACTCGTTATTGACTTTCCTGAAGACGCCACCTGTTCAAAATGTGAACATTATGGTCCATAATAATCCAAAAGAACATTGTGTGTCCTTTTACTTTTAAATGAAGGTATACTACTGATTCTGGTCCTGTGGTGTTGCTTGCTCCTATGATGGGCCATCCTCTTGTGTAAAGGCTGCTGGGTTTTTTCAATGTAGAGCTCTGAACACTCCTCACTGCACTGGACTGCATACACTACCCTTCTTATGTTTTGGTGTGATCTTCAGAGTAGACAAGCCTCTGCCTTAGTGTGTTGGTGGATTTGAAGAACACAGGTATATGATGTTTTCCAAATATTTGTTTTAGCTTCTCTGATACACCAGCCATGTACGGAATGACGAGGTTCTTCCATTGACTCTGAGTTGCAAGTCTGTCTGCCCTTCTTTTATTGGATATGTCAGGAGAGGAATGGCTTCTTCTCTCTTTAGTTAGTGCAGTACATTCACTTTTGATCTTCTGACAAGAAAAACCAGAGTAACAGGATTTTCTGGGCATTTCCCCATAAGCATCAAATTCCTCCTACCAAGCCTTTGTCCCCATTTTCATGTCAATGTATGTGTGTCTCACCACTGCATTCCTCATACTCCCCCATAGAGCTGGAACATGCTCCTATTGCTGGTCAATACAGAAGGCTGAAAACTTCAGTTAGCTGATGCTTGTTCTCCCCTTGTGCAGTTGGGATTTGCAGCAAGAAAGACGAAAAGATCAGGAGAGGAACAAAGGTGCCCTTCACAATAACTGGGAAAGATGGGCAAGGTATGATGTTGATTTGGCTTCAGGTGACTCTGAGGAGCAAAGAAGCAGGATGAGGTAGGAGATGCTGCTATTGGGAGACATGCCACCTCACAGCTGTGAGAACATGCTATAAACCTGCCTTTACAGCATTTCCACATAAGCGAAGAGACAGTTTGTGTGAGATCCCTGCAAGCACCAACAGTGTTGTGTGGACACAGCAACAAAGTTCAGTCTTGAGTAGGGAGGTGGTTGTGATCAGATAAGCGGGGCTTGAGCCCATTCCAAGAGACTAGTTTGAGAAAATGTCTCAGATAAGCCTCTCTGAAATTCACACAAAGATAAATTAAGGAGGAAGGAAACATATTCAGACTTGCAAGATTCTTACTATAAATGTTACACTAAAGTTAGGCCTGACTCAGAGTATATGGCATTAGTTTCTTGGTCTGGCCTGCCTTGTAGGGCTAACATGGAGATAAGAATAGAGTTTGCAGGGGGGTTTTCATTTGCCAATAAGGATGCACAATTTATTAGCAATACAATCTCATTTACTGAATCAATTGATTTTGTACTCTAGCTTTACAGCTAACATTGGCCAAAAATTGTTCAGTTAGTTCCACTGCCTAAATGAATGAAAGATAGTATGTTGAGAATATTACACAAAAATGAAAATTGCTATGGGACAATAAGACAATATTATCTTTTGGTGTCATATTAGCCATCTGTAAAAGCAACATCCTAGATAAGCAATTAAAACAGTTACTTCTAACCTTTATGACTTCTATTCTTTCACAGATGTGTACACCAAGCCTCTTGTGGTTTTCTCATTGTTGTAAGTTGAAAATATGAAATACATTTAATGCACTTTGCTGGAATAAATTGAACTAATTCCATGACTGAATGGATCTCTGCCTTGTTACAGAGCACATGGGAGTAAAATATGGAATTATCAGTTACTTCTTTATCTAGTGAAAGCATTCAGAAAGATCACATTTCTCTTTTCTAGGACAATTCTAATATCCGTTACATCTTGGTTCTACATGAACAATCACTGTTCTATGTGAAAAACTGCAAGCTTTTGTCGCAAAGTGGACTGAACAGTTTTGATCACAAAGAGAATTTTGAGAACTAAGTTATCAATTTTTTCACCTGGTAAAAGATTGCTTACTGTATACAGTTCGCTGAGAATATTCCATGCTGTTATTGTTAAACCAGTGTTATTATATAGTTCTGTTGGAAAACAGTTTGGGGATCTCAAAGACCAGAATGTGAATACTTTCTGGCCCAGTAAATATTCTCAGTCTAGCTAGACTAATTCTAGCTAGTTGAAATCCAATAATGTTTGAAGCCCCACAGGTTTCCCCCCACTTATCATTGACAGTTGGCCTTTTCCCATTTGCCTTGGCAACATCTTGTTTTCTGCTACATCTTTATAATGTTGCATTCATCTTGTCATCAACCAATAGGTGAGACAGACTTAGGTTACCCTTAGCTGCACTGATGTTAAAAGTAATCTTTCCCCCCTTACTCAGACACCAATCAAGGACAAGCTCATGATATATAAAAGCTTTGTCACTCATTATCTTGGAGGAAAGTCAAGTGACTAGCAGTTACTTGAAACAGAAACAGTAGAGCCAGAACTGGCATCAGCAATGGAGACAGCTAGTTTTATGCCAGCCTAAATTTCTGCCAATTCAAGGATGGGTGGAGAACACGTCAACTCAGCACTGACAACCTGCCTTATATAGTAAAGAAGGATAGGATACCGATGGAGAAATCTCTTTCTACACATTTAGGAGGCTTTTTACTTGTTTTGCTTGCTGGCTTTTCCTAATCCAATAGTAGAAGTAACTGCTTTTCCTAGTCCAGTATTTCTTGCATTCATTGGCAAAATTTTGCTCCATAAAATCCCACTATTTTAGTTTTGAAAATACTTTTACAAGATCTGTAAGAGAGAGAGAGAGAGAGAGAGAGAGAGAGAGAGAGAGGTTCAACCATTCACAGAGCTATTCATTGTACTTCAAAGTTGATTCATTTATTTCTTGGTTAGTAATGGGCTCTTCATAACCCTGGCAATGTGCTTTCAAACTATCTTTGAGACAGGAAAACTGCAGCCTCTAAAGCAGTGATGGCGAACTTTTTCGGCACCGAGTGCCCAAACTGGAACGCACGTGTGCCAGAGTGCCGGAAACCCGAACACCAGCTGGTCGTTGCGCATGCACGCGCCAGCCACCTGCTGTTCGGGTTTCCGGCACTCTGACGCACATGAAGACCAGAAGACCAGGTGGCCGGCGCGCATGCCCACAGAGAGGACTCTGCGTGCCACCTCTGGCACGCGTGCCATAGGTTCGCCATCATGGCTCTAAAGTGTTATGTTTGCCACACCTCAAAAAATGAGGCCAGCAAAGTTGTTGTCCTCATACTAAGGTAGGGGCAGTAGATTTTTGTTGATACTGTTGTTGGGGCGAAAGCAAGGATCAAGGATAGGGGCTCTTTTCTTTGCTGCCTCCATCGCCTGCATACCTCTTTCTGGTATGAATTCCTGACTGCCTCTCACTGTTTTGATCTCTAATTTTGCTGCTCTTGACGTTAGTGGGAAGGGCAACAATTGTCATGTTCAGGGGTAACAGATAAAGAGCATTAACACTGTGGAACACTTTTCACAGAGATTCCTCCTGGAATGAAATACAATCACATCAGGGTAAACGGTTTGTTTAGTTGACATCAAAATCTTATAAAGCTTAGCATTGACTGCGATTAAATAGAAAGGGAATTCCATATCCAGTCCCCTCTTTTAGATTGCCCCATTGGGAGTCCTCACAAACATGGCATCATCAGAACAACATCAACCTTTTTAATAACTGGTCATAAGCATGGTAGAATGTGCCTTGTCAGAAATCATCTCTGCAATTTTATCATAATGTGTTGATAGTTGTGCTGGATCAAAATTGTGCACAGTATAGCATAGTAATAAACCCTTCTAAGATGTACGTGGACTGGTTGGTGTCTTGTTTGTTATAAAACGTTGATTTAAAAAAAAATAGATGTGGCTTTTTAAAAATAGATGCCAGTTATTGTATGGCACCGAGGGGTCATCAGAAGGAGAATTTTAAAAATAAAATAACATCAGAACACCTGAATAATCAACCACATAAAAGAGTCTGCATTTTTTTTAACCAAATAATATTTGTAATGTCAGAGCTCACTCTAGAGTAGCATTTCTTAAAGCATAGGCTAAGGACTCCTGAGGGTCCCCCAAGATCTTCTTAGGGGTCCATGCAATCAAACTTATTTGCCAGATGTTAAAGATATTTGCAAAAGATTAAAAATGTCACCCTCCTCATTGTTTTATTTGCTAAAGAATAGGGTTTTTAATGAGCAAAATTGTATTTGTTAATATTGTTATTTTTACATGATTCAATAAATATTCTACAAATAGGTGCATGTTAATTTTTAATATGAAACCTATCGATACTTATAAACTATACAAATAAAAACACTTTTGGGATACTCCATAATTTTTAAAAGTGAAAAGGCATCCTGGGAACAAGGAATTTAAGTGAATCCTGCACTGTCTTGGGGTTCATTCTCTCAATCCCTTATTCTAGAAGGCAGTGAGCTAAGACTTTGGAAATACAGAATCGTTTCCTCTCTATAGCCTTAAAAAATAGAATAGTCGGGGTCAGCCAGATGAAACAGAATAAGCAGTTCTGGATACATGTTGCCTAGCAACCAAATAGCACTACAGAAATGTGTACTGAAGTTGGTTATGAAAGAAAAGATCTGTTTTTTTCCCCCATCTTCTATAACTTAGGAATAAAGTGCTTTCGCTCCGTTTATGTACCAATAAAATGTATCACGTTTTTAACACTGCGTATTCAGGAAGACCGTATTAACATCTCTTCCAACAGTTTTTTTGGAGTTTTAATCGTATGTTGAAATGTTGGTTCAGTTCTGCTCAGAAGCTGGTGTGATACTATATTTGTTCAGTTATGCTTGTGGCTGTGTGATTATCATTTGCATGTTTGGTTCTTTTACATTGGATTTTTAATTTTTTATTTACTGTTAAGTTCTCTTGAGCTCAGAAAGATAGCATGAATATGTTTTATACCACACAATGTTTTTATACCATACATTCCAGCATAAGAAGAACATTATAGTAAGAATGTAACCCATAGTTTAGTTCAGTATATCTCAAGCTTGGCCACTTGAAGAGGTATGGACTTCAACTCCTAGAATTCTCCAGCCAGCCTTGCTGGAGAATTCTGGGAGTTAAAATCCACATCTCTTCAAATGGCCAAACTTGAGAAACACTGGCTTAGTTGGTTTGATGGGTGAGATGATGGAGGAGGAGAATTCTGCAATCTTGCTTAGCTTGGGGGTGTACATGGCCAAGAGCCATTTCCAACTATGCCTCTTGGAAACTGATGAACTGTTTTAAAAGGAATTAATTGATTCTTCCTCTTCCTGACAAACTGTTTAGTGCACACTGCTTCTGTTCCGAAGAGGGAATTTCCTGGAATTTGGTAGAAAACATGGTATTATACAGGGGCTAATCCATTTCTTTAAAACTGATTTTGTTGTTATTGTTTGGTATATTGTCTGACTCTGAAGTGACAGAAAGAGAGGAAGAAATATGGATAAGAAGTATGAGATCTAGAAAATTAGACATAGTTGCAGTTTCCCACTCCTTTCCACCTACAATGTAGTTTGCTTGTTTGTTTGTTCATTTATTTTAAAAAAATCATATGATTGCCCACTCACACTCAAGGACTCTGGGTGGCTTACAAAAAATAAAAAACCCAATATACAACCTTAAAAATAATAACCCCACACACTTATCTTCCTTCTTTTTACATCAAGGCTAATTCTACTTTTAGAGAAAGCCAGGCAGCCATCTCTCAGGTAAACAGGAACAAACTGAAGTGTGTATGCCACACAATCTAAGATATAAAGTATAATCTGAGAAAGAATGGAGTGGAGGAAATACCATCTTGTCTGCCTCCTGAGTACAATTTCTTGGGATGGCCCAAGATGAATCACCTGAGAACCAGGTCTTCATGAAGCCCCCTGAAAGCTTTGCTGCAATGTCCCCAAACCTCCCAAGGTTATTACCAAATGATAGTTATTGATAGACAGAAGTTGAAAGCAAATACATAACTTGAAGTCCATCACACTAACCATATTTGGTTTCCATTAGACTAGGATGTAAATGAAGTGAAATCACACAATCACTAATCGGGGAGCATAGCACTTAGCCTGTCACTCAAATATCCATGTGCAGACCACAGCTCTCTACAAATTGTGCTGTCCTGGTATTAATTTTCCTTGTAGCCTGGATTGTTCAGGAACCTCTAAAACAGTGGTTCTCAACCTTCCTAATGCCGCAACCCCCTCCCTGCTGCCGTGACCCCCTCCCCGCCCCCTCCCCGCACGCGATGAATTGACAAAGGGGGCGTGGCACCAAGATGGCGGGCTAGCATGCACTTAGGCGACCCCTATGAAAGGGTCGTTCGACCCCCAAAGGGGTCGCGACCCACAGGTTGAGAACCGCTGCTCTAAAACAACATGACAGTAATCCATGTTACAACCTTTCTTTCTCCCCATTCATTTCTTCATACGTTGACAACCTCTGCTGTCTGTTCGTCTGATGGATGTGGAGTATTTTCTGAGACTATGTGGGCCTGCCAGTATTCTAGCAGGCAACAGGATCAATAAGAGGACATAGCAGCAAGTCTTTCTTCATTCGGGCAGCTGGATTAACATGATGGCACAATGATCACTCTTCCATTGCATCAGGTAGTGGCAAGAGAGCATGCTGTCTTTCCTTCCTAGTGCTATGATGGACAAAAATAACAGTGATCAGGCAAATTATCCTTCCCAGCGAAGGGTGTCTATGCGAGAGCCCTTGTTTAGGTAGGCAGCAAGGGTCTTGAAAAAGGAGCAGTAGGAAGAAATAAAAGCTACCCGTGAGATTGTGATGGAATTGATGGAGGGGCACATGGTACAGCTCATTGACTAGAAACCAAGAACGTAGTAAACTGATGGCAGAAAAAGACCTAGTGGTCTATAAAGTCCACCTTTTGAGTTTTTAGGGTTTTTTTTAATTTTTTAATTTTTATTTTTGTCGGTTGATGGGCATGTGTTTATCCCATGCATGTTTAAACTCAGTTACTGATGAGTTACCCACTATCTCTGCTGGAATTTGGTTCCAAGCCTCCTTCCCCCATGGCTTTGAAGTTGGTTCCACACAGGGGTGAAATCCTCCCGGTTCGGCCCAGTTCGGGCGAGTAGGTAGCGGTTGCAGCAGCTGGTTCAGAGAACCAGTAGCGATGGCAGCACGAGGCTCCGCCTCCTCCCGCCCCGACATAATCACTTCCTGGTTTTTTTAAAAAAACTTTTTAAAGCATTTTTTCCCTGCCGGTTCCCCTGAAAGAAAGAAAGAGAGGGGGGGAGGGAGGGAGGGGGGAAGGGAAGGGAGAAAGAAAGAGGCAGGTGTTAGAAGTAAAAAAATCAGGACTCACTTTCCATCTCACTTTCCGGGAGATCGCTTGGCAAAGAAGAAAAACAAATGCTATTGCTTTAAATCAGGAGTCTCCAAACTTAGCTGCATGGCTGGCTGAGGAATTCTGGGAGTTGAAGTCCACAAGTCTTAATGTTGCAAACTTTGGAGACTCCTGCTTTAAATTGAAAAGCCTTCAGAAGCTGCTCGGAAGGAGGTTTTTAATGGCAGAAGTGAAGTGACAGTCTGGGTTAGCTGAAAGGAAGGATTCTTAT
>QLTV01001483.1:11365736-11379313 GCA_003457575.1 Thermophis baileyi | reverse complement strand
TATCTGGTCATTATCTCTCTTTCTATCAGGCAGGAATGTGGAATGAGTTTCCGGCAGGTTCTTCTTTAGCAGCTTGATTTTTTCTTGTTTTTCTGTTAGCCTTTTATTATGAGTAATATTTTATTTGGGGGGGGGGTTGCTTCCCACAAAAGAAAGAAAAAGAAAGGAGGGAGGGAGGGAGGGACGATGGACCACAAACCTGGCTGGCACTAGACACAGCTTCAGAGGATGCTTTGAAACAGCACAGCAAAGGCTGGAAGGGACCTCAGAGGTCATCTAGTCCAACTCCCTGCTCCCTGGCAAAATGGACTGCTAAATTGGCTGCACCCACCCAGTCACATGACAACCTGGCCACGCCCACCAAATCACATGACCACATGGCCACGCCACCTGAAGCCACACCCACCTGACCTCCAAGCCACGGCCACAAAATAAGCCACGCCCACAGAACCGGTAGGGAAAAATTTCACATTTCACCCCTGGTTCCACAGAAAGAGTAGTGGAAACTTGGAACAAACTTCAAACCCGTGGGGGAAGGACAGGTTTTAAAAGAAAGAGTAGATGGCAACTGGTGGATACAGAAAGACTGGAAAATAAATCATAAGCAACATAGGAATGCACTTGTATAGCTTTATCCTTGAACATGAGATGTTTTTTTCTTGCTAACAGAAGAACAGTCCTCTTTCTTCCTCTTCATTTGGACCAGAATTCTGACATACTGAGCATTGTGCATATTGGATTGAGCTTGGATTGGATTCTCTAGCCATCATTGTACCTCCTGCCCCACCCCTCAACAACTTACTATTTTTGATAGAATGTCTTTTGTATAATAGACATTTCAAGCAATGGGAACATTAGGGTCATTTGGCTAGATACAAATGTCAAAGAACTCTCTCATTTCTCCTTCTTCCCTCTCAGAAGGGAAGAAGGAGAAATGATGCAATCTAAAGGTAGAACAACAATATTTAAACTTTAAAAAAATGTTTTAACTTTTATATTACTTGGCCTCAAAAGGAGGAGACTGCTATGGGACTATGAACATATGAGCAGAAGGAGTTTTGTAGTAGAGAAAGTGATAGGTGTGTGGAAAGAACAGTGGCCATCCTGTTTTGGTAATGCCATAGTGGCTTATCCTGGGTTTGGCTGTATGACTGCAAACCCTGCAGGAGCTCAAGGGATTACGTGGCTGCAGTGGCAGGTTAATATTTAAGATGCCAAGAAAAAGAAAGAATTAAGCACTATGCACAAGCAGACATATTGAGAAATTAAGGTTAAGATGGAAAGTTTAAGAATTGCCATAAAAACAAAATGACATCTGAGTAAAACTAAAAAGGAAGGGTCAAAACTGCATGTAAAGTGTGAGTGGAGAAGGAAAAAATGTGACAGGCTCTCGGCACACAGCATTAGCAGCCAACGGGAGCAAAAAGCCACCACATCCTATAAATAAAAGCTTTCGCAGTCTCCACAGTGGCTTTTCCCACAGCCTTTCTCTCTCCGCTGCTGTGTAGGTTGGTAGCAAAAAGTTGCAAAAGGCAATCAAATAGTACTTTATACAGCAAAGTGTATAAAGTGTATATTTAACCACAGGTTAAATATACTGCACTGTAAGTGTTATAAGATGCAAAAGGAAAGAGGAGGATTGGGCTTACCTATATTTTAAATTGTATTTTACAGCTTGCTATTTGGTCTGGAGGGGGGTTGCTGAGAAATGGAAGGCTTTTAGAGTTGGAAGGATGTGACCTGAAATTTGGGTGTCATGGATATTTGTGGCATGATAAAGTCAAGGTTTTTGGGGGGTTGCACTTGTGTCAGAAACACTGAGGCCTGTCCCAGTTGAAAGGATTAGCCGATGACATCACCATTGCCCTGGGGATACCCAGTTGGGGGCTCTTTCATGTCCCTGGCAGGAACTGGAGTGAAGGACAAGAGCTCAACCCCGCCCCACGGCAGCTGAATTAATGGCATTGAATGTTCTAAAGCTGACTTTGAAATAGAATACATAGGATGAACACGCAATTGCTAAAATGTGTAGATTTTTATTGAAATTTGAAACAGAAGAACAAGTGCAAATGGCAATCAAGCTATAGTAGTACCAGAGGTGGTATTCTTCCGGTTCTGACCGGTTCGCCCAAACCGGTAGCGGCGACTGTGGGTGGGCCCGCCCACGTCATAGAGCCGGTTCGGTCCATGCCAGTCCATGGGCACCGCCATCTTTTTTTTTTTGGATTGCTTTATGATTAATCACAGCGTACCAGAGGTGGTATTCAGCCGGTTCTATCCGGTTCTGGCGAACCGGTAGCGCTGACTGCGGGTGGGCCCGCTCACCCGCCCGGACGTAATGCTGTCCTATTTAACCACGTTTTTGAGGCTGGGTGCATGCGCGGAAGGCGCGCACGCGAGTAAAGCGCATGCACAAGAGGCTGTGCGCATGTGCGGAGGTGAGCGCGCGCGCGCTCACATTTGCGAACCGGTAGGGAAGGTAAGTGAAACCCACCCCTGAATAGTACCTTAAATAAAGTTTAATGGCATCTTTCACCCTTCTGCCTAATGCTTTTACAATGTCAATCATCGTCAATTTTAGCTCTTCCAATACTCCTCTAGCTTAAATTGGCAGCTTTTTAAAAGGGCTAAATGTAATGGCAAAATGCTTTGAATACTTAGTGCCAAAAATCAGTATTCATTTGCTGATCAGATTAACATATTGGTTAATTTAAGCAAATCAAACACTCCAGATTATTTTTCAGTATATCTAAAAAGTGCTGGGTTATTCCTTTTGTATAGCTGCAGAGTTTATTGTAATTATTTACTGAATAATTTTACTAGCTTAACATGTTCATGTAAACCTTGTCACAACATTCAGTTGAGTCAATAGAGATGAAAACTGCAAGAAAAGCACATTTTTCCTTTAGACAATGGGCCAGAGGTTTTTCAGATTTTCTTTTAATTTGGCTACAATTTACTTTGAAATAATATTGTTTTTCTAGAAAAGGAAGGCATGTCTCTAACTTTAAAACAGTACTGTACTCAGATTTTAATTTTTATATTTCCAGCCACATGCTAAATAAATAACTAATTTGATAGTCCCAATTTGAAAACATACATAATTCAGATTTAGCATGTCTATTTTGGCATAGCTTGATGGGCTTCTGTGAAGAAATCCAAGTTTGATTCCAGTTTGGAATCCAATCCAAAGCCAGTTCTGAATTAACAAAAATCCATTGATTGCTATTATAAATATATTGTAAAATTGATGGAAGATTTTCTCTAGAGAATTGTTGTGCTTAATTCTAACATTTAATCTAATTTCATTGATCTTCTGTGAAATATAATTAATAAGGATAATTAATTTAAGCATTTATTTATTTATTTATTTATTTATTTATTTGTCAAACATGTACAAGATAGCAGGTATAGGTATAAACATAAACATAATCAAAGTGAATACAGATAGATGAGGACAATAGGACAGTAGGACAGGGACGGTAGGCACGCTGGTGCGCTTATGCACGCCCCTTACAGACCTCTTAGGAATGGGGTGAGGTCGACAGTAGACAGTCTAAGGTTAAAGTTTTTTGGGTTTGGGGAATTGTAGCAGATAATTTTGTGTACTACGCTTAAGTCAGACCGAAGGCGTCATAGTTCTAAGTTGTCTAAGCCCAAGATTTCAAGTCTGGTGGAATAAGGTATTCTGTTGCGAGTGGAGGAGTGGAGGACTCTTCTCGTGAAATATTTTTGGACTCTCTCAATTGTATTAATATCCGATATGCAGTGCGGGTTCCAGACAGGTGAGCTGTATTCGAGAATTGGTCTAGCGAACGTTTTGTATGCTCTAGTTAGCAGTGCAATGTTGCCAGAGAAGAAGCTACGCAGGATTAAGTTGACTACTCTTCGTGCCTTTTTGGCAATGTTGTTACAGTGGGCTTTGGCACTTAGATCATTAGATATGAGTACTCCAAGATCCTTGACAGAATGAGGGTCGTCTACAAGGTCGTGTCCTCCAAGCTTGTATTTTGTGTTCTGATTCTTTTTGCCAATGTGTAAGACAGAGCATTACGGAAGTGAAGATAGTTTGTTTAGCTCCCTTGCTCCATTGTGACGTCTATTAGTCAAAAGTATCAGAGTAGCAAAAAGAACATGTAAAAACATACCGTGACCCATTCCAATTAGTTATTTTCACCTGATCCACATTTCTGTTTCTGCAAATGTTTGCCGAATTCAGGTTTTGGCTGTCTTCCAGAAACAATTCATAGAAATCCGGACATCTAGTAGTTGGAAAGATTATAGTTTTACTATGTAGCTTGGAGAAGAGAAGACTTATTTAGGCCTCCTGCGAAATCAGTGTACCTTCCATGTCCCCGTTTTTTATCAGCTCTTTACTTAAAGAACAGGATGTGTTAGCACTTTTTGTTGTTTTCTTATGAAGTTTTTTGAATGAATGAAAGCAGTGACATTTCTCAGAACAATCAGTTGAGTATTCATGAATAATACCATTTTTGAGGAAGTAGCATTCTGAATATTTGTAGTGCAGGAAGTGAATTTGGGGACTTGGCTATAAGGAATCCATGCTGGGATGTACTCAGGTCATAATGAATATGACCAGGATTTGTCCTTCTGTGGAGTTCTTGGTATTCTCTAATGGTTGATTGCTCTTTTGGTTGCTAGCTTGCAGACATTTTACTACCCAACTAGATAATATCATTAATACTATTGAGTGTGGGGTTTGCTCCCTGTTTATACTGTATACTAATTTGCTCTGCCAGTGTGGTTTTTCTCCTTAGTAGAGATTTCTAGTTCTTGCCAGCCAACATTTCTTGGCTGATGGAACCTGTAACATGCCCAACCTGCTGGACCAGATTGGATAGGTAGAAACTATGAGGAAAAAATGGTCCCTTAGGTAACCTGGTCTCAAGTCATTTAGGGCTTGACAACCAGAACCTTGAATTCCACCTAGAAATATATCAATAACCAATGCAGCTTATGCAATAGTAATGCTACATGTGTTGCATATCCAGCACCATTTACTACCTATGCAGCTGCATTCTGAACCAGTTGAAGACCCATGCAGGGTGCTTTGTGAGTAGTCCAAACAAGAGGTTACACAAGCATGGGTGATGGTGAGCAGAACCTTGGGTCCAGGAATAGGTGCAACTGGTGCACCACCTGAAGGTGTGCAAAGGCCCTCCTAGCCATGACTGCTACCATGACTGAGCAGGAGCCATGAGTCCAAGAGTATCAAATAATTGGTATCAAGTGCCACTGAGAGGTCCAGAAGAGCCAGGATGGATGCACTATCCTTGTCTTGTTCTTGCCATAGTTGTCCAGATTAATTTTTGTTTCCTTCTTAGCTTTTTCATTGCCTCTTTTTTTAATCATCATCATCATCATCATCATCATCATCATCATCATCATCATCATTTAACTTAATCTAGGATGCTCACAGTATCCCGTTTGAAGCTATGGTTAAGTCTGTTCATGTGTTGCGAGATTAAGGAGTTTTCATCACGTCTTCTGACTGTTAGTTGGTGTTCATAGATGTGCTCTGCTAGTCTTCTGCCAATCTGTCCTACACAGTGGCTGTTAATGAATTCTTGATTTCTTTAGTTCGAAGGTGGTAAATTTTTTATCACATAATCACTTGTGAACCAGTAGTGGGTTTCACTTACCTTTGCTACCAGTTCGGGAACGGTAGCGCCAGGGAGCGCGCACTCGCTTTGTGTGCATGCAATGCTTCTGCGAATGCACAGAGCATTTTTGATGATGTCCGGGCAGGTGGGCAGAGCCTCCCACCGCTGCCGCTACCGGTTCGCCCGATCTGGGGCGAACCGGTAGCAACCCACCACTGTTGTGAACCTGTTCAGAGTTCCCATTAGGAAGATACTACCGTAGGAGGAAGTTCTCTCCTCTGGAGCCTTTTCAGATGAGAAAGGGGAGGGAGCTGGGGAGGCTGCAGAAGGATGAGAAAGTATAACAGAAACTGAAAACAGCAACAGCCTCCATTCCCACCTTCAAAACAAGCTCATGCAAGTGGCAAAATCCATTCAAAAGAAAATGCACTGAGGATGGGAAAGTCGACTGAGGCTTATTTCTCAAGGAAGAGAGATTTCAGCATACAGTGAATGCAAATGCAAGTGAACCCTTGTGGTTAAACAGTAAAAGAAGAAGGCTCGTCTGACATTTGAGATGTCCCAGTGCCCAATTTATTAATTTTTTTGTGCATATATTATGGATACATTTTATTTTTCTGACATGGTCAGCTCCTAAATAACTCATTTTAAATGGCATTTCTGGTCATTTAATTAAGCTTTGTTGATAAGAGTAATCATTCCGAAACCTTCGAGAAGTCCTTGGTGGTTTTCCGAACGCAAAATGCTCCCCACTGTCTGGCCTTAACCATCTCCACATGATGTTTTTACTGATATGCCATCAAAGTTTATTAACTCAGGAAATGACAAACGCCAGCAGTGCCCCCTTACTTATGCATACCTTTTTTTTTTTTGCACTTTTGCATATTTTTAAAACCTTAGCTTTAAGGTTTAAACCTATCCTTAGTTTTTTGGATCCTTTTTCCTCCTGTGTGATACTGTAATCCATCAACATCCAGCTGTAGTCTGTTAGTGCTAATTCGATAAATATCTTATTTCTGTAGTATAGTAATAGTAATCTCTCATTACTATTTCAGTTTCAAAATGTAGATGGGGAAATGAATTATTAAACAGTCCCTATATCTAATCCTCTCTGTCTGTGGGATCAGAGAGAGACAAGAAGCATTTTCTTCTTAATCTGCAGCCTCTCTTCTTCTGACTTGCCCATGCTTATTTTCCCTTTCTCATTCATTTTTTTTAATCCATGCTTAATATTCTTTTAGTAATCAATGGCTTCCATTTGCTTTTTACCTTAACATCAGTTGTGAACTGCCAAGCTCAAGGATAAAGTCCCTGTTTGATGTTAGCTAATTCAGTCTTGATTTATTGATCTCCCTGATAATATTTTGATCTGATAAAATGTCACCACGATCTGAGTGCACCCCTTTTTGAAAGGCTGGCAGCTGCAGGTAACTCTCATAAAATATGCTCTGAACTACATGCCAGTGGAACATAGGTATAGATATGGTCAAAACAGAAGGTCCAGAATTCCTTTTTAACTCTACATGTTTCATAAACTCCACCTATCTTGAATCAGAATTTGTTTCCTCCATTCACCCTGGCCATCTTACGTAATCACGGACAATTACATTTCTCTTAATATGTAGTTTCAAAGTAAAGGCTAGGACTGAAAACAAATTTTTAGAGAACCAAGATCATGCGTAGGTTTTTCTGCAAATTTAAAATGCAAAATGCAGAACTCACTGAGCAAGCAAAGTTTTATGTTGGAGTTCAGCTGAAGAGAGGGAAGAGTGGAGGAACTAAGGAACTGGAGACTGCTGACATACTGTAGCTGCTGCTATTTCCTGATTGCTGTTTGTTGTCCCTTGACTACTCTGATTAATCACTGTGCTTCTGATTGCTGCTGATATGCATGGGAATTTGGATCATGGAACATATAGAAAAACTCCAAACAATTACAAGTATTTGGACAGTTAGGAAAGCCTCATGGTAATCTTCAAGGAACAGGCAATGCTTGTCCTCCTGCCTAAAGAGAACTGTAAACCAAAGCAACTGGAAGTCCACGTTTGTGTCTTTTCTTGGAGGAGAAGTAACAAGGGCTTGAAAAGAGAGGTTCTACACTACATCTTACCCGAGGCAGGTGAGAAATTCTGGAAAGAAGAGGTGAATTAAATGCCACAGAACAAGAAGAAAACAAACAAAAACATGTATCTCGGAGATAGAATAGAATTAGGAGGTACCCAGTGCCAATGGAACTTAGTATCAGTGTCTTGTTGTAGAACTCAAACCACAAATATCTGGGCAGTCTCACCAAGCCCAGTTTCATGGAACAGGGCTGGAGATGTGCTCCCCCACCCATGGGTCAAAGAAGCTCAAGAGCCATTTTGAGGAAGAAGAAATACAATATGATGTTAATTCCATGTTGAGAGAAAGACTTAAGACTGCAAGCACAGAGTTAGAGTGTCATTGTATGTATATTGTCTTCCCGACCTATGTCCAGGATATAGGAGACAGACTGCTAAATTTCTTCAAATCCTAGAAAATTATCCCTTCCTATTGATTCATATGGGATGAATGATACAACCAGAAGAATTCTTGAATATTTCTCAGGAGACTGTAAGATCCTGGAGAAGAAGGGAAAATACTGGAAGCACTAGTGTTTTCATCAAACTTTCCAACTGAAGATCATTGTACAAGAACAGTGGAAGTGAACAACTAATTATATAGATCAGCGGTTCTCAACCTGTGGGTCGCGACCCCTTTGGGGGCCGAACGACCCTTTCACAGGGGTCGCCGCACGCGCTAGCCTGCCATCTTTGCGCATGCTTTGCGCATGCGCAGAAGGTAAAACCCAAATGGCGGCATCCGGGCGGGTGGGCGAAGTCTCCCGCTTCCGTCGCTACCGGCTGTCCGGCGACCCACAGACACGACCAAACCGGGAGCATTTCACCCCTGGTGCCACGCCCCCTTTGTCACCTCATCGCGTGTAGGGAGGGGGTTGCAGGGGGTCGCGGCATTAAAAAGGTTGAGAACCCCCCCCCATCTGGGGGCCCCCCCCCCTTTGTCCCCTCATTGCGCGTGGGGAGGGGGCGGGGTGGGGGTCGCGGCGGCGGGGAGGGGGTCAAGGGGGGGTCGCGGCATTAAGAAGGTTGAGAACCACTGATATAGATGGTGTTACCATGTTTTCCTTGACTATTGAGTTCCTAGTGGTAAGACTGCTGGCAAGAGATAAGCTATATCTTAAGAAAGCTAAATAGGATGTGTTTGACAAGTGTCTCAGCCATTTCATTAATAGGGCATTGAATAGAGAAAAAGGGGGAGGTCATGAAAATCCAGAATCATATATGTTACCAAGAAGGCAGCATGAAAATGAAAGGGGGCACTGAAATTGGGAGGAAATTATACCAGTGGAGCCTGTAGGAAGCATTACTGAATCTCAGATGTTCTTACACCATTGCACAGACTATCAGAAACAAACAGGGAGAACTTAAATTCCTAACACAGGAGGATCTGTATGATGTCAAAGGCATCATTGAAACTTGGTAGGTGAAACACATGATTGGAACATTGTCCTGGAAGTCATTCAAAAGGAACAGATTCAACAGAAAAGGAGAAGTGCTGTACATTACAACAAACAACATATGCCTTCACTACCTTACCCAAATCCTATAATAGAATAGAATAGAGTTGTAGAATGTTATGTTTGGAGAGGACCTTGGAGATAATCTAATCTATTTCCCTGCCCAATGCACGAACTACCTAGCCTGCCTCTAGATTCCAATTCCATCCATTACAGGATGTTCCTATGTAATAAGATAAATGTGTGGAAAGAATAGGGATTTAATTCTCTTTAGCCATTGTCAGTGCTGGACCAGTTAAGAGTTTGAAGTAGAGACAGAGAGAGTATGTGTAAATATATAATAACAAGCAAACATTGAAAATATGGCAGGAATGGATAGTTTATTTCTGTGGATGAGGGTGATTAGTATTATATAGGCAAAGCACTAATGGAATAACAGAGATGTTAACTTGGTCTTTTGATTTATTGTATATCACTATGTTGCTTTTTATATATTATGATTGTGCTGAATTATTATTTGGCTTCTAATTTGCCCCAGGTTTGAAGGACAGATGTCTTCAAGGTGGGACAGTTAAAAAGAGAATTCCAACTTTTGTTCGGAATTCAAAGCAGAGGAAAAATGGATACTCAGCCTATTGGCAGTAGGTGAATCTTTCCTCTGAACATACTCAAGTTGTGCAACGAAATTCTGCAAAATGTTATTTCTTACAACCGCTCCCCCACCATATATAGTGAAGTAACCATCGTAAGAAATGAAAAGAAAAAAAAAGTAGAGAAGGCCCTTAAATAAAGAAACAAACAAAAAGAAAATAGAGCAATGGCCAGTGAACAAGGGAAAGTGCCCTCTCCTCCCTCCCAAAATCCAATATGGAAATTGCTTTATTTTCTCTAAAAGAGGCAGAGAAAATCGTGCTTCATTTGTACAGAATAATAGCTAAATGGCAGGCTCTCAAAAGACGTATTATCACTGTCTCTTTCTGCTCTTTGGTCTCTTCCTAGTAAATTCCAGGGAACATTTCAGACCAAACATTCCGTAGAATTCCATTGATCCATAGCTGAAATTGGCAAATGTGATGTTCAAGTGAAATTTAGAAGATGTCTCAGTTGTATACATGGTGTTCAGGGTTAGATTTTTCAAGATTTGTCATGGCTTATTATTTTATTAATCTAAGAATGTGATGGAATTCATAAGAGTTTTATTCCAATCTCTTTTTCACTGTTCTGATATAGAGTTCAATGTTGTAAGAACAGTCTCAGGCTAGATAAAATGCGTGTTTTAAAAAAAGAGAATTTCTAAATTTT
This sequence comes from Thermophis baileyi, assembly GCA_003457575.1. Lineage (NCBI taxonomy): Eukaryota > Metazoa > Chordata > Lepidosauria > Squamata > Dipsadidae > Thermophis > Thermophis baileyi. Next base: position 11,368,828 of record QLTV01001483.1, on the reverse strand, counting down.
AGCTATGTACAGAAATACATTTTTCACAATTTAGATTATTAGTGTTAAAAGTTCAGATATAACTAAATGCACAGTATTGCATTTAGATTTTTATGTTATCAATTAATCTACCTGAAATTTTATTGCAGGGCAAATGATCTGAAATGTCAGAAAAAAAGGGTATAAAATTATAAAATTGTATCACATATTATGAATGTATTTTGTCATGAAATGGAACTTAATCCAGAAATATTATTCGGCATTCTGAGTAGAAATATTAGCAAACTGAAAGGTGGAATTGCACAATAACTCAAGGTTAATTGTTTTGTTTGTCTGGAAATGGTTTCTCAAGCTTTTAAAAACAAAAATAATTTTCCAAAATACAGCTTTGTCCAAACTAAAAACAGTGACTAAATTTATCTGGGGCTAGAATAGATCCTTCCCATAGAATCTCTTTTTTAAAAATAATGATCTCTAAGGCACAATTATAAAAATAAATGTTTATAACATGAATGTACAGATATGTGTACACACACTGTAGATCAGGGGTGTCAAACTCACATTGTCACAGCAGTGTCACGTGACGTATCGGGACTTTCCCCCCCTTTGTTAAACTGGGCGTGGGCGTGGCTAACGCGTGACACATCCGGCCCACGGGCTGGGAGTTTGACAGCCCTGCTGTTGATGGTTGTGGTTCCAGGCAGAAGCATGAGGATTTTTTTCCCTTACTTTACTGTACTTTACTCTAGGCCTACTGAATTGGGTTGACATTGCTAAGTGAAAACTGGTTTTTGTAGGTGACAATAGTGGATCATAGCAAAACCAACCATTGTTCAACATCCAACACTAAGTAGCACATTAGAGATCAAATATACGTATATGGGCAAAGTATTGCACTCCATGAAATAGTTTATCCAAAAGTCAGTGGGATGGCTTTGGGAAGGCTATGGGAGCACTCGTGGTTCTCTGGGTTCCTCTGCTGATTTCATGGAGGAAACATTTTAAGGATTCATGTCTTGTTTTATAATCCAATGATGCCCAAGGAGGCTTATAGCATGCTAAAATCTACTCAGCAATCTTTGATTGGCCTGTGGCAGGAATACTCTCCCCTTGTTTATGTGATCCAATTGATAATTGGGGCATGGGAGAAAGCACTGTGCATTTAGGACCAGGTAACCTTCCCAGTTCTGCACTGTTGTTCATGTGAGAAAGCAGCTTCAACCGCGAGGCAACAAGTCTCCTTAGTTGTTTCTTTCGTTGAGATAAATGGGAAGAGCCATTCACACAAAGGAGTACCACCAACATCTTCACACATTTTATTGCCTAAAATTTAAATGTAAGATGGTGTCTCACTCTCCACCTATTCCATCTATAGAAAGAAACCTGACCAATACATATTCCTTCAACACTAGTAGAGAGACATGAGCTTTCCCCATGCATGACATAGCAGATAAGCTTAGGTGGTTATGCATTTCTACCAATCTCCCTACCAAAGGGAAGAATCAAGGTGTCCCTACCATCACCTCCAGCAACTGCCCAGCATTGGCTGTTTGGAGAGGTTGCTTCCCTCTGCCTTATGATAGGGCTGGCTTTTGCAGATTTACTCAGGGAAGTTGACCTGCAAACCTGAACTTTGGTCCTTTATATTAATAAATAGGCAGAAAGTGACAGTGGAAGGCTTCAGTGATATGGTCCTTCTGACAGTTGGAATATTAGGAGACATTGCGTAGCTTTTTAATGTTTTGTCTATAACATTTAATCAAGCTTTCTCAGATACTGAGCAAAAGTCTAGTGGAATCCTGGAGGAAGGGCTTGTGCGGCTCATTATTTTCAATTAATTATTATTTTCTATCTAGGCATGAATAACGCTGAAGGGAATCCACCAGTGTAGCTTAATTTTTCACACAAGATGCAGAAATGTAAAACAAATTTTCTCACAGGAAATTAAATGAACTCTAATTTTGTGTCTCATTTAAAATGCCCCTCTGTACCCCAAATCTTGTATGGTCATGATGCTTGAGCAAGAATAGAGTTCTGGTCTTACCAAAATTAATAAAATCGTATTAATAGTGACCCTGGCCTTTTGTTAATTTTTTTTTCCTGATGTAAGCAAAACTTCTGGCATGCTTCCACTTGGCCAAATGTCTTTTGACCAGTATGCTAAAAAAAGGGTCAATAGTCTTACCAGGTTCTTCAGCACCATTGTCCTCCAAATCTTGTTATATTGCAAATTATGATGATTTCTAGTCTACCTATGGGATGATTTTGTCCAGAGGACTTGTTTCATGAAGGGATATTTGAGTTTCACCTCTTCACCAGATCAAAAAAGGAGATTCAGAAACAACCCATGCATTGGAATATGCCGGGCTCATCTTTTCACAGACCAACAAAAATTTCTCTTAAAAGGACCATGTGGAAATTAAAAGATGTTGTACAGATCATTTCTAACCCTCATATATGTTTCTGTCACCTCTAGTTCAACCATTTGTCACCTCTAGGAGAACAATTTGTCTGAAATGGTAGGGTTTCCTGCCTGAGCAGGGGGTTTGACTAAAAGAGCTTCAAGGTTCCTTCCACCTGTTATTCCTAATCCAGTGATGGTGAAGCTTTTTTGGTTCGTGTGCCAAAAGGGGGGAGTGCGGGGGGTCACGTGCATGCGTGCCCACACCCATAATTCCATGCGCCCCCCCGTGCATGCACACGTGACCCCGCTCCCGGCACGCAATGGCATGCCCGTTTTTCGCTCTCACCAGGCTTCAGAGCCTTTCTAGGAGCCTGGGGAGGATGAAAACGGCCTTCCCCATCCCCCCGGAGGTCCTCCGGAGGCAGAAAACAGCCTGTTTGCCAACTTCCGGTTGGATCGGAAGTCCTGTTTTTTTGCTCTCCCCAGGCTTCAGAGCCTTTCTAGGAGCCTGGGGAGGGTGAAAACGGCCTTCCCCATCCCGGAGGCCCTCCGGAGGCCAGAAATGGCCCGTTTCAAGTTGGGAAACGGGCCATTTCTGGCCTCTGGAGGACCTCCGGGGAGGTTGGGGAAGGCCGTTTTCCCCCTCCCCAGGCTCCTAGAAAGGCTCTGAAGCCTGGGGAGAGCAAAAAAAATCCGGGACTTCCAGTCC
>QLTV01001483.1:11331909-11365695 GCA_003457575.1 Thermophis baileyi | reverse complement strand
CTCCCCCGGAGGCCCTCCGGAGGCCAGGAATGGCCCGTTTCAAGTTGGGAAACCTGAGCTCACGTGCCCACCGATATGGCTCCACATGCCACTTGTGGCACGCGTGCCATAAGTTCGCCATCACGGTCCTATTCTATTCTATTCTATTCTATTCTATTCTATTCTATTCTATTCTATTCTATTCTATTCTATTCTATTCTATTCCATTCTCTATTCTATTCTCTATTTTCTATTCTACTCTACTCCACTCCACTCCACTCCACTCCACTCCACTCCACTCCACTCCATTCTGTATACCAATATTGTATATTTTTGTTTTGATTACCATTATATTATTATTTTTATTTAGATGCTAATTGCCTGGAATCTCTAGAGATGGGTGATATATAAATATAATAAATAAAAAATAATCCTCAACTGTGGCAAAGATTTGTAACCTAAGGTGATTGAAAAGTATTTAAACAAAATCTAACAGGTTGATTCTGTCAGCAACTGGATAGGAAGCTTCTCTCAGATCGGAAAGTGCCTTGGGCTGGCTTGTGTTTTCATATAAAAATGATAGACAGATAAACAATTAGGGACGAGAATAAAACACTTTGACACTGAGTCAAAGTGGAGCAAAGCTAGCTACAAAGTAGCTTGAAATCAACCAGCTGCTTTATTGATTTAATAAACGAGCAAACTTTCCAACATTTCATGCATAACAAACTCATCATCTGCATTTATCCAGAAGTGGACTAGAAAGGTCCCCACAGAATAGCTGTAGCAGTAGACTGGAATGCTAAAAAAAAAAAAGTTAGTTATCAAGATGCTTAGTGCTACAAATGACGTATCTCAAAGGCTCCATTAACTGTATTTGTTCTATTATTTCTACTGTTTTAAAAAAAAATTCAAAACTCCAGAGAAATTGCTTTGCAAAAAGAAATGCTAAAAGACTTTGCACCTGACCAAAATAAACAGAAGAACAAAATTATACCAGGAGTACAAATGAAATGCTAAAGTGACAGCCTGTTTTTGCTTTATATAGCTGTGAATACAAACAGTGGAAACACCTGTAGGCGTGGAGAAAATGTTCAACACAGTTGTATAAACAATTTTTTTCTGATGAACAAACCAGATCATTTTAGTTCAAGTGCATTGTTTATTATTTCTAGTAAAATATTGATGATGGTATTTCCAAACAAAGATGTACCATTGAACTTTTCTGCATCCAGCAGTTCTGCAGTGTTGCTCTTTGTCAGCTACATCTAGCTAACCTCATATGGGAGGGAGGGATTTCTTTGTTTATTTGTACAAGACTGTATGTACCACCTGCTTCCTTGGAATCAAGATTATTTGTAAACATATCAGAAACTTTGGGCCAACCTCTTCACAAGTTGGTGGTTGTGGAGGAAAATGGGAAGATAGAGCTTTGCGTGCCACCTTGAGTTCCTGAACTTTTAAAAAGTAGGATCTACATCTCTCAAAGTAATAACTAGCAAATGACATGTAAAATATGGCAAAATCCAAATGCACTGCAGAATAATCAAGTCTTGAAAACCATCCTCAGTGTAGAATTAGGTTGGGTGCACTTTGTCCCTCAGGAGACAGTATAGTCTGAAGTGTGACTGTCACTACTAAGAAAATATATTGTTGGAACCCTACCTTTACCAAATCACGTTATGAAGTTTTCCAGTCCACTGAAATAATGGATCCAATAACAGGGCTTGACTTTGTCCCCATTGGGGTAAACAGCAACCAATGTGAGAGAAACTAAAGGATACAGTTGAAGAAGATCCAAAATGTTTCTCTGCCTCATGTCACGTCTAGTGGCATATTCAGTTTAAATTCAATTCACACAATTACATACACAGGGTGATGCACTCTTTAGTCTTGGCTGTCATCCATTTGTCAAGACTGAGAATAATCATCACGGATGCTCGTACATCTTCAAAAGCTCAAATGTTTCTCATTCATTTCTATAGAATGGGTAATTTGTAAACTGTCCATGAAATAAATGGACACTATTGCATGCCTTTGGTGAAGGAAATCCACATGTATCTGGTTGGAGAATGTTCAAACTTGCTATATTTATTTTACCTTTACCTTTACCTTTACCTTTACCTTTACCTTTACCTTACCTTACCTTACCTTACCTTACCTTACCTTACCTTACCTTACCTCACCTCACCTCACTTCACTTCACTTCACTTTACTTTCTTATTTTATTTTATTTTATTTTATTTTATTTTTTTCTATACCGTCAATCTCACCCAAGTGACTGGGGAATCTACAACAATTTGAGTAAATATGTAAAGATTTTGTCACTAACTACTCTTTAGGCTCATTTATTTTGCATTCTAAAAGGGACGTTGGTTTTTGTCGTTAATCATTTAGATTTTTGTTTTCAACAGACTAAGATGTTTGGTGAAGCAGCTGGAGAAAGGTGATGTGAACGTGGCTGAACTGAAGAAGAACATTGAATATGCAGCATCTGTTCTGGAGGCAGTATACATTGATGAAACCAGGTGAGTTTTTGGAACTACTTTGAATCTCCATTCATTCCTCCTATCATCTTTTTAGGGGCAGTACTATGTTTTTTAAAGGTTTGTAGGATAATACAGAAACGCAAATTAGGCAAAGAATGCCATATGCTACTTTTTATATAGATATGTTTCGAATACTTGCAATAAATTACTTTTTGCACATTTTAAATAAGGTTTTTTTTAAAAAAAAAACCTGTCTAAAACATATCTGAATTGTACTGAAATAATTTCACAGTCAGTTTCTCATTTCTCATTTATAATTACTTGAAATCAAGTTTAGGATGGCCCAGGAAACAAAATCTTCTCAGATGTCAGATCAAATTTGACCTAAGTTGTACATTCTGGTATTTTGATCTTTAACATTTAAATCAGAACGAAATGTACTTTCAACTATGACTGTTTCTAGTGTCATTTGGATGTTTTGGTCCATCTGGGCCTATTTCCTTATTTAATTGAAGATCTGACCTTTTGATAATTCCAGGCAGTCAGGTTTATTGAATTGACTATTATATACTTACTTTGTATGAATGCCTTATGTATATTTACATACTAAACATTATGCTTCTAGAAATAATACATAGGAAATAAGAGGAATAAATACTTGTGATATATTATTACCACCTCTATGAGAACTGAAAACTGATTTAAAAAAAGAATTCTATATTATAGTATTCACAAACAGTTTGCATTCTGGAATTTAGTTCTGCCCCAGCGGGTGCTCTTCAATTATGGTCTGAATTTCCACAATCCCTTACTTTTGATGACAAAGTAGGTTGAAAGGATTTTAACTTCTAGTCAGAACTATGTCAGAACTATAACCACAGCAGAATAAGGCTGATTTAGAGTTGCACTCAACTGCCTGTAACCATTGCCACATACCTACACTGCAAAGGGGTTGATACATAAGCTGCAGATGGTTGTAGACAGGACAATGCAAAGCAGGGGTGGGTTCTAACTTACCTCGCTGCGGTTCGCTTCCTTCTGCGCCGCGTGGCTGTGCGCGCATTGCGCGTCGTGTGGTCACACTGCGCGGGCGCGCACACATGCGCAGTGCCAAAAAATCCCCAAAAATTTCAAAAAAAAGCCAAAAACAAGATGGCGCATGCGTAGTGCCGGGGACTCGGTTTCTGCGCATGCACAGAAGAAAAAAAAATAGTAAAAAATTCCAACACCCCCCCCAAAACATCCAAAAAAAAGATGGCAGTGTCCACGGACCGGCACCGACAGAACCGGATCCGTGACGTCACCAGCGGTTTGCTACTGGTTCTATAGAACCGGTGCGAACCAGGAGGAACCCACCTCTGATGCAAAGACCTCCCAAATCCTAACTATGGAGGTGCTGCACGCTGATTGGTTGATCCAACTTCTTGTTCTGTGCTTTGCTCTTTGAGTGTCCCCCAGCCAGAACATTAAAATTCACAGACATATGAATGCAACTGCCTATGAATGACAGGTGCATACGTTCCTTCACATCTGCTCAACCCTTCAGAAGGGACGGAAGAGCTGTTGCTCATTGCTCATGTCACAGATAACAAAATAGTTGTTAGACTGTGGGACAAAATGAGTGCTTACTGAATAGAATCTGGGAAGGGAAGAAGAGGAAGACGATACGATGAGAAGTAGTTTCTCCATCAAGAGACACTTTTGGAAGAAGATAGAAGAGGCAAAACAATTGTTGGGCAATCCTTGCTGATTGACTGTAAGCATGGCAGTGAGAAAATTAGTATTCTGAACAGTAAACATATTGGAGAAGGTAATTGCATTCCCTCTTACAGGGTGTCTATTAATCAGAACAAATAAGTGTGATAGAAGGATCAATTTCTCAAGTTGTAGCATTTTCCTTAAATTTTGTTGTTGTTGTTATTGTTCATTTATCTTTGGCATGGCACAAAATATATTTTAAGGTGGAATAGATGAATTGCATTTAAAAAGAACTGATTTTTGATATAAACCCTTTAAATGTTTCATTTTAGGATTAGGTTGGAAGAGAGTTTCAAAAGCCTATCACCAACATATGACATTTCATGAAGACTTGGAATGTTCCATGTCACTGCACTTTTTTAAAAAAAAAAAAACTAATTTTGTTTCCACATATTGAAACTATTAAAATATTTTCTGGAATACAGAAAAAACATTTAAATATACAAAACAGGTTTCCCAGCTGATTTGGGGGCAACGGTTGGTAAAAATAAAAGCCAAAAAACAAACATTTTGTTATTATCTAGCATTTATATTAAAAGATGGTGGCTTAATAATTGTTGGATATGTGGTGAATGTTGAGATGTTTACTGGCAATTCTTCAGAATTTAAGAGACCCAAGGGAAAATGTTGGAAAATACTGACATTATAAATAAATTTCAAAGCAGAGTGTCCTTAATAAATATTCAAAGGTTCACCCTCAATTCCATCATTAACCCATAGACAATATTTATGGTAATTATTTGCATATAAATGCAAACCTAAGTATTTATTATAAAACATGTTGATATTTTTACTTGACATAATGACCATGAAACAGTGGCGTTCACCTGGTGTCTGCCATGTACTTAACATATTTATGGGAACTTTCCCCTTGTAAAATAACAATTCTTGGCAAGAGCAAAGGCACTATATAAAACATTGGGCAAGATTTTCCTTGACTATGTTGTTCAAGTCAGTATTTTCAATACAGCGCTACAAGAGCCACAGGTGATACACAGACATGTTAGAGATGGGATGCAACTCTCTTCCCCAAATCAGGAAGAGACCCAAGAGAAGGGAAGAAGGGCAGAGTCACTCACCTCCAGTTGAGTGCTCTGCGGCTAAGAAACTAAATATCTCAGCAGAAGCAACTTTGGAAAGGCTTAGGAATCAAAATAAAATAACATTTGTTGCTTTTCTTCCATTACTTGATTGGGAGGGTTGGGTTGGGTTGGGTTGGTTTGGGTATTTCACATTTAGGGGAAAAATGCTCCCACAAACACTGCTTCAGCCCTAGTTATTCCTCCCTCATTTTATGGACACATGTCTTGATTTGTGCTGGAGAAGACTGTTTCCACAATGATACATACTGTTATCAGTGAACAATCACTCTTATTCTCACTTACAGCTCTGTTGTCAGTTGCATTATTGTGAGTTTTAATATCCTTAATATTTATTGTTAACTGGTAAATAGAGTAACAGAACCCTTTGAAACATGTATATGCCCTTGAAAAAAAGTGCCCTTTGGGTTTCCATCGTTGCTAGAGACAAATACTTCAGTACAATTATTGGTGGTGGGAGTAAAATGTGAAAGTTTAACTACCACAAGTTTAAACTAAATTGCTATTTTTAAAGTAATCCACAATAAGCTCTGTTTATTAACTCCAGTAATTCAGTGCCCTAAAATAAACCAAATCAACAGCTTAAGCTTTTAGATAAAGCCCAGGCATTAGCTTGCTATTTCTCAAAATGTTAGAATGACTAGTAGTTTCACCCAATGTTCAGAGCCATGCACCTCACCATTCCTCATCAACCTTAACATTTATTTTCTGACAAAGGATGAGCCTGGAATTCACTATTTAAAAGATTGACGAAAGGGGACACAGGGTAGGAACATAGGATGACTGTTGGAGTCTACAGCAGGTTCCTTCAGTACTGACCTGTAAGACTCAGTTATAATTTCTTGAGGGATTGGAATAACACTACAGTGCCAGGTAAGATAACAGTCTATCAAAGTGCACTTTACCCAGGATCCCCTCAAACATGGAGCTGGTGCTCAAATGGGAAATGACAACAGTGCTGCTATTCCCTTGCAGAAAACTTTTCAATGTAAATTACAGATGGAGCAGTAGAGCTTATTTCCTTGGAAATGAGAGCTGTAGAACTTTCCCCCAAGGGCTGAGATGTGGTTGAGCAGTATTTGGAATGTCACTGTCTTAAGTATGTCGAAGGTCTATTACATAAAGAAGTAAATGTGTAGGACCCCCCCCCTCCCCGCTCACTGAGTAAAAATAGATGACAATTAAATTCTTTGACTAGTCTGGACCCCATTATGCATTTCTGAAATATATTTCCCACTTGTATAGAAAGTAATAAATAGCTTTTAGTAGAAAAATCAATAATACCTGAGTATATATTTCTTTTTGCTGAAATTTAGGAGGAAATGAGATAATGAAGAGCATTTAAATTAAAATAGTTTGGAAATTCAAATATAATGTTTCTTTGATTAGAAAGTTCAAGACTTGGAACTCTAACCAACTTTGTATTTTACTGTTAAGTCAAAAATCAATCTTTAATAAGATTCTTCTTTGTAGACTAACTTCTATTATGGACATCAGAGAGTAACTCAGCGTATTTCTGGCTCAAATGTGGGCTGGCTATAAGATAAGGTGATATTATGAGGACATGCCAGTGCATGTTTGGCCTCTGGTTTATGTTCAAGTGAGGAGAAGCTTGTAAACATCACCAAATATTGCATTAACTATATTAATGAGGACAAGCCTGTTATCTCCCTTTTATACACTAGCAAATTCTTCCACCTTGCTCAGATAAAGGAAGCAGTCAGATCTGTTGAGTAAATAGCTATTGATTATGAATTTTCTCATTTTAAATAGCTGAGGAAAATAGCTATTATCATCAGCATAGTGGGGAAAAGTTGCAATAATTACAGGTTATTATATACACAAAGGTGAAAGATTCGACATTACCCACAATGGAGGAATGGATGTGGAAGATGATGGAATTTGCTGAGATGACCAAATTGGCAGCTTTGATCAAGGAAATGGCATAACTAATTTTAATGCTGCCTGGAAACCCCTTGTAGACTTTTTAGGTGAAACAGAAAAAAAAGTGGAAATTATTATATATGGCTTTGATGATTAGAAAAAATAGATATAGAAAAATATAAGGCATGCTGTAACATAGGATAAAAATTTGTATCTATATCTATAACTGCTGTAAAGAAAACCAAAAGCTACTTTGGTTAGTTTTTATCTTTTAAAAAAATTAACAAAGTTGTATTTTTAGAAAAGAATAAATTGACAGCCATTTTAATTCCTTCTTTTTTATTTGTGACTAACAAGATGTTTGCAAAGTTATAGGAAGATTTTGTAAGAATTACGGTAGTGTCTTGATAATTAATACTTTAACATAAGCCTACTGTTACTTTTGTGTTTTTTTAAAAAAAATGTTGAACATTAGAGAACATTCTGGTAACTCTGAAGTAGCATTGATGCATGCAATCTCATTAGCCTTGTTACTATTCTGTGGCCATCCTGATCCCAGAAAATCAAGGGGAAAAAATCTTAACTTCAAGAAGGAAAAACTGGAGCCAGAATTGGGAGTAGCCAGGGTTCTATGCTGATGCTGCATGTTAAACATGGGAAGATGACAAGTTAAACAGGAGTGGAGTGGAGTGGAGTGGAGTGGAGTGGAGTGGGGTGGGGTGGGGTATGGAATGGAATGGAATGGAGTGGAGTGGAGTGGAGTGGAGTGGAGAGAGAAGAGAAGAGAAGAGAAGAGAAGAGAAGAGAAGAGAAGAGAAGAGAAGAGAAGAGAAAAGAGGAGAAGAGAGGAGAAGAGAAGAGAAGGAGAGGAGAGGAGAGGAGAGAGGAGAGGAGAGGAGAGGAGAGGAGAGAGGAGAGACAAAGTAGAACCAGTTAATGTGTCTTTAGAAAGATCTCAATTGTGCCTTGTGAGGGGGAATTTCCTTGCCAACTAACAGGACTGTACCTGAGGCCTATTAGGAACATCTATATATGTTCAATGGACAATGAGAATCAATACCATTTCAATGTCATGAGCATATGCTCATGAGCACAATGAGCATATTCCCTAATAAGATAACATAAAGCCATATCTATTGAGTTTCGGTAAGTTTGAGCCTTTGGATTTCTCCTTATACTGTAATATATAGTGTTTCTTTAAGGGGATTTTTGCACCAATTCCAATGGAGGCCAAAGTAATTCATGATAATTTCTTTCTTTCTGTTTGTACATGTAGTAAATAATGCTTCTGCATATCCGAAACCATTTTCTTTTACTTTATTTAATTTTTTTCTAATGGATTTCGTCATCTCTGCAGGTTTCCTCATGTGAAGTTTCATATATGGATATTGATTTCCTTCACAAACTGAGTAAATGTTACATTAATGACTTTTTTTAAAGTTTGTACCTAGGGGGGAAAAACACAGTCACAAGGTTGGGAACTCATTTTTCTTCTGGGAAATACTCTACAAAGCCATTATAATAACATGTATAAGAATCCTGATTTGAGCCCCTAATGATACATATGAGGGTCTGGGAATATAGATATATAATGATTTAATATACAAGCAATGGGAAATATTTGCTACCTGAAATAGAGCAACAGTAGGAGCATACACGCTGATCCTTCAGCCATCGTGGTGCATGCCTTCCAAAGTAAATCCAATTATCTTGGCCCCTGAGGCAGAAAATCTCACAATATTTCTCTTGACCCCTTGCTGTAAAAATGCACTTCTAAGAAATAAAAGAGTAAATAATTTGCTGCCGTTTCATGACAACTCTATTCTGTTGCTTGAATCCCTGCCTCACTCTTTCTATTAAACGATATTCTGGTTACTCTTACACAGTGGTGTGGTTTGTATTAGTTTTTACTATGCTTATTAAAAAGTCAAAAAAATTATTTTTTAAAAGGAAATACATGGGAGATACAAGCAGCACGATGAGCAGAAGTTCGTGAGATTATCTGATTTACTGAGGGACTTCACACAGTTTAAACACGAATATGGCTATTGGCCAAACAAAAACTCTTGTGAACGTTACCACATTGTTTTTTTTTTCTTACAACCAAGTAAGGCAAGATATAACATTTAGTTCCTAATAAGTAGAGCTAGGATCCATTTCAGTCTTGATCAGAAGCTGTATAATAGTCCATGTAATTTTTATATCAAAGTCTTGGGTTAATTCTAAAGGACCCCGTTCTGAAACCATGGAGTCAAGGTAGACAAGGAAACATGGGCTAATTAATCGGGTTTACTCTTGATATTTGGCAATTTAACTGCAAAGATTTCTGCTTCCATTTCCCCCCCCCCCCAATTGCAAGTGAAGTTGTGGGTCATACTAATAACTAACCTTACAATAATTAAATGTCTCTGACAGTGTTTCTCACATAAAATAAAAGTATCTATTCTATTACTGTACTTCAGTAAGGACTTTATATTACTCTGCTATGCTGTTTTAGAGAATTGTAGCAGAAAGCCTGATGTACAATAAAGGACTCTGGAGATAATTTTCACGAAGGAATAGATGAGCCATTAACAAAGGAAAAATCATAACTCAGTCCTAGGAAAATTGATAGCACAGGAAAGAACTCAAAATAAGCTGAATTAATTCTGTTTGGCCTAAGATGTAGTAGAGGGAGACTCTGGCAGACTTTCAAGATTCTGTTATTGTACCCTCCAACAATAAAATATGATTCCTATAATCTTTGTGGGGTCTGTTTCCTGATCCTTAAAAGATTAACATATACCAAACTTCAGATGTAGATTTGTATACATACATGTTGGCTCATTTTGTGAGGAGAGGGAAAGTACAGTAGATGTTGGCTCTGTCACCATTTTGCTTCTGGCTCTGTTCCAAATTTCAGCTTCTACTTTGCACTTATTTCTAGTTTATGTCCCTTGAAGTTCTAGTAAAAAAGCAAAGTACCAAAGTACGTAGTTCCACAAGCTTGAAGTGCTCATTCTTGAAACAAACAATATAAAGGTAGACGAATCCTTGATGTCAATTGATACAAAGTAGCATTCTATCAAATAGAGCAATGGTGACTTCACTGTGTACATTCATCTGGAAAGAATGGTTAATATATAGATATTGAGACATAATTCCAATTACTTACGAGTTTTGAATGTTTGGTACTTATTATGTGCTGTCTTCCACATATGCATATACAGGAGGTTATTGGATACGGAGGATGAACTATCAGATATCCAATCAGATTCCGTTCCACTGGAAGTGCGAGATTGGTTAGCATCTACCTTTACGAGGAAAATGGGAATGACCAAAAGGAGACCGGAGGAGAAACCAAAATTTCGAAGCATCGTGCATGCTGTACAAGCTGGGATCTTTGTGGAAAGGTGTGCTTTGTTCCTTTATTAATTATTATATGACAGCAGGTGAATGTGTTACCAACATCATCATCCTGATGAAGAGCCACAAGAAGCAAGAAAGAATTATTTTACTTAACAGTATTTTAAATTTGGTCTTCTTTTTCAAAACTGGTATTAAACAGCTAAATCACAGCTTGGATGCTAGCAGTCGAGTATGGAAAAATCTGGACTCAAACTTCATGCCTTTTGGGGTGTTTTTACATCAAAATTGAGACCAAGCATATAAAAATTTAAATATATAAATATCTTTGTTTAAGTGTTGTTGAGGAGAGCCAGTTCGATGTAGTGGTTAAGGCATCATACTACAAACCAATAGACTGTGAGTCATAGTCCTGCCTGAAGCACAAAGTCAGCTGAGTGATCTTGGGCCAGTTACTCTCTCTCAGCCCTAGGAAAGAGACCACTTTGGTAACTTTACTAAGGTATTTGAAGGATTTGTCAACACTCACTTGAAGGCACCAAAAGAAGTATTGTTGAACTCAGGAATACTTAAGATAATGCTTATAAAAGTGCACTCTGTGACTGTAATTGCCTTCAGACTTTCTTAGGAATATGTGCCATTGTTTGCATAAATATGTACTGTAATTCTCTTATGCCTTTTCAGTGTTCACACTGAAAACAATAGTATGAGTTTAAAAGAGATTAGTGGTTTGGGTTTTTAGGGAATAAGAGAACAGAAAAATAGTAAAAAAAAAAAAGTTAACTGCTAAGCAAGTATATACTGATTCTGTTATTTATGGATTTGTTCACTCATTTGTTTAATCCTCATTATAATTAATATTTGAAAGGTCTGTAATGCTTGTGTATATGAAAACAGAATGTAATATTCTGCTTAAATTATCATTTGCCAGGCTCCTTTACCAATAAGGTTTGATCGAAAGGGGATTAGCATACATCCATTGGTATAGATACAGAATAGATCTGACTGATTGACGGCAGGTTGCAAATCCATATATCTTGCTTTGGGGAAAACGGTCTTTCATGCGGTTGTAAGAGTTCTCTATATATTACGTCTGCTTTCATGACACTTAATAGGAACTGCTCCCAGAGAATAAAGATACCATTTTAACTGTGAGGTCCTGTAATGCCTTATTTCATATTTCTTTCTTATAGAATGTATCGAAGAACGTCTAGCATGGTTGGTTTGGCTTATCCAGCTGAAGTAATAGCAACCTTTAAGGTTAGTTCAGTTTAGCTACTGTACAAAATACATTCAATCTCTCTCAATAAATTTATTGGGAGAAATAGGAATCAGATTTTTCCCCTTCCTGTATAAATTGCATGGAAAACAATGTTCAAGTTCTTAATCTGGTTGCATAAGGAAATACTTATGCAACCAGATACTTACTGTAAAGTAAGGAAAGAGCCGAGGTGGCGCAGTGGTTAGAGTGCAGTACTGCAGGCTACTTCAGCTGACTGTTCAGCAGTTCAGCGGTTCAAATCTCACCGGCTCAAGGTTGACTCAGCCTTCCATCCTTCCAAGGTGGGTAAAATGAGGACCCAGATTGTTGGGGGCAATATGCTGACTCTGTGAACCGCTTAGAGAGTGCTGTAAAGCACTGTAAAGCGGTATATAAGTCTAAGTGCTATTGCTATTGCTATACTTATAACATTGGCATTTCTATATTTACTTTAGTCTTGCTGCAAACACAGCTATTATTCTACATATTTCTGAATGCTGTCTATCCATTTCATAATGGTTATAGTGAATTATCTGATTTCAGCTGATTTTAAGTTGCTACAAACACAAACATGGCTAACAGCCATCTCAGCAATGTGATTAATTCACATTAGATTTTCTTTACTTATCATGTACGAGAGTACCTACTTGGACCATGAAAAGAAAGTAAAGTAATTCTTGTCTGTATTAATAGTAATAGCACTTAGACTTATATACTGCTTCACAGTGCTTTACAGCCCTCTCTAAGAGATTTACAGTGTCAGCATATTGCCCCCAACAGTTTGAGTCCTCATCATTCATAATCAAATGAAATCAAGTTTATTATAGCCCTAAGGCTAGAATATCATATAAAATTATTGCATCCTTCTATATATATGTATAGCAGATAAACAATGTGTAATAGAATCTAAAATAATTTAAGAACAAGGGTAGAAAATAAATCCAAATAAAATACTATTGTAAGAAGTTTGTTTCAAATCTAAATAATGGTGCTGCATAGCATACAAATGGTAGCACAAAATGGGTCAACCAGAGGTTATTTTCAAGGCCTTGGTGTTTTTTAAAAAAAGTAGTATTAAATAGAAATTTCTTTAGGCTAGGCTATATAAGGGTCTGTATAGAATGCTTGTATAGGGAATAGCATATGGCTTTAGATTTTTTGTTGAACCATAACCAAATGGATATAACCAAAGGTTGATATGAGAGCCAGTTTGTTATGGTGGTTAAGGTACCAGACTAGAAACCAGGATAGTGTGAGTTCTAGTCCCACCCACCTTAGACATGAAAGCTACTAGCATGACTTTTGGTCAGTCGATCATTCTCTCTCAGCTCAACTCACCTCACAAGGTTGTGTTGTGGTGAAAATAGGAGGAAGAATGAAGTATGTTTACCACCTTGAGTTATTCAAAAATAATAATAAAGGCGGGCTAAAAATCTAATAAATAAAATAAGAGTATCCTTGAAACATCCAGAAAGGACTGCTGAGGGAAAAGAATCCAACCTGACTAATGTGAAGGACTTAATGAAATTTCAGAATTGGAATAGATGATAAATAGGAGTCTGAGGTGAGCCTTTTTGGATGCAAATGATAAATATTGGGGTATGACACATTATTTTAGCTTATTTGGAAATCAGTATTCCAAATCCATTGCTTAAGGTGGTTCTAGCATTATCAAAACCTAGCGAGCACAGATTTTCCATGGAGAAGCCCAGCAATTGAATTTTAGCAAGGGCTTTTTTAAGCCCTGATGATTTAAAACAATCTCTAAATACTAAAGGGGCCAAATTTATGGGAAGTAGAATTAACCTTAGACAGAAGGTATGAAGAAGAAACCATTGTGCAGCATCCAATGAAATTATGCCTGTCTCTACACATAGGATGGCATTTTTAATACATTTTGGAACCATCGGTATGTCTCTAATAAACTTATTTTGGACAGTTTCAATAATATTAAGCTTTGCAAAGGAACCAATTTGGAAGCAATAAAGAAGCTGAGAGGCTATCTTAGCTTGAAAGACCATGCAGACTGCAGGAGCATCCATTATTTTGATGGATATTCCTGCACCCAATTTACCTATTGAATGATAACATCTTACAATAGCTGTGGAAATAGGCTGTGCAACACTTGCTAGATAAGAAAATTGAGCATGCCAGGATAACGAAGCAAGAAATTCCACTCCAAAGTATTTATAGGTGTGTACTTTTTCAACTGGAGTGCCATTTATTTTCCATTAGTGACTTTCATGACAATGCCGGGCAAAAAGTAAGATTTTGGTTTTCTAATAATTTATTGATAGCGTTTGTTCTATGCAAAATAAAGATGATGTCCTAAGTGCTTCATTCCCTCCTATAAAACAGACACAATAACAACATCGTTGGCATGCAATAGCCCTGGAATTGCACAATCAGCCAGAGTGGTTGGATGATAGGCTGAAACAGCAAGCATTTTAATTATTGGATTTAGATATAAATTGAAAGTACTGAAGCTTATATACAACTTTGTCTTACGCAGCTATATGTTAGGATTGCTTTAGATAAATGTCCCCAAAGGATGCATCTAATTTTCAGGATTAATCAAAATATTTCCGTTTAACTATATATATGGCAATTCCCAAAAGACTGTGATTGTAAAATTCTTTTTAATTGCAAGGTCATTTAGACATTATTTCAACAATAAGGCTTTTCTGATTTGAATGTTATTGCTTTAAGCGCTCATTCCTGTTATGATTAACATTCTGGATTAGAATTCATTTGCAGAGACAGAAGCTCATTGTGTTTCTACTGTTTCCTTCTCCATTAACCAAACTTTAGTCCAAGTGATAACTTCTGCACCACAAACGTTGAGGGTTCTCAAATAGGCAACCTCCCTCCCCCCCCCACACACAGGCCCTGTGAATAGCGATGAAGAAATGCTCTCCTGTGAGAACTGCTGCTTGTGAGGCTTGCACGTCTGGTTCAGCAGTGAGGAGAAGCTGGAAAACAGCAAGGGAGCCAGTCTCCCATAGATATATTGCTGATCTCAACATCATATACTGCTAATCATCTTTCTTTCCATGGCTTATATAGCTGAAACAGCATTGGCCATACCCAAGAAGGAAATGCTATCTATCTCCTTAGCAAAAACACCTGGGTGGGGAAGGAAAACTTCGGAAATGGCCTAATAGGAGCTGAATATATTGTCACAGAAGGTTGACTGGCTTTTTATTGCAGGTCCCATGTGGAGTCAAGGCAGAATTCTCTTTTCTTCTGTGAAGCAAGTAACTCAGTGAATAATATAAAACAGAACATGGGTAGTCTTCAACTTTCGACGATAATTGAGCCCAAAATTTCTGTTGCTAAGCGAGACAGTTGTTAAGTTAATTTTGCCCCATTTTACAACTGTTCTTGCCACAGTTGTTAAGTGAATCTGACTTCCCCATTGACAATTCCCCATTGTCAGAGAGTCTCAAAATGTGATCACATGACCCCGGGACACTGCAACTGTCATAAATGTAAACCAGTTGCCAAGTGTCTGAATTTTGATGATGTGATCATGAGGATGCTGCAACGGTTGTAAGTGTAAAAAACGGTCATAAGTCACTTTTTTCAGTGCCGTTGTAACTTTGAACAGTCACTAAATGAACAGTTGTAAATTGAGGACTACCTGTGTAGTCAGGCTTAAGCATTTCTAGATTTTTATTGGAGGATATTTTAATAGCCAATGAATGAATACCTACTGAATGCAAAAAGCTTAGGTGTACCAAAATCTTGTGCATGTATACAAACCATTAAGTAGATTGGTGATATATGTATGTATGTATGTATGTATGTATACACACACACACACACACACACACATATTACTGAAATAGCACTTTGTATAATCTAATAATATTTAAGCAAATTATAAAACTATCTGAAAAATACTGAAAAATCTGAAAATCCATAAGCATCTCTCCTCTTCCTTATTTTTTAGGATGTTGACAAATGGTCATTTGATGTATTTTCCTTAAACGAAGCAAGCGGAGGCCACAGTCTGAAATTTATGATGTATGAATTGTTTACCAGATATGATTTATTGAGCCGTTTCAAGGTGAGAACCTTTCTCTACAAATACATATTTAAAAGACAAAGGCTACCTGGTCTTTCTTGCTTCCTCAATAGCCTTGGTAAGTGGACATTCCCCACCTGTCCTCCCCTTCCCTCTCATATGCCTCTCTAGCGGATTCGAAGACACATAGCAACCAGTAAGGGAAAAGGAAGCCCATAATAGCAGTGATGTGCATTTGTAATACATTCTCAAATAAGGAAATAATTTTTTTTAATAATTTTTATTGTAAATTTCCAATTAAAAAACAAACACATAAATAAACAAACATTACAACATATAAAAACAAACATACATATCACTTAAAAATATAATTCCATTAATACAGCTTTATGCCATCATAATTTCTTTCTTATTTCCATATTTCCCTAGGTTTGGCTATTGTGATATACCTAAACAGCTATTGTCTTTTCCTATTTGATACATATATATACACTTTTGCCTATTATCCCATAGTTTTTTTACTTTTATTTACATTATATACATTAACAACCTTTTAAATTTACAATTACATCTATCACATTTCCTCTGTCTTATTCCCTTTTATAACATATTTCATTCTTATCTTAATTTATACATTAATTTTACTTTTCTTTTCGAGCCAATCATACCATATATCCCAGATACGAAAACTTACCTTCTGCGTTACTGCTGGGGAGAAACACAGCTGAGGCGCGGCAATCCGCTCTGCCGCGCAAATCAGCTGAGAAGATATAGGTCAGTAAAGCGCACGGGCGGGTGGGCAGGCCCACCTGATCGTCGGAGCTAACCGATTCGCTCCCAGCTGATCGTCGGAGCATCCGGGTCGCCCGAACCAGTCCGAACCAGTAGAATCCCACCCCTGGTCTTGCCTATGTATGATGCAAGTTCATCTGCCATGAGAACGAAGGAGCAGAATAGACACAAGTCAGCATCCAACATCTTCATGTGTGAGAAAGCTAATGAATGAATCAGCTCTAACATTGTCATGAAACAGAACCTGACAAAGAGCAGCATCTAAAAATACAGTATCGCAGGCCCCGAGTCTCCTTTCAGGTGCTAAGGTCCAATGATGGGTCAGTGCCTTGAATAAGAAGCAACATGGAAAGCAAAGGGTAGGAGGCAGCATTTTGAAAGGCCAAAGGCCAGGACTTTCAACTGTAAAGATGATGGGGGAGGGGAGTTCTCCTCAATAGTTAATTCAAGTGAAGTTCTGTAGGCTTTATCATAGACAACAACACGTACTGTCTCCTCCGTTCTTGTCAGGAAGATTATTTTTGTTGTTTTTGAAAGCCCAGCTGGAACTGTTTGGCACTCTATAATGATTGCATAAAATCATGACTGGTTTATTTCTAGCTTGTTCCATTCCAAAAGCTTGGAAAAAAGATAGGGTTCTCTGCCTGTTTGGTGTGGTTCAGGTTTAAGCAATGGTGTTGCTATGTTTATTTGTTGACGATACAAGGGAAACATGACTTTTGGGTATAATCTGGCCATTAGAGGAAGAAGAAAGGGACTGCCTTTGCATCCAGGTGACCAGACCAATCACCATAGTTCTTGTTTCCTTTGTCAGGAGACAAAGATAGAGGTAATGTGAGAAAAAGAAAAAGTTTATTTATTTATTTATTTTATTTTATTTATTTATTTTGTCAAGCATGTATATGATTACAGCAAAGTATAAACATTAATATGAGTATATAATAAGTACAAACATGGTTTTGAGTACATATTTTTTGATTACATGGGGACTTTAGGACAGGAACGGTAGGCACGCTGGTGCACTTATGCACCAGACCTCTTAGGAATGGGGTGAGGTCAATGGTAGACAGTTTAAGGTTAAAGGTTTGGGGGGTTGGGGAAGAAACTACAGAGTTGGGTAATGTATTCCAGGCATTGACCACTCTGTTGTTGCTGAAGTCGAATTTTTTGCAATCAAGTTTGGAGCNTTTCAAGTCTGGTGGCATAAGGTATTCTGTTGCGAACGGAGGAGTGTAGTACTCGTCTTGTGAAATATCTCTGGACATTCTCAATTGTATTAATGTCCGATATGTAGTGTGGGTTCCAGACAGATGAGCTGTATTCGAGAATTGGTCTAGCAAATGTTTTATATGCTCTAGTTAGAAGTACAATATTACCAGAGAAGAAGCTACGCAAGATTAGGTTAACCACTTTTAATGCCTTCTTAGCAATGCTGTTGCAGTGGGCTCTGGCACTTAGATCATTAGAGATGAGTACTCCAAGGTCCTTAACAGAGTGAGGATCATCAACAAGGTCGTGATCATCTAGTTTGTATTTTGTGTTCTGATTATTTTTGCCAATGTGTAAGCCTGAGCATTTGTTGATTGAGATTTGAGATAGTGAGGTGACTCACTTCAGTTTAGCATAATGGCCTGAAAGTGATAGAGCTTGGCCATTGGAAACTGGAAGTATTCACATTCCTGTTCTATCAGGGCAAGTGCAAAGTTGACTTCAGACTATTCATTTACTTGTCTTCTTTTTCTGGTGACATTTGGAGGATGGACTGGCAAAATTGACCATGCATGAAACCTTTATAACTGCATACCTTGCAGACCTGTTGATCATGGAGATTTCTCCTCCTCCTCCCCTTCCTCCTTTTCTCCTCCTCCTCCTCCTCCTCCTCCTCCTCTTTCTTTATTTTGCTTTTTGGTTTTTGACTCTTTCAGATTCCTGTTCCAAGTCTTATTTCATTTGGAGAAGCTTTGGAAATTGGCTACAGCAAGTATAAAAATCCTTACCACAACTTGATCCATGCAGCTGATGTTACCCAAACTGTACATTGCATCATGCTTCTGACTGGGATCATGGTAAGGGCAAAAGCTACAGCGTTAGGGTTCCTTTCTGTGAATATTGCTAGGAATCTGATAAATAACTTGTGCAAGGGTAAGCTATAATGGTCTTCATGCTCTCTTGAAGAAACTCGGGATTATGTAAAACGTTCAGTCTTAATTGGCAAGGGTGAACTATTTGTATTACAGATGATGGGTTTTGTTTTTATTGATTAGCACTGGCTCACTGAACTGGAAATATTAGCCATGATTTTTGCAGCTGCAGTTCATGACTATGAGCATACTGGGACTACAAACAATTTCCACATTCAGACCAGGTAAGCATGATGCTTATTAATTGCAACAAAATTCTGATCTGGGAGCAGTCTCCCAAATGTTGGATTTATAGAAGATTTGCAGGTGATGCATACTTACACTAGTAATGCCAACAGCACACTGCACAAGACTCTCTTACAATAGTTGCTGAGTTTTAAGAAGACCAAAGGAGTACTGAGTGAGAGCAAGAAGAGAAAAGAGACAAAGTAAATTGAGGGAATTAGTTATTAAGTACTTCAGATCTGCACAGTTCACAAAGAGAACAATTCTGGGTTTTGAATGGAGTTGTCTATCTCACTTAAGAGTGGCTTCCCATATTGAGAGACTTATATTTTTTTCCACATAGTTACATTCCACCATTCTTCCCAGGGGCCCATGCAGCAATCCTTGAGATAGGCTAGGCAAAGAGAATGTGACTACAGGTAGTCCTTGACTTATGACCACAACTGAACCCAAAATTTCTGTCGTTAAGTGAGACCTTTGTTAAGCGAGGTTGGTCCCCATTTTACGATCCTTTCTTGCCTCAGTTACTGTAAGCGAATCACTGCAGTTGATAATTTAGTAAACCGGTTGTGAAGTGAATCTGGCTTCCCCATTGACTTTGCTTGTCAGAAGGTCTCAAAAGGGGATCGCATGACCTTGGGATACAGCAATGGTCATAAGAATGAACCAGTTGCCAAGCACCTGAATTTTGATCACATGACCATAGGGATGCTGCAAAGGTTGTAACTGTGAAAAATGGTCACAAGTCACTTTTTTCAGTGCCGATGTAACTTTGAACGGTCACTAAACAAACTGTCGAGGACTACCTGTAATCCAGAGACTCACTATGAGCTTCAAAGGTGAGCAGGGGTTTAAACTCAGATCTTTAAAGTTCATCATGTCAAACTGGTTTGGTAGGCCTTTTTTCTATCACTGTGAGACAGAATGTAGTCCCAGTGACTCCAATTTATGCTTTCTCAGTTCCTATTGATTATTTTAAGCAGTTTGTTTAATAGGAAGAAAGAGGGATTCTCAGATTTATACATAATAAACACTACTTTGGGTGGGTGAGGTAGGATATTGATCATGCTGTGGCTTTTTATATCGTGGTGACCAAAACTGGATGCAATAATATTCCAAGTGTGGCTTTACCAAGGCTTTATAAAGTTAGCCATTAGCAAAATAAACTTAGCTATTGGCTAAGCTGGTTTGGGCTGCGGTTAATTGAAATTTAACATATGAGGTATCGCTGGCTTCCTACACTTTTTTATACAGTCACCAGAACATCAGATTGGTTCCCATTTGTAAAGAAATTGGTGTTCAGTTGCACTAAAGACCCGTTAACTTTGTCATGGGATCGGATAGTTCTACTGCTATATATCAATGTAACAGTCTTTCTATCCGGATAGACATCTTCTGCCTCTCCTAGAGAGAGGACTCCATTCTTCTCACCCATCACGTTGCCTAGCCATTGTTCGCTTTAGTGTTAACCACACACATTAGTCAGGGAATTAAACCAATCTATTTTTCCAGTATCATATCTGCTTTCCAGGCAAAATGAAAGTTTTACATCTCCTGTAGTGATTCAGACTTCAAACCCTTTTCTATCTGGATCTAAAATGCATTGATTTTGTGTGCTTTGGAAGCAGAAAAACTCTCTTTCCATTCAGAGTTCCATGGCAAAAAATAAACAAGAGTACACTGCAGTTTCTGACTGCTGTGATACTTTCCCATGTTTCTAAATCCTGATCCTCGGGGCTGAAGAGGCAGCGCCTCTGAAGCTGCATCATTTTGGACAAAATTAAGGGATGATATTTTGAGTGCTCTTCTGGCTATTTAGTGTTCTGCAACCTCTCTCTCTCTCTCTCTCTCCCTCTCCCTCTCCCTCTCCCTCTCCCTCTCCCTCTCCCTCTCCCTCTCCCTCCCTCCCTCTTTCTCTCCCTCCCCCTCTCATCTCTCTCTTTCTCTCTCCCCTCTCTTTTTCTTTTTCTCTCTCCCTCTCTCTCTCTCTGGCGCCCTCTCTCTCTCTCTCTTTCTCTCTCTCTCTCTCTCTCTCCTAGAAGNNNNCCATTCCATTCCATTACTCACTCTCTCTCTCTCTCTCTCTCTCTCTCTCTCTCTCCCCCTCTCCCCCCCTCTCCCTCCCCCTCTCTCTTATATATAAAATATATAAAACTATATAAATATATAAAACTAAACAAGAATCAGAAAAACAGAAAGGGACAGAGAGAAGGAGCAGATATCATTCATTTGCCAAGAAATAATGTACACTGGAGAATTCTATTACTCCTTTGAAGGAATAATAAAATCACTTTCATTATATCATCTCTGTTTATTTCATGTTTGGACCATACCTCTATGTTTACAAAGTATCTAATTTTTAACACTTCCGCTGCCTGTGATATGGACCTCTGCAAAGTAGATTCAATCTAATGTTCTTATAAGGGGGAGATGGTCTTATTCACCTATGTATTTGAATGAAAATGGAAGAAAGAAATAATACCATTTCGCCACCTACTGTAATAGCTTCAATATAATATAGAAGCCCTGCAGGTGCCAGAGTTTGTAGTCTCACATCCAGCGGGGAAAGTTTTCATTTGGTTTCATTTCAACCAGCCATATCTCCACTTAACTAAGAGAACAGATGGATAAAACCATAGTCAGGTTGTGAACTTCTGCCTTATTAGTTCCCTCTCTGCATTTAGGTCAGACGTTGCTATTCTGTACAATGATCGCTCTGTTCTTGAAAACCACCATGTTAGTGCTGCTTATAAGATTATGCAGGAAGAGGAAATGAATATTCTGGTGAATCTAACAAAAGATGAATGGAGGTAAGATTGATATCCTGATTAAGAACATCATTCATTCATCATTCATAACACTCAGAAATCTAGTGCTTATTGACTGACTGCTATGTCTTTAACAAAACATGATATTATATCTTCTAATGTTGATGATCTGCCTCATGTGGGCGTTTTTAAATGTCCTATCAGTGCTGTTTTTCGATAAATGAGTTACTCAGATGAGGTGAGAGCCAATCAAATCATGTTCACTATTGCCAGGGATATAGTATTGGTTTGGTGAACTTTGCCATTGTGGAAAGCTAGCCTTTCTGGTTACCCAACCAGGGCTGAAGAGGAGGTCAAGCTATCACAATCAACTCTCTCAAAATCCCAATATGATCTCAGATTTGATTTGATTTGATTTGCTTAGACAGAGACATGAAATTCAGTATCCAAACCTGTGGCAGGTGTGATTAGTGACTTTGGCCAGTGAGGTACACTAATACCATGGTTTCAGTATGCAAACACTGGAGTAGCAAATTCATTTTCAGAAAGAAAACTGACATTCAGTAGTTTAACATTGTGGGTAAACATTATCAGGGACTCTATTATGAAACGTATTTGAGGTCATTGGAAGCTGTGGTAGTTGTACAGTAATGCCAAGGTTTTGCAATTTTAAACTATAGACTAGATGCATCCTAATGAATTGGGCATTGTAGTAAGAGAATTAGTCTAGGAAAACTAGACTTGTAGGAGTCATGTTAGTCTACTGTGTCAAAAAAAAATCAGGAATCTGGTAGCACCTTTTCCAACTAATAAATTTCATTATTATTTTTTTAAAAATAGATATTTATTAAAATAAATTAATAAAAATAGTTAATCAGAAAAGTTGTTACCAGGTTCCTAATTTTGATAGCAGCTTTTAGGACTAATCAATTCTTAATTTTTCTCTTACAAGTCCTACTGCCTGAATTCTAATCTTACTAAGATGCCAGTCCAGCTGGTGTCCTTGGGCTAGTTACACACACTCTCTCAGCCCTAGGAAGAAGGCAAGGGCAAACTACTTCCAAAATCTTGCCAAAAAAACTTCAGGGACTTGTCCGGGTAGTTGCCAGAAGTCAACACTGACTAAAATGGACCTAAAGAGAACCCCTTACTTTTAATTCATAAGCCTTCATATGTTCATGCCCACTTCCTCAGATATATAACATGGCTTGACTGAGGTGGAATTATGATACATAGAGAGAGAAAGAGCAAGAGCAAGAAGAAAACAAGGTAGTGAAGGTTTAGCTAGAACATTTATTTATTTATTTATTTATTTATTCATTCATTCATTCATTCATTCATTCATTCATTCATTCATTCAAATTTATTATAGCTGCCCAACTCCCATGGACTCTGGATGATGTATAAAATTTAAAATGTAATCCAGACAAACATCATCTTTCCTGAAATGGCCATTAATTTGCTTCTTAGGAGCTCATAAAGTGACATAACCCTGATAATTACCTCAATGTTATTTCTCCCTGCTGGCATTTGGCATCATCCGCTGCTTCAACAGGGGCAGGATAATGGATTTTCAAACGGACTTAACTGAATCTGGCTAACTGCCCATCTGTCAAACACCGGCTGATACCTTTATTGTAACTTTTCTTGAAAAAATAGCTTAGAATTCTTTATTATATAAAGTTCCTTCTAAATCTCTCTGAGATTTAGAATTAAATGTACAAATAATTATTGGGTGGTACCTGTACTGCAGCTACTTAAGCTTGCATTACATTTATCAGTCTTTCTAGATTGTCATGAATGAAGGCGAATATACATGTCCCAGGATAATGTTGCAGGATCCAATCTGAGTCGGTCTCTGGGAGCAGAGGTTTAGTCTTCTGAGCTTCCGGATTCATGCTTAAAAACTTTTCTCTCTCTCTTTTTAGATTGTGTTGGAGAAGTTGTAACTAAATGAGCATGTATCACCCTCTTTGTATCAATAGTTATTCTATTGTTTATAGAGCAATAGAAAATTTATAACAGGGGTGTCAAACTCAAGGCCCGTGGGTCGGATTCAGCCTGTGGGGTGCTTAGATCTGGCCCACGGGGCTGCCCTGCAAATAGTGAAGCATTGGCCCGTGGTACCTCTGCCAGCAAAAACGGAGCTCGGGAGGGCGAGCTCTGTTTTCGCTGGCAGAGGGTTGCAGGAGGCCGTCGCAGCTGAAAATGGAGCTCGGGAGCCCGTTTTCGCTGGCAGAGTGCTTGGGGCACCACAGGCGCCCCCAACACAAGTGATGTCGAGCTGGCCACATCCAACCTGATCACACCCACCCCAGCCCCCCAAGGTCAGACACAACCCTAATGCAGCCCTCAATGAAATCGAGTTTGACACCCCTGGTTTATAATAAAACTGAAAAAAATACACAATGTTTCAATTAATGCTAATGTGACTTTATTGTTCATTTCCCCCCAAAACAGGTAAAATGATGCCGCACAAGACATTCATTATTTTATTGTAACTGTTATCTGCTAGGTTTACTTCAGATGCAAAGGGAAAATTTCCATCCAGATACACCCCAGAATAACAGACAAATCCATTGCATCCAAAGATGTCTGGATGAAGCATTTAAAATAACATTAATTTTACTTTATTTGCACCAATTTAAATTATTTACATAATGAGATCATTTCATCTGTTATAATGCAGTTTATGTAAATAATGCAAATGAAATCATTTATGTATAATGCATGTAAATCTGTCATTACATAAATGATATAAATAATCACAGGGAAGGAAGTTTGCATTTAAAGAATGCTCGGGAAGAACAGAACCTCCTTCTCCCAAATAGCCAATTAAATCAAGGTTTTACTCTGCATCTTTCTTTGAATCAATGATGTCTAAAGTATAGGAAATAGTTTTGGCTGAAAATTTAAAACAGTAGATGAGAAAGTAAGACACTTTAAAAATGGATGCTTATTCACATTTAATCTCCATGTTTTAGTTATATCAACAAAACAATTCCTAGTAGATTATCCATGTCTGCACAGATATCTTTTCCATCTCTTTTATTCTGCCAGATTAAAAAAAAAATATTCCCAGAAGTTTATATCATGAAATCTAAACAGAATTAAAACAGAATTTAAAACAGTAATAGAAATAATAAATATGGATGTTTAAAATTGGATATTTATCCTTAAGGTAACAAATGGATTTATAAGTGCATTTTTTCTTTTTCTGTAGCATCTGTCTTCTGTTTATTATGATGATGAGTTTGTCATTACAATGTAGTTAAATGTGAGTTTAAAACATTGGGGAAAGAAAATTGATTTGCTTTTCCTATGAAAAATGCATTTTTCTGTAAATAATTCATTTTAAACGTACTTTTCAGCCAACAGCTGCACATAATCTGGAGAGCTGCACAGTCTGAAAAATGATGACATTTGATCCCATGTATTTATATGACAACCGTGAATTAGTTCAGTTCATTGAAAAAGGCAGAGCCAGTGAAATTCATCCCCAGTGAATGTCATGGCATGTTCAACTGCAGCCTCCCGTTATAGCTAACTGCTAAGTCTAAGTGCTAATTCCTCAGGGTACAAGCAGAAGATTATCTGCAAAAATTTTTTTGCATTTAGTGTAGAAGAGGATAGAGATTGTAAATGGAATGTTTGGATTAAGAGAAATTATTTTGTAACAATATTCCAAAGGATTTCATTACATCCTATCCTCCATTGCAACACCCCCTCTCTCTCATACATAGTTGCACACGCCAAAACTTCAACCATAAGTTACTATAGCTGCACACAGTCATTTAGGAATAACAATCTATTCAATTCACTAATTTTTTTTTACATTGATTCAGAAGTCTTTCAGTATTCCAGCAGAGAGCTTCCTTAAAGACTCCCTGCTTAGTGGTGCTTAAATGTCACCATGAATGAAAAGTAGATTTTGTGCTGACCTTATTCAAGAGGGGATTTTTAAAAACAGAAAATCTCAGGAGTAAAGGGTGCAACTGAGATTTTTAGATCGGGAAGGAGATTCAGGCTGCTCTGACTCAAAAGAGCATATCCATGACATGATTTTTTTTTTTTTGCAAGGGTTGCTAGAATATGTTGATATGCTGTCTTGTCTTCCTCTCTTTAATACACACCACCACTACCATTAGCAACAACAACAATTACAAACAAGTGGGAGAGGACAACCCTTTGAGGTTTTTTCCTAGAGATTTGTG
The DNA here is from genome assembly GCA_003457575.1 of Thermophis baileyi. Lineage (NCBI taxonomy): Eukaryota > Metazoa > Chordata > Lepidosauria > Squamata > Dipsadidae > Thermophis > Thermophis baileyi. The sequence goes on along the minus strand of QLTV01001483.1, from coordinate 11,339,709 downwards.
GCTGGAAGTAGAGGGAAATTATACTTTCTGCCATTCTATCCATTGCCAGATCTCATTTACCAATGCTTAGAATAACTTTACTTTAGAATAACTTTATTGTCACTTTAAATGTACACTAATCGTCATACGTTAAAATGAAATTTTGTTGCATGCAGCTCTCAAAGGGTCACCACTTCCAATATACATTATATAAACATGACAAAAAAATTATGCATATACCCACATACCGACATATATTATATGACACAGAGAAACAACACAGTCTAGTTCAGATGTATGTACATGGCGAGAAAAACGAATCTTGCGAGTGTATCAGACGGATGGCATAGGGAACAAAGCTGTTACAGAATCTGGTAGTCCTGCTTTGAAACCTCCTCCAAATGCTATTTGGTTACATTGCACTTCCTTTCCCTCTCAAAATGTATAGAAAAAAATGACCTTGGGAAAATATTCCTGAACATCCATGGTCCAAGAATATTCTAAAATCAAACCACTTTGTATTACTTACTGACCAGCTCAGGAATTCACATACCCAAGGTAGCATGAGCTAGTATAAAATAACCCAAAACTTATTGTCATAAAGTAAACGTATCCTGGACATTTAATTGAAAGGAAGTTGCCCGTTACTTAATCAATGACAGATGCTACAGGACATGCTTTCCTGTTTCCATAGAAAATACTTTCTTTCCAAAATATGATTGACAAATCAAGGTGTTTGGGGAAGATTGTCACACACAGAGTACCATGTAAACACATTTCTATCACAAATTTGGTTGCTGTACTCTTTCATCCACTACCTCTACCACCTTAGAGAGATCTTCTCCAACAGGGAGCCCTTTATGGTAGGGCAGTGGTCTCCAAGCTTTCCGACTTGGTGGACCAGAGGAGGGGGGGGAGAGGGGATTTTTCCGTGCAAGGGGCAGGCGCACATACTCGCAAGCGCAGCTCCATTTGCACAAATGGCGGGCATGTGCTCCCGCCACTTGCACAAACACAGCTTCACACACCCACACACCTGCCACTTGCAAGGCTGTGGCCTGGGGGGTTAGAGACCCCTGCGGTAGGATATCTTTTGGAAGGGGACCACTTTCTCTAATTATATATTTTAATGTAGATCCGGATATTTTTGTGTCCAGAGTTGTTGTTTTCTATAGGGTGGTGATGTTATTGTGTTACTGGAACAGGCCTAAAATTTGAGATCCACTCTCCTTCATTTCGAGGGATGGTGGGATTTTTAGGTGGCATTTTATAAATGATTCCTCTGTTAAGTTCTTAACATGCTTAATTACTTTTCTTTTTGCTGGAAATGTAACAGAACCAATTTCAGACCAGAAAAATGGGCTAGACATGGACTGGGAGGCACAGACTACCCATTTCTGACGTGTTGGTTGCTTCTGTCTGTGTTATCCAGTGAGATGTTTAGATAATGATGGCAGAATTATAACCATGTGTAAATCTGCTCACTGCCATAGCGGACAAGCAAGAAAGCCAACCCCCATTGTATCTAAATCTCTGGTCACAATTTTGAAAAGACTTGCAGTAAAAATATAGATAATAGTAGTATTAAAGTTATGTTTTTAAAGCTGTCTAGCACAAAATGGGAGGTTACTGTTCATTGTTTCAAGTAATTTTACCTCTTTTCTAATGTTGTTTTTGCTTCTGAGAAACAAATGAGTCAGTGCAGTACAATCCACGTGCCTAAGTACAAAATTAATGCCACTCTAATGACTTTGATTGCCCGCAGGGAACTGCGCAACCTGGTTATTGAGATGGTTTTATCTACTGATATGTCTGGGCATTTTCAGCAAATTAAGACAATGAGGCACACTCTCCAGCAAACAGAAGGGTAAGTGGCATTCCTTCATCCTTCCTTCTGTAGCTGCAGAAGGCTCGGTAGTTTGAATGGCGTTCCCAATCTGGAGCAAGGCTTATCTTTGCAGAGAGATAATGAGAAAAATGTCTTTCAATGGACAGGATAGACAAAGCCCGAGCCATGGCCTTGATCCTCCACGCTGCTGACATCAGCCATCCATCAAAATTGTGGGATATGCACTACCGATGGACAAAGGCCCTGATGGAAGAATTTTTTCGACAGGTACTTCTCTCCAATGTATTTATAAACATTTCACAAACCATGGCAGATAGCATTAGCACTTAGATGTATATACTGCTTCATAGTTCTTTACAGGACTCTCTAAGTGGTTTACAGAGGCAACACATTGCCCCCAACAATCTGGGTCCTTATTTTGCTGACCTCAGCAGGATGAAAGGCTGAGTCAACCTTAAGATGGTCAGGATCGAACTGCTGGCAGCCTAGCCTGCAATAATGCATTCTCACCACTGCACCACCACGGCTTTGGCGCAGTGGTTAGGATCAGGCATTTCATCCATTTTCTTTCTTAACTGTTTTTCCTCCAATCTTTTAATAGCCAATTAAAAATGTAAGTAATGTCCTATATACCATTGACATAAATTATCGAAATCATAACAAAAGAACAAAATGCAGGAGCAAACAACAGTTCAAACCTGGACATTCCGTGTGAAAGAGTCCTTTTCCCAGCATCTGAAAGTTGACATATGAGGATCAGGAAGGCAGGGGGGCTTCCATGATTGAAAAGACCCTCTCCCACTCATCTCCCATGTGATGATAGATATCTGGAGAAGGCTTTGCAAGGATGCATGAAGAACAATACAATCCTTTGAACTGTTTTCTGAAGTGGTTCTATTCACACTCAGATTCTAAGAAATGGGTGGGATTTTTGGAGGTGCCAAAAGAAACCCTTTAGACACTTTGTTTGTCCCAAAGTAATCAAACTAAACCCTTTCTTTTATTTTGGAACGATGTGTGTTATTTTTATAATCCAGCAGTGTGAGGTTTCAAAGGGCGCAGATATAGCAATCGTTATTAAATCAGGAATTAGTATTGCTCATGCATGTCACCTTTTCCATTCCCTTGTGCACTAGGTTTAATATTTAAGCATAATTTCCTTCAGGCAAAATTCCCAATTAAATGCAAAATTACTGTGGTACTTTCCAAAAGAACTGGAATTGTAATTCCCAGAATGTCCAACCAGCATAATTATAAAGCATGGAAGACACCAAGTTTGGAAAGCTAATTAATTATTAAATTCCAGCTGGATAAACCAGGCCTGGAAATACAAATCAAACTGTAATTTTAAAACATGGTAACTGAACAGTCAGGACATCACTGTTAATAGAAAACAGATTTTTAAAATTTATTGTTATTGCTTTTAAGATAATAACAGAAAAAGAAAAGGAACAAAACACTAAAATAATGCAAATACATACACTCTCAAATAAATAGCACATAAAAAGTGGGGGAAAAAACCAGAAAAAAAGAAAGAAACTAAGTATAATACATCATTAGGACAGTTAACAGTTACAATTCTGTATATACTTATTGAATGTAAATATTATTCAAGTACGTAAACATTTATTTCTAATCCATTTATATAGCTATCATTCTTCTACTATACTATATATTGTATATACTATACTTTGTACAAATGAGTACCTTATTTCATTACGCTTGCCCATACCAAGTCTACATTATAAACAATCTGCACAAATATAATCAGGTCTTCAATCCATTGAACAAGTGGAACCATATATTTATCTTTCCAATGCTGTCATATCAATCCTTTGGCCATCGTAAGGGCACAGAGAATCCATTTACCTTGTCTAGAAGTTGATAGAACACAACAACAACAACAAAAAGTCTCAGTTGACATACTGAAGAGAGTGTGTTGAAGCACACACACTATAGCCCCAGACCCTGAGTAATCAAAAGATTCCATCACTCACTATGACAGATACAGCTTAAGAGTGCTACTGCAAGCAATGAGAAAGGGACAGGCTTACTTGCCAATTTGTGTACCTTTTATTTCTTACCTAGGGTTGTATTGGCAGGTGTTTGGTTTTTAAATACTTAGGAACATATGTATATACCCTGTTTCCCCCAAAATAAGACATCCCCTGATAATAAGCCCAATCGGGCTTTTGAGTGCATGGCAATAAGGCCAAGCGCTTATTTAAGGGTTCAAAAAAATATAAGACAGGGTCTTATTTTCGGGGAAACACGGTAGTTGTAATGGCTGAATGCTCACACTTACTTTGAATTTACTTTCATTTACTTTCAATTATATGTTGAGAATAGTATGTTTTCTTCCCCCGACTTTAGGGCGACAAAGAGGCAGAGCTGGGGCTACCATTCTCTCCTCTCTGTGACCGGAAATCCACCATGGTGGCACAATCCCAAATAGGTAAGAGCTGGTTTCTTTTTTAAAAAAAAGTCTTATAATGAAAGGAAGAAATGCTTGACAGAACAGGATTGGCTTTGTTAGGCAGTTCAGCCTCCAACTATTTTTCAATATGCATTACTCGTGGAGAATAGCATCACTGAAAAAAATAGGTAGAGGATTCATAGAGTTTTTAACTAGTGTTTTGGGATCGCAGCATATTTTCTCAATTCTTGGCACCACTGCTGGTGTAGATGAGGAAGGGGCTTCACACAGAGGTGGGTTTCTCCCGGTTTGAACCGGTTCGGCCGAACCGGTAGTGACCCGTTGGTGATGTCACGATGATGTCACGGATCCGGTTCAGTTGGTGACGGTCCGTGGACGCCGCCATCTTTTTTTTGAATTTTTATTTATTTTATTTTATTTTTTATTTTTTTCCGGGTTTTTTTTCTTCTGTGCATGTGCAGAAGCCGAGTTTCCAGCACTGCGCATGCGTCGCCATCTTGTTTTTGGCTTTTTTTGGGGGGTGGTATTTTTTCCCACCGCATGTGCGCGCACGCAAAGCGCACGCACGCCCACAAGGCGCGGGAGGAAGCGAACCGGCAGCGAGGTAAGTTAGAACCCACCCCTGGCTTCACAGTGTACCTTTCTCATTCACAGGTCACTGTCAGTGCCCCTTCTTAGTTCATTTTTACGGCACTGACTTAGACTCTGTCATGTGTATAGGTAGTTATATTACCCTTTGGATGTTATCAAAACTAGCTCTCGGTCACAGGTATATGGGTGAATCAGTGATGCGAGAGAAGGAAATATTGCAAATGTATAAATATTGTGGCTTAATGCTGGTTCGCAAAAGATTGTGGCTTCCTTCCCTATAAAAAGCTGTTTCATGAGCCACTTTTCTCCATAGTCTTTTCTAGCTTTTGTTCTTGTAGGGAGGAGAGACACCAAGTCACAAAACAAAGACAAATAAACCAGATAGCAGAACTTCTTTATTCTTTATTCTTCCCAACACGTTTTGGAAAATACATGACCAATTCTTAATACATATGAAGAAACTAACAAATAATTTCAGGATCCAATCTGAGTCGGTCCCTGGGATCAGAGGTTTAGTCTTCCAAGCTTTTGGACTCATGCTGGACACCATCCTCAGGAAACTTCTGGGTCTCTTTCCTGAGGATGGGCTCCAGAATGAGTCCAAAAGCTTGGAGGACTAAACCTCTGATCCCAGGGACTGACCCAGATTGGATCCTGCACCATTATCTTGACACACGTTTATTTGCCTTCATTTATAACAAATAATAGCTTGTTTTTGTCCAGAATGGTATAGGGTCTCCTGCTTCAGCAGGGGGTTGGAATAGAAGACCTCTAAGGTCCCTTCCAAATCTATTATTCTGTTAAACAAGATTTTACATTAGCATAAACATATTTATCGTATTAAAGGCATTCTATTGGTACTATAATTATCCCCTTTCTAGATGAAGAAAACATTTCCCATAAGTTTCCATCAGTTTCCTAACAGTCCTCCATAAGAATTGTTTTCAAGGTAGCATGTTCCTTTTTGAATTGATCCATAAAATGTTTGATTACTTCTGGACCATTGTGTATCCCATGGCTTGGTTCTGGGATATATTTGTATAGAACAGGGGTAAAATGCTCCCGGTTCGCTCGTGCCTGTCGGTCGCCGTAGAGCCGGTCGCCAAGGTAGCGCGAGGCTCCGCCCACCTGCCTGGACGCCGGCGTTTGGGTTCTTTTACCCTCTGCGCATGCACAGAGGGTTTGCGCATGCGCAGAGGGTAAAAGAACCCAAATGGCGGTGTCCGAGCGGGTGGGCGGAGCCTCGCGCTACTTTGGCGACCAGCTCTACGGCGACCGACAGGCACGAGTGAACCGGGAGCATTTCACCCCTGGTATAGAATAGGGCTACGGATGCTTCAAAAACGATGACTAAAAAGTGCTTCAGATGCCACAGGAGTGCAGCATTTCCCTACTCCTTATCAATGTGTAACGATATATTTAATGGGACATTTATTTAGCATGATGCAATGACCTTGGAAGACAAGAGGAAGAGAAGTTGCCTAAGGAACAGTCAGATAAGAGAGGGCATAGCCCACAGATTCATAATAGACAGAGAAGAGACTCAGAAAGGAACCAATGTTAGACTGTAAAAAAATTGTACTATTAGACTTGCAAGATTCTGTTAATGTAGCTTTAATTAACTCATCTGGAAGTGTTTCGTGTCTGGGTTACCTTGGGGAGCTGACACATATCAAGATGATATAAAATCTGTGCACAGAATGTACCATTCTATGTTGAGTTCAGTTTTTTGCTTCTTAGGCTCTTAGTGGAACATACTTAGTGCTTTCTTTTAAACAAAATGAAGTGTTTTCTTTTAAACAAAATGAAGACCAGACAAGAAGCACAAGTGCATTGTTCAGTACTGCCATCTCAGAACCGTGGGCTGAATTCTGTCTCCAAGGGTTATTTCTTGTTTCATTCACTAATCTGACAGAACATTGCCAACATGTTGTCAAATCACACCAGCAACACATAATAAAGAGTCATTTCAAGTATAAATCCAATCAAATAAAGGTTCAGATGCTCAAGTCGAAATCATCTGAATTCATTTCAGTCATGTTCCGGGCTTAGAATCAGCCTGAAGGCACTTATTGATGATTTCTGGTGGCAACGAGATAGGACTAATGTGCCCCTTCTAATGTTGCTTAATCTCTCAATGGTTTTCAATACAATCAGTCAAACTTCTGAGCCATGTCCAATAATCTAGGTGGGGGAGAAGATTATATTGCAATGGTTCTCCTCCTCCCTGAAGAGATAGATTTAGTTGTTTGTTGTAGGGGAGAACAGCTCAAGCCCTAGACACCTTAATTGGGGTCTACATATTCCCTACTACCGTGTTTTCCTGAAAATATGACCTAATCCGAAAGTAAGCCCTAGCTTGATTTTTACACATGTGCCCAATATAAGCCCTACCCCCAAAATAAGCCCTAGTTAAGACCCCGCCAACTCCATTGCACCTGGTTGCACGGGGTGGGGCAAGACGCATGGGTAAAAATCAAGCGAGGGTGAGGATGGGGGGAGGGTTGAGCTGCTTACCTTCAGACAATTGCAGCCAGGCCTCGCACACCCCAATACCTGCCTCATCTTGCCAGCCCACTTCTTCTGTGACCGCTTGTCGCCGCTTGCACGCAGTGCCCCTGGCTTCTGTTTTGCCATCAGAGGCCTTTCCGGAAAGGCCTCTGCAGCTGATAAAAGAGCTCCGGATTTATGCATGCAGCGCCCCCTGGCTTCCATTTTGCCATCTGAGGCCTTTCTGGAAGGCCTCTGATGACGAAACGGAGGCCGGGGGCGACACGCGTGAGTGGCGGCAAGCGGCTGCAGAAGAAGTGGTCTGGCAATGGGCTCCTGCTGGGAGGGGCTGTCAGTGCCACTGCCACAAGGCAAGTCAGTGGAAGACATCCCCCCAAAATAAGACCTGGTGCCTTTTTTGGTGGAGATATATATATATATATATATATATATA
>QLTV01001483.1:11300328-11331794 GCA_003457575.1 Thermophis baileyi | reverse complement strand
TATATATATATATATATTATTCAACATCTCCATGAAGCTTTTAGATGAGATTGTTGGGATCACTGGTGTGCTGATGATACCCAGCTGGATATCTTGATCCTGGCTGAGTGATGCTGCTGAAGTGCTATGCAGGTGCTTGAAAGCTGTCTGGATGGGGAGGAACAGGTTGAGTCTCAGTTGCAGGAAGACAGCGTGGCTCTGAGTTCAAAGGATAGCTACTTCCAGTGAGATACTATCATTACTTTAAACAGGGTTGCATTCCTCCAGATTTGCAGTTTGGAGGTCTTCTTAGATTTACAACTCCTGCTTGAACAGCTGACAGATGTGGCTAAGAGAGTCTTTGCTCAGTTCCATCTATTCCTGAAATGGCAGGCATTACTCACTGTCACTCATGCCTTTGTCACTGCTTGATTGATGACTATTGTAATGCGGTTTATGTAGGGCTGTTTTTGAAAAAGCATTTGAGAACTATAGCTAGTCCAGAATGCAGCCACTTGAGGTGGGTACTCCCTGAGGGGCTCATGTAACACTTTTACTGCAAGAGCTGAACTATTTCCACTTGGTGTGCAGGTGCAATTCAAGGTGCTGTTTGTCCCTTTAAATCCCTTCAGGGTTGGAGGCATGCATATTTGCAGAACCATCTTCTCTCAATAAGATCCAACTTGGTTTGCTATGCATCTGTCAGAACTACAAGATTAGCAAGGTCATGAAACAAAAGAAGCAAGGATTTCATTTAAAAAAAAATTATTGTAGGTATTGTAGCATCATCTTGAAAGCTTGTCAAAGTTTTTCTCTACCACATCTTATGCCAAAGACAATCAAGACAGGGCCCTTTTGAGTTTCTTTCTCGTGTTTTCCTCCTTCTCATGACAGAAATCTTTTCTCATCTCTGAATGGTTCATTGTTCCTCTCTCAAGACAGACTACATTCTTTCATATCTTTCTCTCAATTTGAAGTTGTCCTCTTTTAGAGCCAAGGAAACATTCCTTTCAAACTACTATTTCCTCCTCTGGAAGAGCATACTCCCAGTGTGCAAACTGACTCTTCACTCTCCTGGCTTTTCAGAAGCTGGTGGCAACCTGGTCATTCCATTGAATCAAGCAAACTGGATTTTTGTCATGGCTTTTCCCTGGAGAGGGGCATTTCTATACTATGGTTAATGCTTTTAGTCATGCCTTCCATTGCCATAGGACAGGGGTGGGTTCTAACTTACCTCGCTGCTGGTTCGCTTCCTTCTGCGCTGCGTGGGCGCGCCGTGTGGGCATGCCACGTGGGTGCGCCGCGTGGGCGTGGGTGTGCTTCATGCGCGCATGCGCAATGCCAAAAAATAAAATCAAAAAAAGCTGAAAACAAGATGGCGGCGCATGCGCAGTGCCGGCAACTCGGCTTCTGCGCATGCGCAGAAGAAATTTTTTTTAAAAAAAATTCCAAAAAAAAAGATGGCGTCCACGGACCGGCACCGACCGAACCGGCTCCATGACATCACCAGCGGGTTGCTACCGGTTCGGGTGAACCGGTCCGAACCGGGAGGAACCCACCTCTGCCATAGGAATACTTTTAGTTTCTGGTTCACTTAATTGTATGTATTTGAACCCCAATTGCATAGCGGGGAATTTGTACACAGTTAGCCTTATACAAGTAGCCCTTGATTTACGACCGCAGCTGGGACCAGAATTTCCATTGCTGAGCAAGATGGTTGTTAAGTGAGTTGCACCTAATTTTCCCCCCACCGTTGTTAAGCGAATCACTTAAGTGAATCATGCAGTCGTTAAGCAAATACAGCTTCCCCCATTGTCTTTGCTTGTCGGAAGGCAACTGGAAAGGTCACAAATGGCAATCACGTGACCCTGGGACACTGCAACTGTGGTAAATACATGTTGGTTGCCAAGTGCCTGAATTTTGATCACATGACCATGCTGCAACAGTTATAAGCGTGAGGACTGGTTGTAAAAAAAATTTCAGGGGCATTGTAACTTGGCTAAACAAATGGTTGTAAGTTGAGGACTCCCTGTAAACAAGCAAGCAAACAAACAAACAAAATGCTGGTTAACATAAAGCAGAGTTATCTGAGAGTCAGCATCATGGAATTCAGTGGCATTCATTTCAGATGAAACATGCAGAAGGCGATGCAACATAAAAACTAGCTGAGTTGAGGGACAAACATAACAATGACATAAACCCTGATCGTTAGTGGCCAACTCTGTGCTTTTCTTCATTCAGTGCTTTTTTTTCCAGAGAGAAACCTTGCAGAATAATTACTTGATTAAGAAAATGAAAACCTGTAAATAACAAAAGGTTGAGTTCTTCTTCAGCTTTTATGTTGTGAGTCAACATAAAAATCACAGTCCTGGGTCTACAGCACATTACATTCAGAATAAAATAAGTATATCAAGTTGGAGATAACTGTGGCAAGGCATCTCCTATATTAGATGCCATCTTAGATTCACGTCTGCTGAACTCGTTCTATTGGCTTACCCATTTTCTCTCACACCTCCCTTCTGTGCACTATGAACAAAATACAACTAATCCCACTTAAGAGAACATACCAGACGGAACAAACAAAATGATTGTCTATGGAGATTCTCAGTCATCCAGGTCATGGTTGTTCCAAAGGTGCTTTTTCAGGAGGCAGCTGGACTTCCTTGTTTTTCTTTGAAGACGTTTTGCTTCTCATCCAAGAAGCTTCTTCAGCTCTGACTGGATGGTGGGAAGCGCAAGAATTTATATTCCTTGCAGACAGCTGGTCATTTTTATTCTTTTAGAGAGTCGTTGAGGCCACCTGGAGGTTTGTCTATGTTCTCAGGGTCACCTGAGTAGTACAAATGGGTGTGGAGCCTTCTTGGCTGCAGGATGTTTTCCTCCCTGTTGCAGATTACAGGAACCATTTGCCCTTCAGTTTGAGATGCAGACAACACAGACTCTTCCCCAACAGCCTGCGCCTGTCTTCAACAGTGAAGGGACATAGGGCAGAAAACATTCTGCAGCCAAGAAGGCTCCACATCCATTTGCACTACTCAGGTGACCCTGAGGACACAGATAAACCTCCAAGTGGCCTCAACTACTCTCTTAATGACCAGCTGTCTGCAAGGAATATAAATCTTTCCATTCCCCACCATCCTGTCAGAGCTGAAGAAGCTTCTTGGATGAGAAGCGAAAAGTCTTCAAAGAAAAACAAGAAAGTCCAGCTGCCTCCTGAAAAAGCACCTTTGGGACAAACAAAATGGTTCAATTTTCAAAGAATTTGTTGGATGAATCCAGAGTAATGTCTAGTGAAGTTCTGGCTATTGGCAGCATTTGGAAGGGAAGGGTTTTTTGCTATTTTTTATTTCCTGGGTCCCCCAACCCCACAAAAGATTTCTGGAAGAATATTGGCGGGAGGAGACATCTGTAAAATGTCAGGAGAAATCAGTGAGGTCTGTCTCGCCATCCCTTTTTTTTCTTGCACAAAACCTTAACTCAGTGGTTCTCAACCTTTCTAATGCCGCGACCCCCCGTGACCCCCCTGCCGCCGCCGCGACCCCCTCCCTGCACGGGATGAGGTGACAAAAGGGGCGTGGCACCAGGGGCGAAATGCTCCTGGTTCGGGTTTGCTTGCAGGTTGCCGGACAGCTGATAGCGTCGGAAGCGGGAGACTTCGCCCGGACACCGCCATTTGGGTTCTTTTACCCTCTGCGCATGCGCAAAGCGTTCTGCGCATGCACAGAGGGTAAAAGAACCCAAATGGCGGCGTCCGGGCGGGTGGGCGAAGTCTCCCGCTTCTGTCACTACCGGCTATCCGGCGACCCGCAGGCACGGCCGAACCGGGAGCATTTCACCCCTGCAGTGACGGTGGCACCAAGATGGCAGGCTAACGCGCGCGGCGACCCCTGTGAAATGGTCGTTCGACCCCCAAAGGGGTCACGACCCACAGGTTGAGAACCGCTGCTTTAACTGGATCTCAGTGCCCTTCCATTCGTACAATGTCGTAGGTATTTCCTACTTATATAAATGGTGCTATTGGGGATTCCCATAGATGTGCTTACTGTATTTTCCTCTCCTGCCATGGATTGAAACTGATCCTTGTTTAGTTTCCCCAGTGCTAACATCGCCAATGTCAAGATTTTCATTCTGACTGAAGAAGCTCTGAACGTTGTCTCTCCTCACCCCACCCTTTCTATTGTTCTACAGGTTTCATTGATTTCATAGTGAAACCAACATTTGCTCTTCTTACTGACTCCATGGAGAAAATAGTTTTTCCTCTTATAGAGGAAGCATCCAAGTCCGAAAGTCCTACCTTTCTGACAGCACCAAGGTTTGAGGTTTTGGGGTTTATTTGTTTTTTTCTTGTTTTCCTCCTGAACTATTTTAATTTTCAGAAACTGCAATGATCCTGATATTGTACTGCCATCTAGTGGCAATATTTGCAATTGTTATCTATGGATTGTATTCTACTCAAATCGGAAACTGAACGTATGAAAGGCAAAAGACAGGATGTGTTGTTTATTCTGGTTTTGCTTATTGTAGAGTAGAATGTTTACATATAAATTGTTATGTAGAAAACATTAAAGGAGGGATTGGGACTCGCATATAATCTGCTTTTTCTAATCCAGAAAAATCTTTTTACTGTGTGGAGTATTTCCCCTCTTATTGTAATACTGTAAACATTGACTTCAGATACTTTATCTGTTATCATCTGAAGTCAAAGGTGAATGTTTTAATTTGATATCATGAAATACCTTTAAAACGAATACTTCTGCTCCATTTTAAAGAAGGTGGAAAGGACTACACAGGAGTTAGCAGATGCTTTAGTTCTTCTAATCCAGTTTATTTAAGCTTCAGTGCTATGTATTCTTTCCTGGAAATCAGTATCATTGAAATCACTGAGGCTTGTTTCTAAACTAGCCTTTTCCATTTGTAGTCCTCTGGAAACATTAGTTACAACTCACAGAATTTCCGCCTATAGAGGGAAACATGTTAGAATGGTTGCTGTACTTTACTTTTCTTTATTGATTAGCCCTTGGGCCAGGGGTGAAATTCAGCAGGTTCGGACAGGTTCTATAGAACCGGTGGCGGCGATTATGCACAGTTCGGAGAACCAGTAAATCGCACCAATGACTGGCCCCGCCCCGCCCCTCCCACTCACTCCTCCTCTCCTCCTTCTCAGGCTCATACACACAGACCAAACATGAGAAGGCGTTCAACCTGGCGTTCAACAGCCAGGTTGAACGCTAGAAGACTTGGCCGAACTTTTCTGTCGGTTCTGTGGGCGTGGCTTGGTGGGCATGGCTTGGCTTGGCCACACCCACCAAGCCACGCCCACAGAACTGGTAGGGGGAAAATTTGAATGTCACCCCTGCCTTGGGCTATATCAAAGTGCAGAGTTCCAGACACAAATTATTACTAAAATCTGATAAAGACAATTTAAAATGGAATTGGATGAAATACAATTTAAAATGAAATTGGAATAAAATACGATTTAAAATGAAATTGGAATAAGTTGGTTGCTGTACAATGTGCCTAGGATCACATCATGAGAATGAATGAATTGATCCCAATTTAGTTGAATTCTGCATTCTGGAGGTATGCAACATTTTGGAGTGTACCAAAATTGTTCTGCTTTTGTATTTCCAGGCAGTAAAGGCATCTTAATTCTAATCTAACTTTTTCTCGTCTTTGTAGTGAAAATAGTACAGGAAGTACCAGCAGTGATATACACAAAAAGATAAGTATAAAAAATGCTGCATGTGTTGGTGGGACCTGCTCAGAAAACGCTTTGGCAATGGTGGATTTAAGAAGCTTTAAGGACAACCTATTCCAGACCATACAGGAAAACAAAGACAGGTGGAAAGATTTAGCAGAAAAAGGTATGTTTTCCCTTGCCAGTTCACCAATATTGTCATGTAATTTCATCTTTCATCTGTGCTTGTTATGCCATCTTGGACAAACTTAATAACAAGACTAGATTTGATAATGGTCATATGGATGAAGGAAAACAAATAGCTTCAATACAGCAATTATTCACCATATGCACAGTGAAATAGGAACACTCTTTTTTTTCTCTTTGTTTTTGCAGAATTGTAGTCAAATTGCTATTTGTCCGATACCTCAAATGGCTGCATTTGTATGTTCAAGCCACTAGATGGTATATATCTACATCTTGTATCTTGCATATCAGGAATAGATGAAATTGGAATTGGAATATAGGTTAGAGAAATGTGCTGAGAATAAAAAGGTATCAATTTAATAGACCCAAATATACTGTATGTTGTTCATTTGAAAAAATTGATTACATGCACAGATATCATGCCAATAGTTGGCAGGCTATGTGTGAAAAGGATTTTGAGATTGGAATGACAAGCTGAATTTAAATCAGCTGAACATGCTTTTGGGTTGCCAAAAAACCCCAAATGCAATTTAAGCAACATAAATAAAAATGTAATTTTCAAATAATAGGAAATTAATAGTTCTGTATGAGGGGTGGGTTCCACTTACCTTCCCTACCGGTTCGCATCGCAACAGAAGTGCGTGTTTTGCGTGCGGTCGTTTCGCTCGTGCGCGTGCCGACATCACGTCGGGGAAATGACCATCTGCGCATGCACAGAAGCTTTTGCGCATGCACAGAGGGTTCTTTGCCAGCCGCGGTGACTGGAGAACTGGTTCAGTGGCGTGAACAGCTGGCCATCGCTGCCGATTTGGTGAGCGGGTGCAAATTTCCGCCACCGGTACGGGAGAACCGGTCCGAACCGGCAGCAACCCACCACTGTTCTGTATACTGTATTGCTCCAGCTCCACTTGGTTCCTATGCTGGGATTCAAAGAAACTAAAATAAAGGATGGAAAGAAGGTCAGAAAAGAAGATAGAACCAGAAATCAATTTTACATGAAGAGACTGTGGGGGACTGGGCAAAGTTACTTGGGGTTGGGAGGACAACTAAGGAGAGAGATGATAGCATTCCTCAATTATTTAAAGGGAATCAGCTGGAAGAAGACACAAGACAATATCTGACATCCTAGAGTGCATGACATATAATAAACTGTGGGAAGGCAGATTCTGATTAAAAGTTAGGAAACACTTCTTAATAGCAAGAGCAACTTGACAGTGGAACATTATCAAGTGAGTTGGTAAGATTCTCCTTTGCTGGATGAGTACAGACTAGGCAACAGGATCAGTCATCAGTGGTTTAAATATCCTGTGCAAATATTGTGATTGCCTGCAATGATATGCAAGGGATCATATAGGTTTCTAATCCCTGATGGGGTAACAATATAAGCTACCTTTTTTTTCCTTTTCCCATTCAACACATTTTAAATTATCCTGCTGTAAGAATACCACAATTAAGCCAATGAATTTTTTTTAATACATAAGGTTTAGAAACTCGATTTGGTTCTGGTACAGGAAGAAAGTCCTGGGCTAAGAATTCTTTAATTGAGGATAACTATTA
The DNA here is from genome assembly GCA_003457575.1 of Thermophis baileyi. NCBI lineage: Eukaryota > Metazoa > Chordata > Lepidosauria > Squamata > Dipsadidae > Thermophis > Thermophis baileyi. The sequence continues at coordinate 11,324,374 of QLTV01001483.1, read as the reverse complement.
GGTTTGTGCAGCGCTTTAAAGAAGTGATTTCATTGAAAAGGAATTTGCTGAACTCAGCTCCTAAATCAAATATTCAAACTGAATATTTTCAGTTAGTCCTTCAAATAGTTTCTGGGAGATTTCAAGGCAGTTTGGAGATCCAGTGGACTTTCTGGTTCTGCTGCGTCAAATAATTTTGCAGCTCTCTTTTTATAAATGGACAAAGCTGTAAGCAGTGGTGGGATCCAACTAATTTAACAACCAGTTCTTCCTAATGACCGGGTGGACGTGGCTGGGGGGGGGTCATGTGACTGAGTGGGCGTGGCCAACTCGATGTCACTCATGGCAAGGTGGGGTGGCGCAGGCGGGCCGAAGCGGTGGTGGTGATGACCGGAGCCTTAGACTTATCTCTCCGACACCTCATCTCTTGCTGGGTCTCGCTGCCCGACAGTCAGGGTTTTTAAAAAGACTTTTGCAGCAGGAAATGGCGGGTAGCTACTTCCAGCCTTTGTTGGTGTAGCTGTGCACGACTCCGCCCCGAGACACTGGCCTGCCGCCGCCGCTGCCTCTTTGCCATCATGAACAGCCTGCACACGCAGCCTCTTTGCCAGCGTGAACGGCCTGCAGCCGCTGCCTCTTTGCCGGCACAAACGGCCTGCAGCTGCTGCCTATTTTCAGGCGTGAACGGCCTGCAGCCACTGCCTCTTTGCTGGCGCGAACAGCCTGCAGCCGCTGCCTCTTTGCAGGCACGAACAGCCTGCAGCCGCTGCCTCTTTGCTGGCACAAACGGCCTGCAGCTACAGCCTCTTTGCTGGCCACCTCTATTCAGTGGTGGGATTCAACTAATTTAACAACTGGTTCTTCCTAATGACTGAGTGGGTGTGGCAATTTGATGTCACTCACAGCAAGGTGGGGTGGGGCAGGCAGGCTGAAGTGGCGGTGGCGATGGCCGGAGCCTTAGAAGTCTACGTGCAGCAACAGCAACGGTGATTCTCCAACGCCTCATCTCTTGCTGGGTCTCACTGTCTGACAGTCAGGGAGTTTTTAAAAGCTTTTTGCAGCAGGAAACGGCGGGTGGCTACTTCTGGCCTTTGTTGCTGCAGTTGGGCATGACTCTGCTCTGAGACACTGGCCTGCAGCTGCTGCCTCTTTTCTGGTGCGAACGGCCTGCATCCACAGCCTCTTTGCTGGCGCGAACGGCCTGCAGCCACGGCCTCTTTGCCGGCACAAACGGCCTGCAGCCGCAGCCTCTTTGCCGGCATGAACGGCAAAGAGGCAGTGGCGGCAGGCGGTACGCACCGGCAAAGAGGCAAAGGAAGGCTCACCAGGCATGCAGGTAGCTGGGCTGCCTGGGAGGCAGCGGAGAATGGCGAAGGAAGGCTCAGTAGGGAGCTGGGCCATGTGGGAGGCCAGGGCGAAGTGGGCTGGGCCACGGGGGCTGGGCCGCGGGAGCCACATGGTTGAGGCTAGCGAGCAAGGGAGTCAGAGAGCAGCAGCTGCTATGCCGCGGCCAAAGGCGAGATAAGGAGTGACTGGGAGGGGTGGGGCGGGGTGGGCGGGGCCAGCCAGTGGTGCGATTAGCCGGTTCTCCGAACTGTGCAAAAATTTAACAACCGGTTCGCCCGAACCGGTCCGAACTGGCTGAATCCCACCTCTGGCTGGAAGGGAAAGAATGCAATGATTAGAGTGACAAGCTATTTTTATACCAGTGTGATTAGTTGGCCAATAAATATTATCCTTGAAAATCCTGCCTATCGGATTGCATGGTGAGAAATAGTTGCTCCATTCTCTGTGTCTCTTGTCTTCTCCTAGAACCTTTTAAGCTCATTGAGCAAATCAGTTTGCTCACTGAGAAAGAATGAAAGAAAGAAAAAGAGATTCAGATATATTTTACTGTTCTTTTTCCTAATCTGCTTTGCTCTTTCTTGTAAACCTCTAACTTTGCCAAGAACGTAACTTCTTATGCTTACGTTCCATTCATTTTCAGATTAGTTGTCTGACCTTCAATAAAGCCCCTGTTAATCTCTGTATGCCGTCTGCAGTCCTTCAGCCCTTCCATTCCTCTGCACCCCCAAATGAAAAACAAATACCATCTCACCCAAATCCTTTTTTCTTTTCTGCATTTTGTCCAGATCTGTTTTACCCTATACTAAGTGGGTTAGTTTAATTGACAGGAGGTTTTTTTGGGGGGAGGGGGGGATGACAGAACTTGTATCTTGTGCCTTATAAACTTCCATCTGATATTGGGCACAAGTACATCAGGGTGGAACCTGCCTCCTGATATGATTGTGGATGTGTCATGTTAACCTCATCTTAGTTTGTTGATGATGCCTATGTGAGCAAGTTTGAGACAGTGTGCTCACTGTTCTATTATCTGCTATTATCTACTATCGGGTATAACATGAAGTATTTCATATACTAGTTTATTATATGCACAAGAGTAATATTCTGCATGCACACTTTTCAACTTTTTTTTAAAAAAAAAATGTTGCACAAGCAACACATCAATTCCAGAAGAGCCCAGCCTAACCAAGGAACTATATTAATAAGCCTGCCAAATCTGAAAAGGAAGCCAATCAAACGTGGTGGATTCTTCCATCTTTAGTTAGTTTTTGGAACAGTTTTCGATCATATTTATTTTTAAGCTGAACTAGGAGTTGTTTGCTGGACAATTTAAATTTGTTTTCTTTTCCCCCCCTTCATCGTTCTGCTTTAGGACAAGTAAATGGGAAATATTTCTAAAATAAAATCCCTGAAATTCTCTGCCTAAAATGTTGCAGGGCCCTTTAAAGGTTCTACTGAATTGTTTCCATCCTATTCTTTCAAAAATAAAGCAGTTGCAGGCATTTTTATGCTTCATCGTAATCTATAGTCAAAACCAGGGGTGAAATGCTCCCGGTTCGCTCGTGCCTGTCAGTCGCCATAGAGCCGGTCGCCAAGGTAGTGTGAGGCTCCGCCCACCCACCCAGATGCCGGCGTTTGGGTTCTTTTACCCTCTGCGCGTGCACAGAATGCTTTGCACATGTGCAGAGGGTAAAAGAACCCAAATGGCGGTGTCCGGGCGGGTGGGCGGAGCCTCGCGCTACCTTGGCAACCGGCTCTACGGCGACCGACAGGCACGAGTGAACCGGGAGCATTTCACCCCTCGTCAAAACTTTCATCAAATCAACCCTCAAATCAGCTTAAAAAGAATGCTGCCAGTAAATCATAAATTTGAACTTAATTGAGCCATCTACAAATCTCACATTCAAATTGGATCTTGATTGGGCCTATTAAAGGTATTCAGAGGAAAACAGTTGAATCTGGATGTGTTTAAGGCAGGCTAGACCTATGCCTATTTCCCCCCCCCCCCTGAATTTTCTTCAAATGAAATATTTATATTCATTACCAAATCCAGCTCCTACTGTATGTAGGAATCCCCCCCCCTCTAATCCAGGGCTCTCCAACCTTAGCAACTTTAAGACCTGTGGACTTCAACTCCCAGAATTCCTCAGCCAGCTGGCTGAGGAATTCTGGGAATTGAAGTCCACAAGTCTTAAAGTTGCCAAGGTTGGAGACCCCTGCTCTAAACTCATGAAACACTAGAATTCACTGCATCCTTCCTTAGAAGGTTCGCTAGACCCCAGAATGTTACCTGGGTCCCTGATTATGGTATAGGCTAGAGATCATTTTTAAAAATAGGTAATATGGAAGTTGTGTGCCTTTGTGTTGCTGTAAACATGCACAGTGGCTCTCTTCCATTTTTTTTTTTTTTTGAGCAATCAAAATCAAGAAAGCAAATTTTCCTCCAAATTGTGAACACAGTTGTCCCTGTTCTGATCACTTCAGTTTAAAGTGCTTCCCTTTCATGAACAGGAGCAAATTCAAAGCAGGGTGACCATTCAGCGTAGTGTATGCGTTTGTGTGTATGTACATATGGCCACACATTTATGTCACTGTTAAACTAAGTGGATAAACAATGGGATCTTTTGGTTAAATGCTATAGTTTGCTTTGGAGGATGCTCTCCTTTCCTGGACACTCTGGAGACATTCAGGAGACGTTCTGTAGTACTTTGCTATTAGCTATGTGACTGTATTTGTCAGGAGTTAATGTCCAAAATTATTGGAAGGCACCAGGTTGTCTGAAATAGGCCTTTGATCTGAAAACCAGCATGTCTGATCTTATGTTAGTTACTGAATGTGCTAAGCCTGGGGGTCCTAGCCATGTATTTAAAATAAGAATGGCCAGATAAATCCGAGGAAAATGCCACATAGTGAGAAGAAATCTAATATGTGTGTGTGCACATTGTTCCCTTTCTGTAGAAAAACTTGTGCGGAAAGATGATGGGCAGGGAAAAAAAAGCAGAAAGGTCAAAGCAGATACAGTATATCCAGAGGTGGGTTCCTACTGGTTCAGACCGGTTCTATAGAACCGTTAGTAACTTGGTGGCCTGGGTCGCTGGAACCGGCAGCGACCCAGGCCTGCCACGGCCCTGAGCCGGTTCTCTCGGTGCCGCCATCTTGTTTTTTTGCTTCTGCGCATGTGCAGAAGCTTTTTTTTAGTACTGCGCATGCGCACGCGCCCGCGCTTCACGCCCGCGCGGCGCGTCCCTGAGCAAACCGGCAGTAGCAGAATCCAGAACCCACCCCTGATCAGCCATAATACTAATTACTGTTTTGAACAATATGCAGGTTGCATTACACAAATGGCTATTTTATATGTGAAATTATGATTGAAACATTTCTGCACCTATATTGGTTCTCACTGTCAGGAAGTTTCTCCTTAGTTTTAGGTTGCTTCTCTCTTTGTTCAGTTTCCATCCATTGCTTCTTGTTTTGCCTTCTGGTGCTTTGGAAAATACATTGCCCCCCCCTTCTTTCTGGCAGCCCCTTAAAAGCGTGACAAGGACTGGCTGGGAGGGGAGGGGCCAGGCGAGGCACCCCTTGACGTGAGTGACATTGAGTTGGCCACACCCACCCAGTCACATGACCATGAAGCCACGCTCACCCAGTTACATGACCATGAAGCCACGCCCACCATCACATGATCATCAAGCCACACCCACAAAATAACGAATGTATCTTGACGAATGTATCTTGTCTTTTTATGTACACTGAGAGCATATGCACCAAAGACAAATTCCTTGTGTGTCCAATCACACTTGGCCAATAAAGAATTCTATTCTATTCTATTCTATTCTATAAGCCATGCCCACAGAACCAGTAGTAAAAAAATTTAGAACCCACCCCTGGATATATCTCAATCCTGGGCCCAAAAAGATATCAAGTGAAAAGAATCGGGAAACTGGTGATGCAACAACCTTTTTCAATAGACTCATCCCACATCTTTGTAGTCCTTCAAGTACATCCCCAGTTCTCTTCCCAATGCATCTGAACCTTCAAAACTGCAGGAACAGGTTCCTGTTTTTAATTTCCCCTATGTTGGATTTATACATCCCAGGTATTTAATTTGTTCCCTTTCAATGTCAAGCAAGGAAGATTCCCCCCCCCCGGGCTTTCTCATCTAATTTATTTAAAGTTATTTGTTATGCTGCAATGGCAATTTTTATGTATTTTTATTTCTGTAGTTTTTGTTCTTGAAAACCATGTTGTATATTTTAACTATTCATTTATCTTTAAAATAAAAACTATAAGGTTGAAGTATTGGTAAGTTGCCTTGGAAAACTTGGCACTGAAGGAGGAATATTTCCTACAGTACAAGCAAATTTGTTACAGCGCCTGTTCTCTTTTAGAATTCTTTGCATGCCCTAGGATCTGCTTCCAATGGTGCATCAAGTAGTTTTTATATGTTACTAGTTATCTGTGCATAGAGCTCAATAAGATTTTTTTATTTTAAAAAACCCCGATGAAAATGACATATTTAGCTGAGAATATTTGGAAGTAAGCCCCATTGACATCAAGAAGTAGACCTTCTTCCCAGAGAAGTAAATGACTGCAGATTTGTCATTTGTTGAATGTCAAATCTTTTGAGACACCATGGTAACCTTTTCTAGGTAAATAGTAAGGATTGCCACCTTTTTATGGCTGAGCCATTCACTTTCTATTAGAAAGTACCCCCCCCCTTAATTGCAGGCATTTAATATCATTATAGAGTCCCTTGGGCAAAGCCATTTGTACTTAAAAAAACGGCTTGGGTTCCATTGCTAATTTACATTAATTTCAGGAGAAGCTTCCCAATAGGAGAAGTTGCAGAATATTGCATTTCATTATCTTGGAAGCTTATGTTGCTTGCATGGCGTGAGAGAAGGCTCTTGATAATGCACTATCATAATTAGCTTGGATTAGAACTAATAAAAGCATCTGGATGCATTCTGGAAGGAATGTTCATTATATAGCTGATCTCCAGGGAAATAATTGCTTGTAGATGGAAATCAGTCCTTTGTAGTGTACTTATTTATGTTTAGTATATCATATCCTAGTAAATTTGGGACAAGGCCCTGGAACTGACTTGGCGAAGTGACAGTCTTAAATCTATTTGATTACTTTCAGTGGGACAAGGGAAAATTACATCCTCCAAAGGATTTAAATGTAGTAACCATTTTTTTTCCAGTGAAGATTCCTCAACTCAGGCAGCTCTCAGAGCTATACTAAGGTGAGGAAATGGGAACCTATAGACATTATCAAAGCATTTCTTGTCTATATAAATGTTGAGGGACAGGTCTGACGAAGCTATTTTTAAATAACATGGACAAGCTATGACGTACTCAAGCAAGGGAGGGAATTTAATTGAATCGACATCCCTTTAAATAACTGATACCTTTCAAATCCCAGGAAAAAAAATATAATCCAAATAGTGTGCTGAGAAAAAAGTCCTTTAGGGAATCTTCCCCCCCCCACTTCACTTGTTGTGTAATTTATACATGAAAATCTATACAATCCAATCAAAATGTGTAAGGGGTACAGGGGATGGTCTTGAAGGACAGAGGAAATATCCACTACCAAGACAATGATAAGACAAACAAGACTTGAACCCAGGTCAAGAAAGTGGTTTATTAAAATGCCTCAGAAAGACCCCCCTCCCCCCATTTTCATGAGAAAGAGAGAGGAAGGAAAGCAGATTCAGACCTGCGAGGTGCCGCTGCTATAGCTGTTGTAATGAAAGGTTTCCATGGTGTCTGTTTCTGTTTGATCTAACTGGGACCTGAAACAAAATGTTGCAGTCTGAAGTTCTCCCATTTAAGGTTCCAACTCATGCTGCCAGACTCTTTCAAGAACCCCATCCTGTTCCATGTTTTCTCCATGGAAGAAAGTGCTGATCCTTCAGTGCTCCCCTCACTCTGTTCTCAAGGGGCTGTTTTTTTCTTTCCTCAGGGATGAATTCATTGGACCTCCTGTGGCCACTGAGTTGCATGACCAGGGCTACATTCTAAAGATTGGGAGGAGCCTCAACAAAAGTATGGGTGCAGCCAGGACAAAAACTAAATTTAATTTAGAATAGAATAGAATAGAATTCTTTATTGGCCAAGTGTGATTGGACACACAAGGAATTTGTCTTTGGTGCATATGCTCTCACTGTACATAAAAGGACAAGATACATTAATCAAGAATCATAAGGTACAACACTTAATGATTGTCATAGGGTACAAATAAGCAATCAGGAAACAATCAATATTAATATAAATCGTAAGGATACATCCAGGCTTAATTAAATAAAGCTAACATCAGGCACATTGGCAGTTGCTTGCTCCAATAATTATTCTTTGCCAGAGTTCTGAAAGGGTTCACCTTAGCAAGGCATACTAAGATGAAAAGAAGGTTCATGAATTTCAACAGGTGAACCCTATTCAGTTAAAAGCAATATATCTACATCTACATATATATTACAATGTATGCTATATATTACAATATACAATACAGTACAATATGTTGTATATATTACAATATACAATGCAATATATTACAAGACAAGATAGAAAGACCCGCACATGGATTAGAAAACAAACAAAAATATACGTTATTATGAAGAGAATAAAAGAATTGAAATCAAAATGGGCTGGACACATAGCAATAGCACTTAGACTTATATACCGCTTCACAGTGCTTTACAGCCCTCTCTAAGCGGTTTACAGAGTCAGCCTATTGCCCCCAACAATCTGGGTCCCCATTTTACTGACCTCGGAAGGATGGAAGGCTGAGTCAACCTTGAGCCAGTCAGAATTGAACTCCTGGCAGTGAGCAGTGAGTTAGCCTGCAGTACTACATTCTAACTACTGCACCAAAACTGCTCTTAGAACTGCTGGCAGGTGGGCCAAGTCATAGAATGGATCCCACTTGATAAAAAGCATTCCACAAAAGAGACCTAAAACAAGATGGAGCAACACCAGCAAGCATTGCTGGCCCAATTGGCAAAAGAAAGCTCAGGGCCATATTGGTTGGAAACATGCAGAAGATGCCTTCATCCTGCAATGGATAGACAATGGCTAAAATGATGATGATATACATATATACTGTACATATACAGGCAGAAACTGTCTAATTCTCTTTCTCACAGCTTTGCTATGAATTGGTCATACAAATTGGGCAGGGAGTGTTGGTTCTTTAAATAAAGGTCTCTTGAATCTTTATCTCTTGCAATTTCTGTACTTTTCAAGGGGCTACACTCATTGTTTTTGTGGACAAAATGTGCCCAGGGTCTCAGATTGTGCTCCTCTGCTCAAACCACTGAGCCACACAGGTCACACTGCACCAAATTAAAGATGAACAGCATGTAGAGCCATTTATAGCAGTTTCTGTTTTTGAATTTCAGGTGAGCCTAATCTCAGTGAGAATTCCGAAGAGCCACTGAAAGAGCCAGAACTGTGCAGTTAGGTCAACGGTACCTTCGTTGTTTCTGCTCATTTTCAGACTAAGAGGTAAGTTATCCTAGTTCTTCTCTAAATATGATTACCTTCCTTTCCTTCTCTATGCTTCTGAAAGGAAGAAGGGTTTACTTTGTTACAAGAATAAAACTTTACTAATATATTGAAGGTCTTATCATTGTGGTGCATTTATGCTCACAAGGAAAAGGTGAAGTTAGGGTCAAGATTTCCCATCATCATCATCATCCAGGCCCTAGCATCTTATAATCCGTATTCATATTCATTATTCTTTACACTTTAAGCTGTGATTTTAAAAAATAGGTAGTTTGGCAGCAACTTTTCCAACAAAAACATCTTACTTTGTTACTCTAAATTTAACAAATGTCATGAACTCACAAAAGCTGATGCCTTCCAATAAAATTTGTTAGTTGGAAAAGGTGCTACCAGACTCCTCCTGTCAGCTGGAAAAGATACTGTTTTTATGCTAGTATATTTTGAGAAAAGCCTTCTGCTAATGAATCTCCTCTGGAGTCCCTAACTTTTTCCTATGCCAGGTGCAAACCCCCAGTATTTGAGCCAACATCAGTTCCAAGCCCAACCAATCTTAAAGGTATGCCATTCGAGGAGACAGACAGATGATGCTTGGAGGGCTCTTACCCAGGATCCCAGCAAGCCATCTTCTCATGAGAATCCCCCCCCCAACATCTTCCCATTCCATGCTGTTCTCTTTCCAACAGACTCTAGACCAAGTTGACACATCATGCCGAGTTATGATGTGTTTTGCTTCATTTTGGTTTCATGCCAGAATTTAAAAAAACCACCCTGCTTTTCTCAAAAGACCATTGTGAAATAGAGCAGAGTTAACATGAACCACGAGGCCAAACCTTCAGTCTTGCTCCTGTTTACAATTCTGCCATTATACCTTTGTTGTACCTCTTATGTGTAACGTTCTCAGTTTACAAAACAGTTTTCTTTTTGTCGGTATGGAGTGAACCGTGTATCCTAAATTTACTTATTCCTCGTCTCTAGTTAAATGGCTAAAGTTTCATGCAAGAACAAATCCCTGAATTTTTTCCTCTCTAATACCACTGCAGGATGAACTGAACAGCAAGAAAGTGTTTTCATTCTACACAAGGCTGCTATCTTTTCTATGTATCACCACAAAGGAATGAGCTGATAATTCAAGGCATTGATTGCAGCTATCAAGAACTTGTATGATTTCTTCTTCAGTTCTTCTATTATCCCTTAAACATAGCTGGAATACATCTTCAGCCAAAATATTTGTTAGACACACATACACAGCCATATTGAATGACTGCTGAAGGGAGGAAGTGCCTGATTAGCAGAAACTTTGTGGAAGCTTCTTCTGAGCAGATTGCCTCACTTGGAGATGTTTAAGAGGACCGTGGACTGGATCTCAAGGTGTTGATTCATGACATATCCAGATGTACAGATTTCTGCTTTTATAGAAATATGGGGTAGAGGGTTCAGAAAAGCTGCACTAAAAAATACCAAGAATTGTAGAAAGCCCCCTGAGTAAGTAGTGATGGTTTTATAGGCATCTAATGAGGTAAACCTCTTTTACATAACCAGCCTTATTTCTGAAGGGTATAAAAATATCTATTTAAAACTAGTAAAACACGGCTACGTCAAATTGTATGAGAAGATCAAATGCTAGTTGCTGGGTCTCAGACTCTTGGAAGAAGCCATGACTTAGCAGCTAAGCATGCAGGGGGGTCCATGATGCAAACTCTGGTGCCAGAGAAAAACCAATCTTGAGACTTCAGGGTTGTTTGAGAGACCTCAATCTAGGCGCTTGCAGAACTGCTGCCAGCTAAAGTTCTAAAGCTCACTAGACTAGGTAAGTCAACACTTTGTCTCTTTTTAAAGCATTCATATTGCAGGCCATCTTGGTAATATATGCCAAGGGAATACTGTATGGAATTTTAAAATACATCTGAAGTTGTTTTCACCCTGTACACAGAAGTCATCTGGAGCCTTTCTCTCCTTCCCACTGAGGGAAGCGGCAAAAACCAAGAATTGACAAGCACTCTGCCTGCTTCTTCTGGCTTTCTCACTTTGGAGCTAGTTGCTCTCCACACTTTTTGGGGAGGCTAGAAAGCAAGAGCATCCATCCCGTTACGAAACCCATGTTAAAGGGGTCGCCAAAGCCATATATGAGCTGTGCCTATTAGATACCAGCTAGTTGATTTGAAGGAAAGCTTGGGTGAGTGGATCGAAATGATGATGATAATAATTTAAAAAAAAATTAAAAAGCACGTGGCAACTCTTTCTGTCAAAAAGGCAGAGCTTGTATTTAGCATTGACTTTGTGTGCAATATACCACAGTGGAACGACCTTTGGAAGAACAAAACTGTCTGAAATGTTCTATGATGGAACTTACATTTACATTGCTGAAGTGTTTTCTCTCTTTTTTGCCCTGTATGTGAATGTGCCTATATATGTATACGTAGTCCTGAGTACATACCCATACGCTGCTACTATCAAGTGGCACCAGGAATTTGGATAATTCACCGTGTCTTCATGCTCTCACTGAATTATTTTCCTATGATTAAAAATAACCATTCTCGTGAATGGTTTGCATTGAGAAGCTTCAAGAGATATCTATCGACCCACAGGAATATATTCTTTCGTTAATCCTAGGGATTTCTCAGGAAAATACTTGTAGACTCTTCAACCTGGAGCCCTGTGTGCAAAATGGAGATGTCCACTTCTTCTGGGGGAAAAGAGGGTTTCTTGAGAGCTTTTCCTTGTATGGGACTGTCCAGCAACAGCAAAGAGATCTCCAGTTTTATTTTGGAAGCCCTCATATAATGCCTTAATTATTTAGGATTAATCTCTCTCTCTCTCTCTCTCTCTCTCTTATAATGGCTTTTTTTTTTATGTTTTCTCTCTCTCTCTCTCTCTCTCTCTCTCTCTCTCTCTCTCTCTCTCTCTCTTTTTGGTCACCTGCATGCTTGTAGTCATCTCACCCACCAAATGGTAGGGCAGTTCAAATTAAAGCTTTGCCAAGCATGAGTCTTCAACAGGAAGAAAGACAATTATCTTCTGTCAAATACGATGCAGTTTCAGCTGTAATTCCATATAAATGCCGTTCTCTGCCTCTGGTAGATGTACTGTAGGTTTCTTTAAAAGCATTTGCCGTAGCACCTCTTGGGGGAGGCTCTCTGACAATAAGAAACATTTGACCTCCTATCGCTCTCAGAACATTGAGGCCAATCCGGTAGGAACATACATTGTGTGGCCTTTATTTTACCGTGAAAATTGTATTTAGTTTTATGCTACCAATGAAAAACGACAGCAGTTACTGAGCATAATCTCATAGTTTTGATTTTTGCAGAGGAAAAGCAAATGCAGTGGACTCAATCCCATTAAGATCTGCTTTTGCATAGTTTGTTTGGGGTTCCCCCCCTTCTATATTGCCTTACGTTGAAAAGGTCATATTTTCAATTGGGACAAACAGTTAAAACAAACAAGGTATGGATAGTGGCAAGTCTTAGAATCCTAATTCAAAGTCATGCTCTTTCATTTCATTTGCTTGTCAGTAAAACAGACATACTGTGAAAATCCCTGACGTACGACATGCTGATGTACGACATGTGTTTGGGACCAGAAAATGGGGAGCTGGAGAGGGGGTACCCATTTTTTACATGTTCTCTTTGTTTTGTTTTAGTTTTAGGCTGCTTTTTAAACACTGTGATGGGCTTCAGTGAAAGAAGGTTTTTCCTCCACAGGTCTTTTAAATTTCTCTCAATGTTAATATTGAATTGGGACCACATTATGGATTACTTGTTTGGTTTCGAAATAATTTACGCAGCATATGTCTTGTCTGATCTGGTCTTTTCTGTACACTTATAGTTAGTGTACATTGTCCTTTCCAGAGCCATCTAGTATGAGTTGTATGATAAGTAAATTTGTTCACATGGATGGCCGCAGGTCTGCCATGTTTAAATTTTGGGAGCATTGTGGGAAATTAAAGTGGTGGCCTAATCTTTTCACCTTGCACTCCTCAGAGTATACAGTAGCTGAATAGACATAGGGGTATACTTTCCAACTTTTATTTTGTATATATTTATCTTGAGATTTCTGGCATACTGTGTAATATAAACATGAATTAAAATTTCAGCATTTTAAAAGAATTAATTTTTAGTGTGGCAATCCTCATGGAATGTATGGAGGGCTTTTTCTGCTGTAGTTGCCTATGATAAGATGTCTAAATAAATTATATTGGAAAGCAATCTTTGTAAAATATTGATTGTGTGGAAATTTTGAATTAATATTATGAAAACTATTTGGTCACTCCCTATAGCTATGCTTAGCAATGCTGATGTCCTATAAACTGCCATTGGTTTCTGTGGCTTGTGATTCAGTAATTCCCCAGTGTTACTCAGTCTTGTGTCTTCACTTCATTTTGTACACCCTTCTTCAATTCTTTTGAATGTGTGATGGGTTAGGCCAGGGGTCTGCAACCTTAAACATTGAAAGAACCATTTGGACCCGTTTCCCACAGAAAAGAAAACACTGGGAGCCACAACACCTGGGTGGGCATGGCCAACTCAACATCACTCCCACCCAGTCACATGACCTGCCCCAGCCACGCCTACCCGGGTTTTGTGGCTCTGGGTGTTTTCTGTGGGAAATGGGTCTCTCTCTCTCCCTCTCCCTCTCTCTCTCTCTTCTGTTTTTCTCTTTTTCCTCTCCCTTCCTTTTTCTTTTTTCCTTTCTTTTTTCTTTTTTCTTTTTTTCTTTCTTTCTTTCTTTCTTTCTATTATTTTCTTTCTTTCTCTCCCCCTTCTCTCTCCGTTTCCCTCTTTTCCCTCTCTCTCATTCTCTCCCTCCATCTCATTTCTCTCTCCCTCTCCCTCTCTCCCTTCTCTCTCTCATTTGTTTCTCTTTTTCCTCTCTCATTCTCTCCCTCCAACATTTTCTCATTTCTCTCTTTCTTTTTCTCCCCTTTTCTCTCTCTCATATCTCTCTTTCTCTCTCTCTCTCTCTCTCTCTCTCTCCTCCTTTCTCTCTCTCCTCTCTCTCTCTCTCTCTCTCTCTCTCTCTCTCTCTCTCTCCCTTCTCTCTCTTCCCCCCCTCTTGTGTGTGTGTGTGCTCCCTCTTGAACCATTTCCAAAAACAGGCGAGGGTTGGGGTTTTATTTACTGATGTTCTTTCTTCTTCTTTGGGTGCTTTTACCATATGATTTAAATCAAGAGTCATTTCAGGTTCCCAGATAAACGAAGCTGTTTCGTCCCCCTGCTGCAGCTCCCTGTCGGCTGGCTGGCCTCGCCCCTTGCCCTCCCCTCTCAGTCACTCCTTGCGTGGCCTGAGAAGGTAAGGGCGACAGTGGGGATGGAAACTTGCTCCATATTCCAGAGCAGGAGGGAAGCGCCCCTGTACTTGTCTCTCATCTCGCAGGCGCTTCTTCCGGCTGCTGTGCGCACCTCGGTCGCTCGGGGAGACACGCGACTTGATCTCCCTCCCCGAGATACTGGCCTGGCCCGGCTGCAGCTGATTCTTCTGCTCTCGCTGCCTCCATGGCCTGCTCGCTGCTCTTGCTGGGCCTTGCACAACACACTTAAATTTAGCATGCTTCACAATGGGGGAGACAGCGTCCTGTCCTCCTCCTGGAGCCCATTACAAAGCAGTGCATCTCCCCGAGTGACCAAGGTGTGTGCGCAGCACCAAGAAGTGCCGGAAGACGCGCTCGCGAGATGAGATGCAAGTACAGGGGCGCTTCCCTCCCACTCTGGAATATGGAGCGAGTCTCCATCCCCACCGTCGCTCTTACCTTCTCAGGCCACGCAAGGAATGACTGGGAGGGGAGGGCAAAGGGTGGGGCCAGCCAGCCAACAGGAAGCCACAGCAGGGGGACGAAAGAGCCGCACGTTGCCGACACCCGGGTTAGGCAGTAGGTGCTGGATCCTCCCTAATACAGGTAATCCTCAATTAGCAACCGCCTCATACACTGACCATTCATAGTTATGACAGTGATGAAAGCGTAACTTTGTGACAGGTCCTTGTATTGACAAACTTCATAGATCTGTAAAGAAAAGAAAGCTGAAGTAAGATCAATCATGGTTAGTAGCGATCGACTCAATGACGATGTTTGGTCACTAAATGAGGGCTAACCATATTTTCCTTCAGCCCTGCGGCTGAGGATCTAAAGGGAGATTCATAATACATTCTCCTGAAAAAGTTTGGATTTCTCCATATAGCAGGGGGAGGATTCCTATTGTTAAGAAACACATTTACATGTGAGTAATTTTTCAGACCTTTGATTACAGTGCATAAACATCAGAAGGAACCAGCAAGCTTTCCTCTTTTCTCTGATTTCAAGTTGCCACAGACCTCTGCTCTTCCTCTGTGATCCTTGAACAAAAAGGGTCTATTAATGTTCCTTCTCAGGGCAGGATTAAGGCCAACTGATGCCCTAAGCAGAGCCTAACAATGGTGTCCCCCAACCCTTCCATTGCTTAACTAAGATTACATTAAGAGCACTTAGCAATAGGACTTACGGTAGACTTATATACCGCTCCATAGTGCTTTACAGCCCTTTCTAAGCAGTTTACAGAGTCAGCATATTGCCCCCAACAATATGGGTCATTTTACTGACCTTGGAAGGATGGAAGGCTGAGTCAACCTTGAGCCAGTCAGGATCGAACTGCTGGCAGTCGGCAGAATTAGCCAGCAATATCGCATTCGAACCACTGCGCCACCAACGGCTCTTAAGACTCAATAAGGGTTGAAAACCAAAGTTGAACATTGCAGTGAAAGAAGTAAGGGCACGATAGATGGGGGGGGGGGGAACTCTGTGGTGTTCCCTTTCTCTATGTACCTTTAACATGTGTTTATTTTGTTTAATGGTTAATGCAGGGCTTCTCCTCCTAGAAGAGAGACTATTGTGGAGGGCAAAGCTGGTAATACACATACGTACTTAATAAATATGGATGTACTGAGGCAGATCCCCAGTACTGTACTGTCAGGATGAGAGAGAGAAGAGTCTTGCATCAGATCATGTATTAGATGCCATCAAACTCGTACATTTATGAATAGGGCATTCCCAACCCTGTGTTTGCATTCCTGAAGTTAAAAGGCTTGGGGTAAAGAGGAATGGACCGTGACCTCTCTTCAGTGCTAGGATTAAAAATAGGTTTGAAGTGTGGATTATTATTTTTTAACAGCAAGTGTTCCTATGTCATCAAAATTTGGAAGTCTAGTTTAATAAAACAAACAAACACCATAGCGAAGTGGATTCCACAAACCAATCCTGTCATAGCGAACACAGCAATCAGAGTCCTCAGTAGAATGCAATTGTCTCTTTTAAATCTGAATAAACAAAAAAGAGAAAATGCATCTGTCCCACTCCAATAAAACTAAATCCGGCACCGTCTCGGGGGCCAAATATATCTTGATACGATCCACTCATCATTTACAAGCTCGTAGGATGTCTGTGAAGTTTAAGATGTTTGAGAGGAAGTTACGTGGAAACTGCAATGGGGAAGAGCAATCTCATCACAGGAAGGGAGGGATGGAGCTAAGGGAGGGATGTTATGCAACTGCTCTCCTAAGGGAGGGCTTCAAACATTTGACCCCTTGTCAGGGTCAAAAGTCATCCTTTCCTTTGATGTTTAAATACCATGGTTGCAAAAACGCTATTATTTATTTGATTTGTCTGGCCACCTGTCTCATCTAAGGGACTCGCAACAGGTTTTTTTTAAAAAATCCAATAAAAGCAAGTTCAAAAATCAATATACAGATATATAAAAACCGCATTCCATTTAAAACAAAAAAAATCATAGTGGCAGCCTTACGTCAGCTGAACACAGGCATTGTAAAAGCCCCCCCCCCCACCATTCATTGCTAGACACCTGCCCCCCTCCCCCAGGCACTGTGGCAGAACCATGTCTTGTTTTGCCAAGTATCAGGGCAGCGATGAGATGCCCAGGCAATTGGTTCCCTTGGATCCAGAGGAAATAAGCAGCTCACTAAAATAAGGACATTTTAAGCTTTCTTATTAGCTCATGCAAACAGAGTTAAAAGTCTGATATAAAAAGTAGACATACCAAGCAAGGTGAGGCCCAAATCTCTTACAATCAGCCAGGAGCTCCTTAATAATGACAGCAGAGATACCTCAAGGTTAGCCAGTTATCATACTACCTAGAGCTACCGTGTTTCCCCTAAAATAAGACCCTGTCTTATATATTTTTTGAACCCTGAAATAAGCGTTTGGCCTTATTGCCATGCACTCAAAAGCCCAATTGGGCTTATTATCAGGGGATGTCTTATTTTGGGGGGAAACAGGGTAGGTTTCATGCCTAAGCTTTCAACAAACAAACAAGGTTTGTATCAAAATCTGGAATCATGATTTCATGGCCCTATGATGATCGGGACTGCAAGATTTGACTTTGATTGAATGGCACATGAGTCTGAATGGGAATTAAAAGTCTAAGACTTTCACAGCAGAAAAAAGCTTTGCAGTTAAATGAACATTTATTCCCCCCCCCTTCTCTTTTGTTCACCAAGCAAGAGAGACAAACAAGCAGGCTAGCTCTGAATGAGTTCTAACCTCCTCGACTTTTTTTTAACAAAATATGAAGAAGAAATCAAAATATGTCACTAAACTTCTCAAAATAATGATGGTCTTCTACATTGCCACTATAGCTTTCAGAGCCTTCCTGAGAGTTGGGGTCAAAGTCCTTCTGCTCCTTCAGCAGAAGACAGTGACTGAAAGATAATGTGTCCACAGGTCCTTCTTTGTTGAGCTGTCAGTGGATAATCTTCTGTTAACAGCATCCAAAAGTTTACATTCACTTGTCCTGATCCTTGCTCACTTTGCTTTTCAGTATTTCTATTTATGTCGAAGTATTTTTTTTCTAAGTCTCAACAGATAGCAAGCCTGGCTGGAACTTGGATGGCAGATTAGATTAGATTTATTATATTTGTATGCCGCCCAACTCCCAAAGGACTCTCACCAGGAAATACCAGGGTTGGAAGAAGGGAGAATAAAAAAACTTCTGTTTTACTACCAAGAAATCAGCCTGGACATATTTGTGAAATTACTTGTCATTGACCCTTGGGGGGGGGGATCCTACTTTCAAGTTGCTTTTCAATGAGAAGGAGAAGGAGAAGGAGAAGGAGAAGGAGGAAAATAGAAAAAAAAAGAAAAAAGAGGAGAAGGAGGAGAAGAAGGAGAAGGAGAAGGAGAAGAAGAAGAAGAAGAAGAAGAAGAAGAAGAAGAAGAAGAAGAAGAAGAAGAAGAAGAAGAAGAAGAAGAAGAAGAAGAAGAAGAAGAAGAAGATTTTATTATAACAATATAATTTATTATAACAATAAAATATTTTGATGCTCCTTGATTCAAGATGCTTGATGCCCCCTGGGTTGTTGCTTGAAATACACTAAAGTCAGAAGTAAAGACTCAGTTTGCTCTGTTTGCTACATAAGCTGATCTGATTATTCAACCAGGAGACTAGAGCAATCAGAGATGATTTTCTGTTTGAAGGTGCACTTTATCCCCCAGTGAGTTGCTAACAATGAATAGTTAAGCATCTGTGGCCTTCTGGAATGACTTTCTCACCTACTGAAGAAAGCTTTGCTTTGAAAGAATATCTCTGTTGATTCTTAGATATGCAACAAATCACAGCTAACTGTTGTGAAACTATAACAGTATTTTCAAGAAGAGCTAAAAGCAATTTTTTTTCCCCATCACACAGGCACGCTTGCACTTTGCCAAGCATCTCTAACCAAACAGGTTTTGGAATGGAAGTGACTCTGACAAACTCCTTTTCTCTTTCCAAAAGCTATGTGCAGGAAGATAGCCATCTACTGCTTAGAGAAATGACCTTGCTGTATGAAGATGCTTATTTCAAATGTCTTCATCTTCAGGTTCATATCTTAGTGCTTCTTAGCCACTTAGACTATGTAAAATGATTAAGTTATCATTAAAGAGAGGCATCACATCACACTTATGACAGAAGCACCAATGTGCTTCCAGGTTGAAAGAATTAGCTGATGACATCACCGTTGCCCAGGGGACACCAAGTTGGGGGGTCTTTTTATGTCCTTGGCAGGAGCTGGAGCAAAGGACAGGAGCTCATCCCACCATACAGCAGCACTCGATCTCACCTCCAGCCCAGTGTCCTAACCACACGAGCCACTGTGCTCCAGCAAGAGTGGGATGAAGCACATTTAGAGATCACTGTGAACAGTCTGTTCTCTCCCAATTGTATTATTCACTTGCATAAAGGAGCATTTTCTTCCTCACATGGATCCGGTGCAACATTTACATCTCTTGCATAAAATCCGTTTTGAGAAAGGATGCCATGTGGAGTATTCTTTCCCACCGTGTAATTCACAGCGTAACTGGTTTACTACACAGCCATTCAGCTATTCTCAGATTGATTTCATTCACCGAATGGTGGTACAAATTGATCAAAAGAAACGAGCTGACTCCCCCGTTTCTGTTCAGCTGTCAATCTATGCAATGCAAATAATTCTTTTGCATTGACTGCAGTATTGATACAGTTGGGGATCCATTTCTGTGCTACATTGTGGGCCTGCCCATATGGGTATGGGAACAAGAGAAAGAAAGATTTGCATTATAGGAGGGTCGTTTTGAAGAGCTAATTAACCTTTCACTGTTTCCTTCTCCCCCCAGATGGGATCTCCAAAGGCAGTTGGCATTTTCAGAAGGGGGGGGGAAGAGAAGGATATGATAATTGAATGGGCCAAAGAAGGTACACATGCTCACTTCCACTCAACTGGTTCTCCAAAATTCTTGCCAATTCGCAAGCAGAAATTTTGATCTGTATTGTTTTGTCCGATGACTCTTGTGCCATATTAATGCATTGATTTCTTCCCTAAGATGCTGAATTAAAACCTCAGGCAATGTTCTAGCAGTTCAGTTGTTGCAGTGCTCTGAAGAGAATTATATCTTGCTTAGAGAGCATCCCACCATAATTTGACTAATTGCTATAAGACCTAAAACTTTGCTGGGCTTTCTAGGTGTGTGTATGTACCCTGTATGTGTGTGTGTAATTATATATAAAGAAAAGCCAGCAAATCTGGCCAACAAATGTCCAGCCACAACCCAACGAAGTGATACCGAAAGTTTATCGAAATAAAACTAAGTTTGCTATACAGTTTGCACATCCTGCTATCCTAAAGACAAACAAAGGATTCTACAGATTAACATATTATGTGAACTCAGTAAATGTAGCTTGTAAATCATAATATATGGCTTGGCTGTTGAATAAACCTAGGCAGCTGTGATTTTTCAGCAAGCTGTGGCTAATCAAAGCAGGATGAATAAGTTGGATAAACACAGCGTTGGTGACCCAACCAACAAAGCATCCCAAGGTTCACCAAAAGGATGTCTGGTAGTTCATCACGAAAGAGAGCTGGTCACACATACACACACACACACACATCACATTTTAATTACCAATGCTTCTAATTGTCATGTGCTATAACACAAGTTTTGTCCTTGGGATACCAAAAGATTAGATTTAAATTATAATTGGGCCAAAGACAAAAGGCTTAACTTTGGAAAATTGATTATTTGGATTGACTTCATAAATAAACTAGGAAACCGAACAGCTGTGGGGAAATGGACTCAGAAACACCCCCCCCCCAGGGATCTGAACCTCTGTTATATTTATAACCACGGTATAACATGGGTGGATGTTCTTTTATTCCAGTCTGCATATTTCAGATTCAGTTCAGGTGAATCCTAATCAGGTGAATTAGGGTTAGGTGAACCCTAACCCTAACCCTAGAAAAAAGATATGGGGTCTGAACATAAATTAGTGCTGGTTTTCAGTATAGCCTCCTGGCAACCGAAGTGAGCTTCCATTGGAAATTTACATTTTCAAGAAAGACCTATTAGTATGAGCATATTGCAAGCTATGGATTGGAATCTTGAGATTTGGCCCATAGAATTGCCAAGAGTCGGACTCAGTTAAATGGATCACATCATCATCATCATCATCATCATCATCATCATCATCATCATCATCATCATCATCATCATCATCATCATCATCATCATCATCATCATCACCTACCACAAAGCCTCTGCAATTGTCATTTAGTAGCACAGGTTCACAAAGAAATGCCCTCTCTCACCCCTCAAACTTTAGGAGAAGAGGAAAAACGCATCCCTGTTGCCTTTCGCAAGTTTGTCACTACTCTTTGATTTGAATGATAGTGACTTTGATTGTTTTAATTTTACCAGAATACTTTGGTTTAGTTATCCATCAACTTGATGACTTATATTATCAGAAATAGCATTGCACACATGTAATAATAATACAGTATATGCCTACAATTTAGAAGTAATTAGTTTGCCTGAAATGGGACACGTTTGGGGGATGATCACAGAGAGTTTTCAGAGCGAGTATTTTGAACTCTGAATGAACCTAACAGGCTTGTCAGGTTTCCTACAAGTGGAGAAATCGTAGGTGTCTTCTTAACAAGCTCTTTCTCAGCAACGCACTTGGAATATTGGAGTGCCGTTTCTGGGTAGTCTCAATTTTCCTCTTAACTCTTGCATGTACACACTGAAGGCTTGCAGGGAGCAAAGGTTTTGCCATGTTTTATAGCTAAAATGAGAAGCCATGCTGAACAGAGCTGGACTTCTATCTGATATTGTAAAAAGAAAACATCTGGAGAAAAATGATTCTGCATTTGGAGAACAAAGAAGGGAACTTGGCTGAAATTCCTAGACTAATACTGTATATTAGGAGAGGACCAAGCGGTGGGTAAGAGCATGGATGTCCTGCCTTTCATAGTACATTCATCTCTTTTCCAAGTTCTGCAGCTTCCCTGTCTTCCAAAGTTCAGGTAAATCCCAGGAGAAGACATTGCCTCTGGAGGAAGCAGAGAATTAATTTTATTTAACAGGCAAAAGACCTGAATAAATCTTCAGGATAAGTGTCTGGGTTAAATTTTCAGGGGACAAATGTTTCTTCGCTGTTATGCCAGAAACTGATGATGATGGTGGCTTTACTCTGTGCTCAATTCGGTAGCCATTCAGACTGATGATCTGTGGGGAAATACACAGCCAAAAAACATCTGGAGGAGACAATGACATGAAGAAAAGAAAGCTCTTAAGGAAATATAGGGGGAATATTTTGGAGCCCTTCAGGTACAATTGCAAAAACATTAATAGGAAATGCTTTATGAGTCAAGCAGTATAAGCATATAAGTTTTTTCTGGAAATCTCTTCTCTAAATCTTTACTAAGTGGCCAAATCATTCCTCCTTAATACAAATCAAACCATTTCACAAAATAACTAGTTCAGGTTAAAGTCCTGCTTAGCACAAGAACTGCTGCCACATTAGTCATGGCTATCCATCCTCTGTATAAATGCAGGCATGATTTCTTCTTTAACATATACCAGTGATGGCGAACCTTTTTGGCACCAAGTGCCGAAAAGGGAGCGTGCGTGTGCACACGCGGCACCAAGTGCCGAAAAGGGAACACTTCACCAGCAAGTCTTCCGGTTATGTCTTCCACGCATGCTCACGCTGGAAAACTGAAGACCAGCTCTTCCGGTTTCCGGCACTGCCGCACGCACAAAGGCCAGTTGATCATCGCATGCGCATGCGTGCCAGAACCTGGAAGAGGAACAGGTGACGCCACGCGTGCCAGGCGACATGGCTCTGCGTGCCACTTTGGGCACGAGTGCCATAGGTTCGCCATCACGGCCATATACCGTATTTTTCGCTCCATAAGACGCACTATTTTTTCCCCCAAAAGTGGGTGGAAATGTCTGTGCATCTTATGGAGCAAATATTGTGTCACAGACCATGAAATGTATTACCTCAGGGGTCCCCAACGGTGGACTGGTGCCGGTCCTTTGGTGAATAGCAGCCGGGCCATGGTGGCGGGGTCCTTTTACAGTGCTGAACCCCGCCTCTTCTGTCTTTGTCATTGCCTGCCTCTTCTGTCTCTTTTCTACAGTTCAGGAGTCAATAGGCAGAGCTGGCACATGAGAGGGCACCTATCTGTGGTCCTCTCAGGCTTCCCCTTATAATTTTTTTCTTGTTTTCCTCCTCTAAACCTAGGTGCGTCTTATGGTCAGGTGCATCTTATAGTGCGAAAAATACGATAGGCAATTTAGTCTATCCAACAATTCATACCTTTAAGCAATTTCTTCTAATGTTGAGCTGAAATCTCCATTGTTCTTATCTGGAAGGCAAGGGAAACTTCAGATGTTTGAAGACGATGACCTCTCTTAACTTCTTCTCCAAGCTTATCATACCCAGTTCTACCCATTGCAAGAGAAGAATTTCAATTTGTCAAAGTTCTTCTTAACATGATGTGACACATTTTGGATCCAGTAATATGAAATGCCACTTGGTTCAATTTTATACCTAAAATGTGAGAGATCAATACCCTTTTGCAATAGTCCATTGGGGAAATTGTCATTGAGTTTTCATGTGTTTTTTTTTCTGTTGTAAGAGTAAAGCTAATCTAGGAGCCTTTAACAATTCTCCTTCTAGAATTATCTCCATGCTTCCACATGGTCTTTTGTAGTTCACATTCTCCCCAAAAATGTATTTCCCTTGGACATGGCACGAGAAGGGTTCAAGTTAGCTCTCCTTTCTTGAACAGCATAGCTGAATTTTTCTCAAGTGAAAATCCAGGAGTTGTTTCATCTGTATCTTTCCATTAGCCTCCTATCTTCTGTGAGAACCAAGAAGAAATAGTTGAACGATTGCATATAGTGTAATGTGTGTCTTTGAGGGCTCTTCAAATACTCATGACTCTATTTACCTTGTTCCACATATTTTGCAAAACTGTTATTCCTTCCCCTTAAGCTGTATTACAAGTAGAGATTTAGAAAAGAAAGGTATTGTAATATACATATATTATGCAAACCACTCGAAGCCCTCAAGCTGTCATGGGAGGCGCTCGATTTTCGGTATGGCGCACCCACGCTAACAGAGTCCTCATACTTAGATCGTGTCTTCAACTTCCTTAAGATCAGCATCAACAATCCTTACGAATTATGGGATTTCTCTGCCCTCCTTCAACAGCTGCGCTCAGCAAAGGAGGAACCCACTTTGAAGGGACTTATCTGTCTCGATCAGTGTATGACACAAAAGTCAATCATCAAGAAAATACCGCCGCCGCTGATTGACAAATGGATTGCGTTCTCTCATCACTACAAGACGCAGAACCAAGGAGCGCACCCTCCCTTCTTCGCTCTTGAAGAATTTGTTAGCCACCTAACGAAGCATTACAACGACCCA
>QLTV01001483.1:11261413-11277701 GCA_003457575.1 Thermophis baileyi | reverse complement strand
AATCCGTTTCATCCAATGACCGTAGGAGCTGATATGCCACCACTTTCTCTACAACCTTTCCCACAAAGGGTAGGTTGGAGACTGGACGAAAGTTCTTTAATTCTGCTGGATCCAGGGAAGGTTTCTTGAGGAGGGGTCTCACAACCGCTTCCTTTAATGGTTGCGGGAAAGACCCCTCCCTCAAGGACGCGTTGACTAAAGCCTGGAGCCAGCCTCGTGTCACCTCCTTGCTGGCTGAAACCAGCCAGGAGGGGCACAGGTCCAAGAAACAAGTGGAGGAACTCATCGCTCCTACAGCCTTGTCCACTTCCTCAGGAGTCACAGGCTCAAATTCATCCCACACAATAGGACTAAGACCTGTCCTCGTCATCTCGGTCAGAATTGTTGTTAAGTGAGTCTGGCTCCCCCATTGACTTTGCTTGTCAGAAGGTCGCAAAAGATGATCCCGGGATACGGCAAACATCATAAATACTTGCCAGTTGCCAAGCGTCCAAATTTTGATCATGTGACCGTGGGGGATGCTGCAACGGTCTTACAGATGACCAAAAAAAAGTCATAAGTCACTTTTTTTCAGTGTGCTTCAAAGAGTCACTAAATGAATGGTTGTAAGTCAAACACTACCGGTATATGAAGAAGCAATTTATCTCATGCAGAGATTCCTCTGCACATCCTACCAGTAGTGATGGCCTGTCCCCAGTAAGGAGTGGTTCTTGGAAATGTAAAAGCTGCTTTAAGCCAGTTGGCATGTTGCTTATGGAGACTGCAGAATGTGAGGTTTGAATCCAATGCAAGCCCATCCAAACCTGTCACTCTCCAGAGTTAGATGTAAAAATATTTATCACAAGCTCATAACTAAGCACAGTGCAGTCATGGAATTAAAAACATCCTTTGGTGTATCGTGGTCTGTTCAGTTGATGCACCACTTATCCTGGGGCATTTGAGAACTTTGAGGAGGCCCAAAAGAGCCCAGCCACTGATCCTTGATTGTCCTATCTTGGGGTGAGCAAGAAATGAGCTTTTTTATCTGAAGGACTGTCAGTCTTCTATAGTTTTTGCCCATCCAGCATAGTCAGCATGTTCTGAGTCCCATTGATTAAGCCATGCTCACCTGATGGGACCCAGGAAGTGACCTTGTCTGTCCTAGCATTTCCCCAGAGATCTATTTGGCCCTCAACCTGACCTCATTTAGACAAGCCCTGAAAACGTGGCTTGTTTTACCAGACCTTGGGCTTGAATGGGTTCTTTAGGGAATTATTTGTTATTGGACTATTTGTTTATCACATGTTCCTTTTGGGGTTATTGTATTTTATATTGCACACTATTTGGGTTGCAATGAAGTTGGGCAGCCTATCAATCAAGTAAATACATACATACATACATACATACATACATACATACATACATACATACATACATACATACATCAGGGAGGGGGGTGACCCCTCCCTGATTGTAGAGGCCATCCCTTCAGATAGCTTAGTTCCCTTTGCTAGTCAGCTGCAGGTGTCCAGAGAGCATTGATGTCACATTTGACACATCCAGAACAGTGGTGGGTTGCTGCCGGTTCGGACCGGTTCTCCAGTACCGGTGGCGGAAATTTTCACCCACTCTCCGAACCGGCAGCGATGGCCGGCTATCCACACCCCCGAACCGGTTCTCTGGTCGCCGCGGCCCTGCAAAGAATGCTCTGCGCATGCGCAGAGGTTTCTGCGCATGCGCAGAAGGTCATTTCCGCGAAGTGACGTAGGCGCACGCATGAGTGAAGCGAGCGTGTGCGTGCAAAATGCGCACTTCCGTCACGATGCGAACCGGTAGGGAAGGTACGTGGAACCCACCCCTGATCCAGAAGCAGGCCTGCTTGTGGCTGCCCACACGAGTGAAGCTAATTCCTCTTTATACTCAAGTGAATCTCTAGATTCAGTCTGAAAAATCATTGTTCTCACTATGAACAATGAGAATTTAGCCCTCTGTGGCTTTTGGGTGTGTGTGTGTGTGTGTGTTTGTGTGTTTGTGTGTGTGTGTGTGTGTGTGTGTGTGCAGGACTGCAAGTGCAGCAAGCTCTCTGAAGCACTAGAGGGCGCTTTGTCCCTAAAGAGCAAGCCATTTTTCAATTAAACATAAGGAATCCATCTTTACAGTGGCCAAGCTGTAGAAAGTCATTGCTTTGACGTGTTCCTGCCCAAAAGTCTCTATTTAACCAAACATTCCAGACAGAAACTAGAACTGATATACCAAGCACATGTGTATATATGTATAAATGCTTTAGTGTCTGTGTCTACTTTCTACCCCTTATGCATAATCCCTCAAATCATGAGACGTTCTGTTTATATCGTCCTATAAACAGAAGCAATTTTAGTCTGTGATATGTAGTCATGTTTGGGGAAATTTCTGGTGACTCTACTGTTTATTTCTTATTCCCTGTTCGAAGATCGTTTCTTTCTCTTGGTATGATTGATTTTATAAGGAACCCTTCCAATACACCAGTCTTTGGTTTCATTGTCTCAAACACTTGTTTCACATCTTGTTTTACTTTATCAACTGCAATATGCATTCCAGCATAATCAACTGGATCCAAAGATTTCATCCCAGTTTTGGAAAGCTTTAGTCGATTTGTGGAGAGGAAACTTTAGTTACTGTCCAAACTATCAGCTGTGCTATCTCCACAATAGCCTCAGAATTGGCTTTGATTCATTTATAGGTGATTTATGTTCTTTCTGCTTTGCTGTATGATGCCTCACACAGAGAGAGAGAAACACACGTCTGCCTAAACTGAGCTATAGTGAAGATTTTTGGTAATAAAAGAATTCCTAAAGGATTAATCCAGAGGCCTTTATTAAGGCATGAGGACAAACTTCACATTTTCACCCTATTTTCAGAGACTTCTATAGTCAGCTTTGTTTTTTTCAGTATTTGAACAAGAGCTATTAGAACAGCAAAGATTCCTCGTTTCCTATATGCATATAGGAAACGAGGAATCTATATGCATAGAATTTTCTGAACTTCAATTGTTCTAAATGCTCCAAGCAGTTTTTCATGTGGTTTGCCAGCTCATGTACAAAGCAAGTACTAGTACTTTAAGCAGAAGTTGCTTCAAATCGTGTAGCTAACATTGGTCAAAACATCCCATGTTTGAAATGGCCAATTTGGGTATTTCAAACCTTGAATAAAAGACTCATGTTCCAAAGCATTATCTTGAACTTAGGATAAAATGCACAATTTAGAATCATGGGAAACTGAAAGATCTTGTTTCTTTTTTCTAGCTCTAAGGCTACACAAATAGGTGTGATGTTAGTACTTGCTAAATAACCTCTCTCTAAATGCACAGAAAAAATGAAGGGGATTTAAAAAAAAGTTTAACATAGCAAACCATCAAAGCAATAATTAAATAGAAACAAACACATTTTTGTAGCCTAACTTTACAACTTCTTACACCTTTGAAAAATCATCCCCTTGGCCAATTTTTTGGTAAGTATCAGCAGTTATATATGGGAACTTAAAACAGGTATCTTATCATAACGGAACATGTCCTTGTGGAAATATGAGAAAATAATAATAATAATGGGGACTTTTAAAATATTTTCTCCTATTACGTGATCTAGGTATAGAATATACTATTTTTTATACTTACTCTACTTCTGAGAGGACATCTTAGAATATTCTTGGCTTCTGTTGGATAAAGTTGCTTGACTTTGCTCACAGTTGGACACCAGCTAGGTAGGTCCTAAGAAAGTGACCAAGGCACATTGGTACCTGGGTTTCTCCCAAGTTAGTAGACAGTTCTCCAAGGTTGTAAATTTCTTCCACCTGTATTCTGGACCTGTGCCCCCCCCCAGTTGATTAAGGTCTTCCAGGAGATAGTTGGGTTCAAGTGAGGAGTAAACCCTCATTGAGAAGCAGAGTGCTACCTGCCTTGGAGGAGATGGTGGTATGCCTCCATCACAAGAGGCCATCTTTGGATCTCACCAACTTTCCTCCAGTCTCCAAGCATCCCTTGCTCTTCCTGAAAATGTCTTCAGTAGAATGACGCTGCAACCCAGTACATTGAATATGGGCATGTGGGGAAATGTTGCCTTTGAGACACCAAGAGTTTCTGTCATGGTTTTTAGAATGTTTATAGTCTTATTGTTCTTCTGTGACCTGTCCTGTATTTTGGTACATAAGATTGATGACTATAAAGGTAGTCTTTGGTTAATAACTGTCCTGTTTAGCGACTGTTTGAACTTTTGATGGCACTGAAAAAGTCATTTTTCAACTAGACCTTGAATTTACAACTGCCACAGAAACAACTGTCTCAGGATTGCAATTCGAGCAATCACACCATCCCTTGGTCACAAGCTCACCATTTGTGATCTTCATAGCTGCCAGCTGCTGACAAGCAAAGTCATCAGAGAAGGCAGCAGGAGATTGGAAATGACGATCACATGACGTTGCACCTAACAACTGCAGGTGATTCGCTTAATCTGATATCGGAACTCTGGTGTAGTCATGTGATATTTCACTTAATGACTGTCACTTAACGATGGAGTTACCAATCCAGTTGTGGTTGTTAAGTCAAGACTACCTGAATGTGTCTTTTAAATTAATACATCTATTTTTATTCTACTTCTTCTCTAATAAATTTGTTTATTAGATTCTTATTCTGCCTTTCGTTCAAGAGTTCAAGAGAACATACAGTATATAACACTCCCTTCTCCAATGTTTCCCCATAGCAACAATACTATGAAGTACATAATAGAAAATATAGCCAGGGGTTTGTTTTCTTTCTTTCTTTTTTAGTGGGTTATGGGAATTAGGGTGAAATTGGTTATGTATTGTCCTCCTTCTAGGTTTGGAATTAATGGAAATAATACATATTGGGTTTGACATAGATATAATACTTATTATGTTACATATGGGCATCTGTTGATTGGATTATATTTAAGGAGATTCTATAATCTGGTAAGGTGTTCTTACCAGATATATTTTGATATTTTTCTCCAAAAATCCACACCACATACCATGTTTCCCTGAAAATAAGCCCTCCTCCAAAAATAAGCCCTTCCCCAAAAATAAGTCCTCCCTGAAAATATTTAACCACATGCGCAGCCAGTCCCCGCCATTTCCTCTGGTTAGGGTTAGGGAGACAGAGCTGGAAATCAGGTAAGACGGCAAGAGTAGCCCCGTCTTGCTCCACGCACCCCAAAATAATAAGACCTCACCAAAAATAAGGCCAAGCGCTTATTTCGGGGTTCAAAAAAATATAAGACAGGGTCTTATTTTGGGGGAAATACGGTAATGCCAAATCACACACATACATACACATATAAACAGAGGGCGGGAAGCAGCCTGAACATTGGGAAATGATTAGAGGTGTCTCACATTATGAAAAAGAAGAGTTCTCTTTCTGATTTTTTCTTTGATGTCTAATTTTCATGCGCTCCTTGATGAGAGAAGACCTTCTACCCAAGAACTGAAACTAGTCACAAGAATCAATGAAGAGCAGAGTTCTACCGTTGTTTGCAATATTCGGAGCTTATAACAAATTAAAATTGTTTCCTGGACTAAATTCAGTGAGCATGCCTAGATGATCAACGTATGCCTTTAGAACTCCCCTCCCCTCCAACTTTGCATCATTACATCTATACTGTACAATATGTATAGGTGGCTGAGAGGAAGATTGTATGTCTGTATCAAGAGAGGTTAATTATTTGGCCAGGACATGGGAAAAATCTGCTAAAAACAAAAAGCCAGTCAGATATCCCTGCTAACCTCATTTTGGAAGGAGACCATCAGCACCGTCAGGAAGAGCCAAAATGTAGAGGCCTTTTTGAACAATGAAGGTGTCTCCCAACATCCATTAAGCATAGAAATACAATCTGCTCAAATATCCTGCCCTGAATAGCTCCGTAGGCTGCTGTCCACCTCATTCTGCGATCAATAGCACTCACATTGATTTTTCCAGGGCCTGTATTCCAGTAAAATGCACGTGTGCATAAAAGAGTAAGACATTTCCCACTTAAAGGTTATTTGCTGATACCATGCAAAAATGCATAGGAAACCAAAATACATCAAAAGGACTTGAGAGAAGGAGAGAAACAATGAATTTGTGAGATACTTTGGCATGTTATTCAGTGCCTTATTGCAATTTCCAATACAGGAAAGAACGATTTATAATTTTGGATAGCTCACATCCATTAGGCAATCAATCAATCAATCAATCTATCTATCAATCATTCAGCCATAGATAATTAAACAAAAAAAAACCCATTCCTATGTCTTATATAGAGAGACTAGCTATGTTGTTTCATCAATTGTTCAACAGATTGAAGGATATGCTAAGTTTCTTATAATAGCTTCATAGGCCAGACGATATGGCACCATTTGTTCTTTCTGCTTAAAACATTCTTTTTTATATGGCTATGAATGAGATAAGAGTGTGTGTACAGTATGCTAACGCTGATTTAATATTTTGTATTAGGTTCAACTCAACATTACGGAATACAGAATAACAGAGTTGGAAGGGAACTTGGAGATCTCCTAGTTCACCAACCAGCTCAAGTAGGAGACCCTATATCACTCCAGACAAATGGCTGTCCAATTTCTCCTTAAAAACTTCCACTGATGGACCAACCACAACTTCTGGAGGCAAGTCGTTCCAGTGACTAATTGTTCTGACTGTCAGAAAATTTCTCCTTCATTCTAAGTTGGATCTCTTCTTGATAAGTTTCCATCCATTACTTCTTGTCCTTCCCTCAGAGAATAGGTTGACCTACCTCTTCTCTGTGACAGCCCGTAAAATAGTGGAAGACTGCTATCATGTCAACCCTAATCCTTTTCTTCGTCAGACTAGACATATCCAATTCCTACAACGGTTCATCATGCTTTAGCTTCCAGATCTCTAATAATCTTTGTTGCTCTTATCTAGGATCTCAACATCTTTTTTTATTGTGGCGACCAAAACTGGATGCAGTATTCCAAGTGTGGTCTTACCAAAGCAGTATAAAACAGTATCAGCATTACATGTGACCTTGATACTATTACTCTGTTGATGCAGCCTAGGACTGCATTGTCTTTTTTGTCAGATGTGGCACCCTACTGGCTCATATTTAAGTGGTTGTCCACTAGGAATCCTAGTTCCCATAGTTATTGCTGTTGAGCCACATACCACCTATTCTATACTTATGCATTTGGTTTTTCTTGTCTAAGTGTAAAACCTTACTTTTTTCATCACTGAATTTCATTTTGCTGGGTAGGGCCCAGTGTGCAAGTCTGTCAAGATCCTTCTGGATCTTGAAACTATCTTCTAATGTGTTGGCTATTTCCCCTCCCCCCCCCTGCAAATTTGATGAGTTCCCCTTCTATCCCCTCATCTAAATCATTTATGAAGATATTGAACATTCATTGGACTTACTTGGGCATTCTGTCTATCATCCAGCAAAGATTACTTGGATGCATTAGCTAGTTTTGGTGCACAGATCAAAACTTGCTGATCAAGGCCAGCCTGCCCCAAGGGCTGAATTCAAATTCTCAAAAAGGGAGGACCCCTTAGGATGCTAAGGCATTCGACTAGGCTTGGGGCAGTTTAGCTTCATTCTGTCTTCAACCAGAATGGAAAATTATAGAGTGACTTGTTCTCTCTGCCCAACACAACTCACAGGGTATAAAGGAAAAACTGAAGGATAACTTCTGGATAGTTTCTGAAATCCATAGAGGATGTAAATCTAGCAAAATCCCTGGCATATACAAAAGCTTACTTTGCACACTGTTAGAGCAGATAGAGTGTGTGCTCAGCTGGGAGAAAGGGGACCGAAGGCAGCTTCTCTGTTCTGCCATGAACAATATTAGTGTTAGCCATAGTGGCTAGTGGGAAGTTGGCATGGGAGAAGCCAGCTGAGAAGTTGGCATGGGAGAAGCCAGCTGAGAAGTTGGCATGGGAGAAGCCAGCTGAGAAGTTGGCATGGGAGAAGCCAGCTGAGAAGTTGGCATGGGAATAGGCACTCCTGGGTTCAAGAATGTTTGGTCAATCTCAAACATATTTGGATCAGTACTAAAAGATCCAATTCTTCACACGCTCCTGTGTGGTAAATCTTGGGCTCAATTTACTAGATTGCAATTTTGTGCATATGTCTTCACTTGGGAGATTTATGTTATATATGAATATTAAAGAAGCAAATATTAGTATTTCCAGTTTATAGTTACAGCCCCTATACAGTATAATCTCATTTTGTGGAATGCGTAGGCTTTGGGGTTTTTTTTAGGTACATAATATATCTTTATTATATATCTTTATTATATTGTTTCATAATCGAAAGCATAACTGAAGAAGTATCATGGCTCTCCATCAAGTCTGTTGATTGTACTGGAAATAAAATGAATTGGAGTCTATAGTTAAGGAGACTTCCTGAGGAAATTCAGCACAGTTAAGAACCACTAATTTCTATGGCTATTTGGGAGTAATAAAATATAGCAATCCCCTCTAAAGCTAAAGGCTAATGTTTTGCCTTGAGCCATGCTAGCTACCCATATGTTTTAATTTAAAGAAAGATTTAAATCCTAAGGGCAGATAGAATAAGGAACATGACAGACATCAAGAGAGACTTATGCAGGAGTATCATTGTCCACCTTTGAAAAAAGTGGCATCTCTCATTACGAAGAAGGTCATAGTTATTTTATTAGAAATTTTTTTAAGCTATGTGTGTTCCTTGAAATCTGATCAGGTAAAACTCCGATCTCTTGTATCAAACAATTCCATCTAATAGGATTCAGGAAGAGTAACTTCCCAACTCCACCCTGAGTCAGATGCCCTGACTCTGTAAGGCTTTTATAAGGCATTGAAGACCTGGTTCTTCCCCCCCATGCAATAGGCCAGGATGATTGCAGAGCCCATCTTTGGTGATCTATGGTTTCTATAACATCCTGGATGTGATCTGTGGTTTTAATTAAAAAAAAAGATTTATGATTGTTGTTAATGGATGGTTAGCCACCCACAGTTGCATGGCAAGTGATCAGTCCTATAAGCTGAATAAATAAATAAAGAGATAAGACCATTGCTTGGAAATGAATGAGGGAGGAGCCCACCCTTAACCTGTACAGTACCAGAGAAAGGATTATGACCTGGGTTTGAGGTCGCAGCCTTTCTGAATTCACTTCCTTTCAATCCCAAAGGTGCTTTTTTCAAAAGGCAACTGGACTTCTTGGGTTTTTTCCCTTGAAAACATTTTGTTTCTCATCCAAGAAGCTTCTTCAGTTCTGGCTGAATGGTGGGGAATGGAAGGATTTATATTCCTTAGCAGTCATCTGGTCGTTAGCACTCTGAAGGTTGGTTGCTGGTTCCCTGAGAGTCGTTGAGGTCAGTTGCATGTTTATCTGTACTCTCAGGGTCTCCTGAATCAGAGTGCAAATATGTGTGGAGCCAGTGGCGGATTAAGGCTCACTGGTGCCCTAAGCACTGACAAATCTTGGTGCCCCCCTCCTTTGTACATACTTGGTGCCCCCCTCCTTTGTACATACACCACAAACTTTGTGGTGCCCCTTTGGGGCCTGGTGCCCTAAGCACGTGCTTAGTCTGCTTAATGGTTAATACACCACTGTGTGGAACCTTCTTGGGACTGCTGAAAGGACAATGTTGTAGATAGGGGATAGGTGGTGTCATATCCCTCGCCCTCTGTTGAGAGAGGACTGTTCAATTCTAATATAGATGGCCTCTTTGACCCCTCTTTTAAACCAGTGGAGATCAGCTGAGACTACAGATAAACCCCCAAGTGGCCGCAATGAGGCCATTAAGGAATATAAATATGAATCCTTCCATTCCCCACCATTCAGCCGGAACTAAAGAAGCTTCTTGCATGAGAAGTGTGAGACGTGAAACATTTTAAAAAAGAAAAAAAAAGGAAAAAAAAGAAAATCCAGTTGTGTTTTGAAAAGCACCTTTGGGACAAACATGACCTGGATGATTGAGAATCTCCATAGACTTCCTTTCAATCCATCTTCAAAGAACATCATCACAGACAGAGGCCTCTTTTCCCTTCATGTGATCATTAATTACTCCAGTAATGACAGAGAGAGATGGTGACATCCACACCCAAGAGGTGTTTGCATAAGAAGAAACAGTACCTGAACAGTACCTTTCATGGCAGGAGCAGTGTAGACACTCTGCTTCCTCTGTTTAGGGGAGACATTCTGTGACTGTCAATAAAAAGAATGACCTTTTAGTGCAATCAAGAGCTAAGGAAGGTATCACATTCCAGACTACAGGGAGGGAGCTTCTATAGCCGTGATGGCGAACCTATGGCACGCGTGCCACAGGTGGCATGTGGAGCCATATCTGAGGGCACGCAAGGCGTTGCCCTATGTCAGCTCCAGCACGCATGTGCGTGCTGGTTAGCTGATTTTCAGCCTTCCGGAGGGCGGGGGGGAGGCCATTTTCGCCATCCCCAGTCTTCAGGAAAACCTCCAGAGCCTGTGGATGGCGAAAAATGGACCCAACGGGCATACCGGAAGTTCGGAAACGAACTTCCGGTAGGCCTATTGGGCCGTTTTTCGCCCTCCCCAGGCTTCAGGAGGCTTTCCTGAAGCCTGGGGAGGGGGAAAAATGGTCCAACGGGCCTACCGGAAGTCCGGAGGCTAAAGTGAGGCCTGCGCACATGCACGGGGGGCAGCATGGGGGGGGGGGTTGTGCGCACCTGCATGTGGGGAGAGGGCATTGCATTATGGGTGTGGGCACACGCCCGCGCCCTTTTGGCACCCGAGCAAAAAAAGGTTTGCCATCACTGTTCTATAGGCTCTTTTCTCAACGCAGGTCAGGGGTGGGTTCCTCCTGGTTCGGACTGGTTCTCCTGAACTGGTAGCGGCCCTCTGGTGACATCACGATGATGTCACCGAACTGGATCGGTCAGTGCCGGTCTGTCGGTGCCGCCATCTTTTTTTTTTTGAATTTTTTTGAATTTTTATTTATTTATTTTTTTTAAATTAATTTTTTTTTCTTCTGAGCATGCACAGAAGCCGACTTCCGGCACTGTGCATGCGGTCGCCATCTTTTTTCCGGCTTTTTTTAAAAAAAAAAATTCAGATTTTTTGTTACTGCGCATGCGCGTGCGTGCCCACGAGGTGTGCCCATGCGGCGCGGGAGGGAGTGAACCAGCAGCGAGGTAAGTTGGAACCCAACCCTGATGCAGGTCCATACTGGTATAAGAGAAAGACCTTGAGAATTGCTGCCTAGGGAATGATCAGATAAAAGAGAACACAGCCCAAAGCTTTATAATGGGTGGAAAAAGAAGCTTCTCAGCCTGTGAAGGAGATGGCATTTTTAAACTTGTTAGCCTTACCAGGCAGATCGTAAGAGGAAACATCTCCAAATGATCTAATTCTACTTTATTGTAAGACTATATTAACCAACTCTTGAAAGTCTGAAAGTTTGCAAATGTTCTGCCATCTCCTTTACAGTCTGAGAAGCTAGGGAAGGTCCCTCACGAGCCTCATTTTCCACCCATTATGCAGCAGTGGGCTATGCTCTCTTACCATTCTTTTGCATTTCTTTTGCCTCTTCTCTTTCTCCTATTATCATTACACTGAGGAGGCCTCTTTGTTTTGGCTTTGAAGCATCTTCTTGGTCTGGTCTGCTGCAGAAGTTGCACTGCAATATTTTCTGCCTTGTAGCTTGAAGCAACATAATCCATTCCTTATTTGTCTTTGTGAAATTTCAAAAAATCGATATAAATATTTTAGGGGAAGGACAAGTTCTTTATTCCCCTCCCTCTTTTTTTGGGGGGGGGTACACAATCGGATTGTAAAAAAAAAAATCAGATGGAAACTGATTTCCAACTAACAAATTTTATTAAAAGGCATCAGCTTTCATGAGCTACAATTCACATTTCATCAGATGCCACCATGTATTAATAGGACCCTCCTCCAATACTGTCTACCAACTGGTTGTATTGCTCCTTTTTGGCTTTGTTCCCAAAATCTGGAAGTTAGCATCAGATTTTTAAAGCTGCCTGGAGTTGCTCAGCTAAGCAGCCAAAACTATAATAATAAACAAACAAATAAAGAAATACTGCTGGGTTCAGCTAATGGCATTTCGGCAATGTGAAATAATCAATTCACATATTACTTCTTTAAAGAATCTCAACTTAAAACACCATATCCCGATTCCAAAGATTTGTGTAGGGGTTGTTATGTATATTTTAAGCATATCCCTTCGAATCAAGGAAGATTCAGCAGCTCTATAAGCTGCTCTGTGAAATGTAAAATGGCTCATAATATTTTATGTTAATGGATGGAAAGATGCTTTGTATGAATAAATTATTGGATGCAGTCAGAGAGTGCTAACCATATTCATTGTGTGATGGGACGTTGATCATCATCATTTAATGCTTTTAAATGTTTGTACCTAAATTTGAAAAAAAAAAAAAGAATCGATAAAGTTTCTTGCTATTAAAAGTAACACTGGCCTATTTCAATTTTCAGTAAAAAAATTAAATTGGTCTGGAACATACTGTATAGAGGACAGAAAGATGGGAGAAATCCATTTCAGGATTGACATTATATTGTCTGGATAATTATTTTTCTTTCCTCTATTTTCTATAATTTTTTTCAATTTTCAAAATTCAGAGGCAAGCATGAATCCTTGCATAATTAAAACAGCATTAATGATACACAAAAGGAAGATGTTAAGCAACTTGGTGGAAGATTTGTTATTTAAGAAGTACATTAAACAAGGATGAATGTCATCCAAACTGTCCAATGAGGATTGCCCATATAGTACTGATAACGGAGGAGGGAGAAAATAGAGGAATAGAATGAAATATCCTGGAAAGAGGGCAAGATGGCTAGAAAATTGAACAGGCCACGGCAACTTTTTTGCAGCCTCCATCTTTTTACGGAATATTAGCAATAATAATTTATGATTTAATTTTCAGCAAATGTATATCATGTGTACTAAACCTTTTTATGTTTATTTATATTGCAGGCCTAATTCGCAGAAGAAAGCTCAGGACTGTATTGGTTGGAAACATGCGGAAGAGGCCTTCATCCTGCAGTGGATAGACAATGGCTAAAATGATGACGATGAGGATGAAATCTTTTTAGTAATTATTGGAAGGATACAACCTTTCGGGGATTAGAAAATGTTTTTCATATCTAACTGATTTGAGATTTTCCCCCCCCCCTGAAAAATTTTCATAATTTCAAATTAATTTTGAAGTCATGGTTCCAGATAATCATTAGGTGCCAACAAAGAGATACAGAAAAATCCAAATCTTTGCTGCCATCTAGTGGCTGTCTAAATTTTTGCATCTCACTAGGATAGTGATGGCGAACCTTTTTGGCACTGAGTGCCGAAAAGGGAGTGCGCGCGCACGCATGCGCTTGTCAGGGACGCGCCCCGGAAGAGAAACTGCCAAGTGGGCATGCATGCGCCAGAAACCGGAAGTTCATTTCCCGGCGCGCGCATGCCCATTTGGCAGCTTGTCTTCCGGTTACTGGTGCGCATGACGATCAGCTGGCCGGCATGCATGCGCACAAGAGAAACTGGAAGACCAGCTCTCCCGGTTTCCGGCACTGCCGCACGCGCAAAAAACAGCTGATCGTTGCGCCAGAAACCCGGAAGAGGAACGGGCGACGTCGTGCGTGCCAGCCGACATGTCTCCGCATGCCACTTCGAGCACGCATGCCATAGGTTCCCCATCACGGCGCTAGGATAGGTGTCAGAATGAGCCTATTCATGAGCCTCTGATCTCAGTTCAAATATCTATTCTGAGTCTGTAGAAACAAAGATGGAGCAGATTTTTCTGGCATTCTCTCCAGCCTTTTAATAAACTGATCAAATTAAGCCAAAGCCAAACCAGTCATGCAAAGACTTTAGAGGGCAACATTATTAAGAAAATATTGTAGGACCAGAAGGCTGTCTTTATTTAATAAATGACATTTATTAATAATAAATAAGTGATTTAATAAATGTCATTGAGCTGACTGTGTCTTCTACCCCCTGTATATCCCAACAGACAATTTAAAAATTAATATCTCTGCTGCGGTACAAGAAGGGAAGAATTAAGACATTTCTGAATGTTTGTCAGACAATGCAACAGTAATTTATTTTTTAAATTTCAATTAACTTACTTCATCTTGGGAGTTGTTGTTCATTCTCTTCTCATCTATTTCTGCAGGATACAAAAACACAATTAGAAGAAGAATTATATGATAACATCAAGACAACATAAATCTACTCTAAAGTTGGTCTCTGGGGAATCCAATAAATTTTACTTTCAGGAAAATAGGTGCAGAAGCACAATTCAAAGAACGCAGCTGAAAGACCAATCTAAGCAACTGTGATGTATTGTTCCATTCATGCTTTCTTGGAAGTAATCCCTGTGCTTTTTCTGAGAAAATATTATGTTGTCAGGTTACATTAAATTGGCTTCCTTATTACACTGTAATACTTACGATGTAATACAATTATTGTCAGGGCTCAATACAAAGGGGAAAAGATTGAGTTCTGATGTAAAATTTTGCAGCAATTTATATTCTGATTATGAACCCCAATGTAAATTGGAGTTCATAATGCTTTGATCAAACATTGTGCATGGGGATATAAGTAGTTTTTTTTTTCTTTTTCCTTTCTTCTTTTATTATTAAGAAAATCATCCTTCAATTGGTAAAAACACTGCTAGACTGTCTATCATGTAAGGGCATTGCAAGAATCCAGGTCCATGAAGATTTTCATTTCACTGTGGAAAAGCTGAACAGAGATCAACACAATACAATTCACACACACACACACACACGCATGCACACACACACACAAAAGTCTCGCTCTAAAATTCATATTCTGTACCCATTTAAGGAATAGAAGCTATTCAACTCAAGTAGGTATAACTTAAAAATCTATCTTGACTTCCAATCCCATTTTGATTCCATTAATTCCATAACCCTATGTCTGTTTTTAGCAAGATCTTGTTCTTTAATTCCTCATTTAACTTATGAGACATTTCCTGCTCAGTGTCTCTTCAGGCATTTGACTCTGTTTAACTGTTTTTCCACAAGGCGTCTTTTTACTGTGAGAAACTGTAAAGTGATTCAGAATTCAGAATTTTTATTTTTATTTTATTTACATGTTTCTTCAGTGTGTCAAACACCTTTCTCAGCCAAAAACTCGTGATGTTTTATTTTTCAAAACAAACAAGCAAGCAAACGAACAAACGATGTGTAGTTCATCAAGGCACAGAAATAATACATTATGGTTCATGAAAATAACCTTCCGTTTTTGGAGTGTGAATAAAGATTTCAAACAGATGTTCCAATTTATGCTAATGTTTACGTAAGAGATGAGTGTGAGATTAATTATTATCTGTGAAACTGAACTGGTTTTGCTATCTTTTTTTAAAAAATGGGATAAAACTAGCAAGTTATTTAAAGTGAAATACAGGTAGTCCTCAACTTACGACCACAATTGAGCCCAAAATTTATGTTGTTAAGTGAGAAATTTGTTAAGTGAGCTTTGCCCCATTTTATGACTTTTCTTGCCACAGTTGTTAAGTGAATCCCTGCGGTTGTTAAATTAGCAACACGGTTGTTAAATGAATCTGGCTTCCCCATTGACTTTGCTTGTCAGAAGGTCGGAAAAGGTTGGAACATGACTCCAGGACACTGCAACCCTCAAAAATATGAGTCAGTTGTCAAGCATCTGAATATAAATCACGTGACCATTGGGATGCTGCAACGGTCATAAGTGTGAAAAATGGTCATAGGTCACTTTTTTCATTTTCACTGTAACTTCAAACGGTCACTAAGAGAACTGTGGTAAGTCAAGGACTACCTGTAGCGTGTGCCTTGAGAAGGCATTTCAGACCTTCAAGGATAGACTGGATCTCCTCTGCTATGGCAGAGAAGGAGAGATCTTAAAATCTCTGATGCCATGACCCTTGCAGAGAATGTGGAAGGGGTGGGTGATGGGTGGGTAGAATAGAATAGAATAGAATAGAATAGAATAGAATAGAATAGAATAGAATAGAATAGAATAGAATAGAATAGAATAGAATAATAGAATAGAATTTTTTATTGGCCAAGTGTGATTGGACACACAAGGAATTTGTCTTGGTGCATATGCTCTCAGTGTACATAAAAAGACAAGATAAGTTCGTCAAGAATCATAAGGTACAACACTTAATGATACTCCGGGTACAAATAAGCAATCAAATCATAGTAGGAACCAGTCAATATGAATTGTAAGGATACAAGCAACAAAGTTACAGTCATACAGTCAATTGTGGGAGGAGATGGATGATGGGAACGATGAGAAGATTAATAGTAGGGC
>QLTV01001483.1:11176388-11259956 GCA_003457575.1 Thermophis baileyi | reverse complement strand
CAAACCAGACAGTTATAGAGGTGCAGATGACAGACTCAATAATTCCTCTGTAGAACTGTATCAGCAGCTCCTTGGGCAGTTTGAGCTTTCTGAGTTGGCGCAGAAAGAACATTCTTTGTTGTGCTTTTTTGATGACGTTTTTGATGTTAGGTGTCCATTTTAGACCTTGCGATATGGTAGAACCTAGAAATTTGAAGGTCTCTACTGTTGATACTGTGTTGTCTAGTATTGTAAGAGGTGGAAGTATGTGCGGGTTTCTCCTTGAGTTGTCCCAGAAAGAACATTCTTTGTTGTGTTTTTTTGATGACGTTTTTTATTTTAGGTGTCCATTTTAGATCTTGCGATATGGTAGTACCTAGAAATTTGAAGGTCTCTACTGTTGATACTGTGTTGTCTAGTATTGTAAGAGGTGGAAGTATGTGCGGGTTTCTCCTAAAGTCTACCACCATTTCTACGGTTTTGAGTGTAATCAGTTCCAGGTTGTTCCGGTCGCACCACAAGGTTAGTTGTTCAACCTCCCGTCTATATGCGGGTAGGAGATAACTATGCAGCCATTGTCAGACTTGGAAGTCATCTTTTGCCTTTGAGCCTTCAGGCCTGCCACAATTTCTACTGTGGGAAAATGGGAGGGGGGATTGTATGGAGTAGTTGATATGTAGTAGTCTAACATTCTTTTCAGAGAGTCAAGGCCGCTGTGCCCTGCAGCTGTGATGAAGTGACTGGGAGGCATCTTCAGTCTGGATGGTGCCTAATTGGATCATGTAGTGGACATGTGGGTGCTGGGGCAGGGACTTGAACTTTCTTTTGGGTGGAGAAAACCCGGAAGCTCTCAGATTCGGGTTTTCCCAGATGTGCCAATATGACATCTCTAATAAATTGTAGCTTTGAGGAAACCCAAGCCTCGGAGTTTCTTTTCATTAGGGGTGTTACTTGGAACCTTGATAGCCATAGGATTTCAGGTGATGCGAGGTGGCGCAGTGGTTAGAGTGCAGTACTGCAGGCTACTTCAGCTGACTGTTCAGCAGTTCAGCGGTTCAAATCTCACCGGCTCAAGGTTGACTCAGCCTTCCATCCTTCTGAGGTAGGTAAAATGAGGACCCAGATTGTTGGGGGCAATATGCTGACTCTGTGAACCGCTTAGAGAGTGCTGTAAAGCACTGTAAAGCGGTATATAAGTCTAAGTGCTATTGCTATTGCTATTCAAATATTTCTGATTCCAGCTCTTGGATCTCAGTTTCCAGTTCCAAATCGCCTCGGTTCAGCCTTTTCCAATATTTCACTTTTCATATCTTGCAGTGGATGAGAATATTTGAAATGAAAATCAGTCTGAGGAAAGAAAAATTTCTCCTCCTCTCCTCTTCAACTTCCTCTGTTTCAATAAGGGCCAGAATGGTCTTGAATTGCTCAGTGATATTTTTTTTCCACATTTGCAGGTGGAATTGTCCTACCTCCTCATTCATTCATCTTTTGTTGTCACTGGCAGTTTATGTATTATCAAACCCTTAATGCATAAACTGTTTTTCAGTTAAATTGTTTTGTTTTGGTGCCTTTGAGTCAGTGTTGACTCCTGGTGACTACCTGGATAGGTCCCTACAGTTTTCTTGGCAGTATTTTCAGAATTGGTTTGCCAATGCCTCCTTCCTAGGGCTAAAAGAGAGTGACTGGCCCAAGGTCACCCAGCCGGCTCAGTGCCTAAGGTGGGACT
This sequence comes from Thermophis baileyi, assembly GCA_003457575.1. NCBI lineage: Eukaryota > Metazoa > Chordata > Lepidosauria > Squamata > Dipsadidae > Thermophis > Thermophis baileyi. The sequence continues at coordinate 11,258,251 of QLTV01001483.1, read as the reverse complement.
AGAATTGAGAGTCTCTTAGTTTCTACCCTGGTGCCTTTAATCATTGGATCAAATTGGTTGTCAAAAAGATATTTGTAAAAGAATCTTAAGTTGAAAAATGTAAGGAGTCAATTCTGGTTAGAAGGAAAAGGCATCTTATGTTGTTTGTGACTGCCAAATCACACAGAGGCTGTCTAACCTTCATAAATAACACATATGCCAACTTTCAACCTTGGCCACCATTGAACCTGTTGAATTATCTGTGAACCGAGATGGAGAGCCTTCCCATCAAGGGTGGGTTCTAACTTACCTCGCCGCCGGTTCATTTCCTCCTGCGCCGCGTGGCTGCGCACGCATTGCACGCCATGTGGCTGTGCCAAACAGGCACGTGCGTGCTTTGCATGGGCGGGCGTGCATGCGCAGTGCCGAAAACTCGGCTTCTGCGCATGCGTAGAAGAGAAAACCAGCAAAAAATAGCAAAAAAAAAAGCCAAAAACAAGATGGCGGCGTCCACGGACCGGCACCGACAGAACCAGCTCCATGATGTCACCACCGGTTTACTACCGGTTCTATAGAACCTGTCCGAACCGGGAGGAACTCACCTCTGCTTCCCATCCTTGCATCTAACCACAGCATGGATATCCTTTGGCAACATCTTTTTTTATGCCATGTCCCCTGACTCTATTTTCAACTTGTCCTCAATCCATCTGAAAAGCAGCTTCAAAGTACCCTGATATTATCCCCTGATAATAAGCCCAATCGGGCTTTTGAGTGCATGGCAATAAGGCCAAGCACTTATTTCAGGGTTCAAAAAAATATAAGACAGGGTCTTATTTTCGGGTAAACGCACTATTTTCTCTTCAAAGCAGCTAATAGGTTGCAACAGTTTTATCATGGGTTCAGTGCAACATTCTTCACCAAGCATTTTGTCACGGACAGTCAGCTGATCCCAAGGGGTGGCATCAGAGAGAGAGGGCCATTTTCTGAAAAATCTAGTCCAGTTTGTATTTAAAAGAGTTTAAAGAATAACTTGACTCATTTAAAAAAACACACAGTTAAACAGAAATGTAAATGAACAAGTGGGTAAGTATTTATGTTCCTGATATGGATCTCCATTGTTTCAGTTTTCGTGGTGAAGGCATCTGGGAATAACGTCACTTAATGGCTATTATCTCCTGCAAAGGCTTGTAAAGATAAAGAAATTATGTCAATTATAAAATGACAAATAGAAGTTGTTCTGCTTTGAGGATTAATAAATCAGCCCCTGGCTAATTAAATTTAACAAAGCCAGCAAAGTGGAGGGAGAGAAGAATGAATGTGGAGATTTGAAGTTCTTTTTGAGATGTGAGAACCATAACTTCCCTTTCATGGAATGAACTGTCTCCAAAATTGCCACTGGCATTCCATCCTTTCTACCTTCAGTTTGGGATATTAATTTCTGTGAAAGCAAACAAGGGCTTCAGAATGACATTCTTTGACAAATTAAATCTAGCAATTTCAAGGAAAGCAGAAAAATATTTTTCTCGCGTGCAGCATCCAATAAAATCTAATCCAGTTTTCGGCAAAGAATACTGTCAACTGTAAGAACACGACTACAGTAAGTGATTTTCTGTTCAGGTTGGACAGAAGATAGAACTGCAGTACATTAGGAAGAGTTTCTGATTCTTAGTCATTTCTCACCAAGAGAAAGAAAATTATTTTTTCTACCTAAAATGAGGTTGCTAGAATTAAGAAAGCTTGGAATCGTCAGAATTAAAAATGTGTGTGAAATTATTGTAAGCCAATTCTATGCAAAGAATGTACAGTCAGTCATCCTTTTATTTATTATGAAGCACAAATATTTGGATAGTAGTATTCACAGAGGTACAGCAGTACTCAAAAAACAGTCAGGTGAATTGGGAAGAGAAGACAAAAGAAGCAGGTAGAGTTTGATTGAGATAATTTTTTTTAAATCCTTGGAGTGCACAAGAACACAAATCCTTCCATGCCCTTCATCCACTTCCAGCATTTGCTGATCAGTATTGCTTTCTGATGGCATGTGCTGGGGAAACTACAGAAATGGTGAAATATTAGGTCTTATCCTGCCATAAATTGATAATGTGTGCCATCCACCATTTTGGTGAAGTAATAGGTTTCACCTTAGTTCCCTGAGTATTGCTTAAATCTGTGATGGCGAACCTATGGCACGCGTGCCGGAAGTGGCACGCAGAGCCATCTCTCCAGGCACGCCAGCCATCGCCCGTTGCTCTTCCGGGTTCCAGTGCGCACATGCGCACTGGCCAGCTGGTCTTTGTGCGTGCAGGAGCGCCAGAAACCAGAAGAGTAGCTTCCTGGCGCGCATGCGTGTTCCAGGAAGCTGAGCTTCCAGTTTCTGGCATGTGCATGAGTGCCAGCCAGCTGGTCTTTGTGCACGCATGTGCACCAGAAACCGGAAGACCAGGTGACCGGCATGCATGCGCACGCCGGAAACTAGAAGCTCAGCTTCCCGGCATGTGCATGTCCGCCGGGGAGCTGCTCTTCCAGTTTCTCGCGCTCCTGCGTGCACTAAGACCAGCTGGCCAGAGCGCATGTGCGCGCCGGAACCTGGAAGAGCAACGGGTGACGGCTGGCTCAGGTTCCCGGCACACGCATGCACGCTGGGGAATTGCTCTTCCGGTTTCCGGCGCTCCTGCGTGTGCGCACCAGGGAGCTGCTCTTCCAGTTTCCGGCGCTCCTGCACGTGCGTGCCAGGAACTGCATGTGCGCGCCGGGGAGCTGCTCTTCTGGTTTCCAGCGCTCCCCCCCCGACACATGCACGTGCTCCCATTTCAGCACTCAGTGCCGAAAAGGTTCGCCAACACTAGCTTAAATGCTTCATTCATAAGATATCTTAGGGTTCTCTCTTAGGAGGTCTCTCTTTGCACTGTGGAATACCTAAATCCAAACTATCCATCAGATCGGGGCAGTCTAATATCAAACTGATTTATAAAGATACTCAGTTAGAAACTGTAGATGAAATAATATATGATACTATTACTTCCATTGCATATTTTTATTTTAAAAATTGAAAAATGTTGCATGTTTAGCAAAAACCTCAAACTTTTCTGGTCCACCAAACTGTGATGCATGGTTTAGAAAAATATAATTAAATTAAATTAAATTAAATTTGAACATGCACACACATTCAATCACATACTACATACAACAAATCTGAACTCTTCTATCATTACACAAGGCAATCAATCCTGATTGTTCTTTGGAACGACAGATACTGAAGCTAAAGCTCCAATACTTTGGCCACCTAATGAGAAGAGAGGACTCATTGGAAAAGACCCTGATGTTGGGAAAGATTGAAGGTGAAAGGAGGAGGGGACATGCAGAGGATGTGATGGTTAGATGGTGTCATCAGCACAATGAACATGAATTTAGGCAATTCAGGAAACAGTGGAAGACAGGGGAGCCTGGCCTGCTGTGGTCCATGAGGTTGTGAAGAACGGTCCCAACTTAGCAACTAAACAACAACATTTTATTACACATATATTTCCCTTATATGCAAAACACGGCTCATCCTTTGAGAAGAATAACATGTATAAATGAAAGAAAAAGGAACAGAAAAAGGTCCTTCTTGAGTTTTTACAACAGTGGAATGTGTTCCTATGGATCTTGGAAAGGAAAAGCCATCTGTCCATTTTTAACTGCCTTTCTGATGGAGATTGTGAAGTCATGAACAGCCTGAGAAATCTTTCAGAAATGTTAAAAAAAATAAGGTTATCATCCCCAGCCAACACAGCTGTCCCAGACTGAGAACAATGAGAATCCCCTTGTTTCAAAAGATCAAATGATTGACTTGTTAATGATTAATTTTGTTGTTGAAATTGTTGGTGGTCTGCATATTTATAATTTGGATATTATTTTTATTTGCATATTTCTCTGCCCTTCACTGTCTAAAGTTGAGTCACAATTGTTACTGTGTTTTCTTCATTGATCGTTTTCTTCAACAAATTAGACTGGTAAAGAAATTTTATAAAGTTCAAATTAATTTCAGTGTGTGACTTATTTTTCCTCCTTTTAAAAATGTTTGGTCTCCCTCATCTCTCTGTTTTTGCTCTTAGTAGTTGCTAAAATCTCCAGCCACCAATTTTCTAATTAAATTAATATAAAGAGCATTTTGCTCCATTGTATTGTTATCACAGAGAGAGAGAAACAAAAGAACATGTAAAATCAGTAGTTCGTGAAGACTGTTTTTGCTGATATATGGCTTTGTCAGAAGAGTTTATGATTAACAATTATGCACAATATTGAAAGCAGCTGGTGTTAGTTCTGCTAGATTCCAGATGTCTGTGCCAAAAGAAGTTTGTGTGGTTGAAAATAATGTTGTTATAGGAGACGTCTTCTCCTCCCTAAATCTTCCTCGAAAATTCATTGAAAATTGAGCAGCCTGTTACAAATGCACTCAAAGCAAGCAGTGTTTCTCAACCTCAGCAACTTCAAGCTGTATGGACTTGCTGGGGAATTCTGGGAGTTGAAGTCCACAAGTCTTAAAGTTGCCAAAGTTGGACCCGCCTGATCTAGTGGTTTTCCCAAACCTGGTATTTGTATTCTCTTTTGGGAGCTAGAGTTTTCTAGACACAAATGATGGAAATGCCAATTGCCAAAAGCCACATGGCCCCAACATAAAACGGGGTTTCCATTAAGTGTTGCAGACCGGCGTCTCCCCTGAAAGTGAAGGAGAAAAGCCACTTATTTTCAGCTGAGGAGCATAAAATGTGGGCTGCAGCCTTAACTATCAGAAGGCATTGAACTGATTTAGGCAACTTCATTCCCAGCTGCAATCGAGATTGTTTCCTAATCCTGCTATGTGGAGTTTGGGGAAAGCTTCACCCAAGTTCTTAACTGGCCCAGAGTCTGACCCTCTGGAGGTGTTCAACTGGTAGCATTGAGACTCACAACAGTGGTAGATCCACACATCTGGAGGACACCTGGTTAGGGAAGTTATTACCAACAAAGCTAAATTACACTTTAAATCAGCGGGGGACCATGATTTTAGGGCACAAGTTATCATCCAACTTCATAGCACAACGCAGAAATATTCTCCATCGTTGTGGCTGACCTGAATCCATCTCAGAAAAGAGTTACTTCCCAGATGAGCATCTCTGGGGCCAGAACTTCCCGCTGTTTTCTGCCTTGGTTGGACTTTGGGTTCCCGCTGTTTTCTACAAGCAGGCTCAGTGATCTGAATCTTCCCATCTGCAGGTTGTATGATGCACCACAATTCATTAATCGCCTTGAACATTTCTGGAAAACAATATTGCAGTCTTGCTGGCATTTTGTCTTGATTCATTTTTTAAAGATTTTCCTATTAAAAGCCAAGTTGTTCAAAAGTGACAACCCATGCACATTAGTCATCAATCTTCTGCATAGAGTGTTGCAATGATTCTTTAACATCTGTTCTTCATTTACTTTGGTGCAGCAGAGAAAGCCTTCTGGACAATGGAAAAAATATTTCAGGAAAAACAAGGAAAATCACCTGTTACCATTCTACAAGTTTAATTTTGTGGTTTTTCGGAATGGCCTGAAATATTAGGAAAATTCTATTTTGATCCTTTTCAGGGGATGTTTGGAAAAAAATATTTAGTTTCTCCAAATTTTCTTTTGGGGCTCAGAAAAAGCCATATGCTCCCTGACTTCCTTCTGCTGCTTCACTCTTAACATTTGGGGCAACTGCTAACTTTATTAAGCTTTGTCTCATGAAAACAGAGCACTTTTGAGCCAAATTATGACATTTTTCATTAAACAAAGTTCTCTTCTAGAATCGAAAGTAGTTAGAAATAATATTTCACCACCAATTACTATGCAAACAAAAAACAAAAAACCCCACATATTTGTCATATACAGGATTGAGCATCATAGTGGCCTAGAGGTGGAGCTCTCACCTCACAATCAGAAGACTGTGAGGTAGTGGCAGATATTTCTCTCTGGGCAGAAAGAGAAAATATCTGCTGTGAACTCCACTTAGGCATCAGGAAGGGCATCCGGCCAGTAAACGCTCAGCTCCATTAAGTTGTCCCAACTCCACCCTGATGCAAGGGATGACAGGGTTGTCAAAAGAAAAACAAATTTCATATACAGGATTACTTCCTGGATTCACGATTATTTCCTGTAAGTAATTTAACTTTCTCCATGTGATTCAAACTGTTCCCATGTGATTAAAATTTCCTCTATGTATTATTAGAGTCTGACGGGGAGCAGTGACATGCTGGTAGGTCCAGACTTCTCAAACATTCCTTGTCACCAACCCCACAATCCTTCATGTTTAGGAAGTTGTTTTACTTGAGAACTGAATTGCAAATTTCAGAGAAGTACTGTACATGACATTTTCTTTCACTGGGAAATAGAAATATCTATGTTTTCTAATTACAGTGGTGTCCAAAGGCTTCAGAATGACAAACGCAACATCACACTGCAAGCTCTACCTCTTTGTGTGTGGGGTGTGGGAGACAGTGATGTTTCAAAGCTCATAGAAAAGAGTCACAATGGTAAAACAGAGCTTGCATCACACTGCTCCTTCCTTCTGCCTTCCTGCAGACACTACTGTCCAGATGCTGACTCTTATAGCCCCAGCTTTGCCGTTGCTCAGAGATTATGGGAATTGTGATCCAAAATCTCTATAGGAGACAAAGTTGCTCACCTCACAAAATTTATTCATCTAGGAAATATGATCAGGCTGATTTCTTTAGATAGATGAAATCCTCAAGCATTTTTAGCTAGCTTGGAGCTTATGGACTCAGTAGATTGGCTCACACATTACATTGCAGATTGTTTGATTTGGTTTTAGCGATTTGGGTAAACTCAGTCACGATGGTTGTAAACCATGACTTATGGACTACAATGTTGTGCGAATTGTGTAAACCAACTGTGATTTTATTCAGTAAATAAACTTTTACAGTCAGAATTTCAATGGGTCACAATAAAATAGCTCACAGTATTCTCCCATCAGCCCTAGTAAGGACTTTTAATGCAGTAGTAAAATCTCCCACATGAAATTCTAAGGAGGGCAGTTTTATAGCAGATGGTAGTATTTTTCTTGCTACTTTCTTTATGTCTATAATATATTCAGAGGTGGGATTCATATAGGTTCCCTACTGGTTCGCCGAGCACCAACAATGTGAGCGCGCGCATGCACGCAGCCTTCTGCACATGTGCTTTGCTTGCGCACGTGGCTTGCACGCATACGTGCGGCTTGAAAATGTAGCTAAATAGGACGGCATAGCGCCGGGGCAGGTTGCTACTACCATTTCTCCTGAACCGGTCCGAACCGGCTGAATACCACCTCTGAATATATTCCTTCCCAGGATGTTCCTCAAGGCCTCATTAACATGGCATCCTCCAGTCATTGAATCGGGGGGGGGGGGGGGGGAGTAATGTAATTTTTTTGTTCCCCTTTCATCTTTACCCCTTTTTTTTAACAGAAAAAAAAGTTTCAAAGGGGGGGGGTGGGGGGTTTTGGAGCGCGCCGGCCGCGGAGGGGGGGGGGGGGGGGGGGGGGGGGGGGGGGAATGTCAGTATATATTCTGCTGCCATACCAGCTGAACTCCATCCTGCTACCAGAACACAAAGATCCAGTGGTGGTATTCGTAGAGATTTAATGCAGGACTAGTTAAAGAAAATAATTGGTGGTGTCCCGTGTTTTCATTTCCCTTCCAGCTAGCAGGAAAAAAAAAACCAATTAATTGTTCTCCTTAACATGTAGTAGAGTAAGATTAAGCATGTTGCCTGAGTGACAAATCACATATGCAGATTAGCCTTTGATCATTCAGGCTATTTCTGAATAGTAGAACCCTTTTAAAAGAGTGTTCAAAAATAGCCTAATTAATAGATTGAGGGTGTGGCAGAGACACTTCACTCTGTGCACCTGTCATTGAGAATGTTTATGAACATGGGTCTAGCATTCTTCGGAATGTAGCCCAGGTGGAACACTTCCAAGGTGGAAGTGCAGAGGAGGGACTTTATGGAGCAAAAACATTGGAAAAACATTTTTGCAAGGATATTTCTGAGTTTTGCAATGTGTCCTTTCTTTCTCTACTTTCATCTGATATTATGTTATTGAGCAATAATATCCATGCCTATATCATTCCTCTGCAATTCTCTCAAAGATTGAAGTGACTGCCTGAAGCTTCACAAGCGCTTTGATCTGCAAAATTTCCTGCATCACAACTGTCTCAATTCCCCCCCCCATCCCATACAGTATATATCCCCTTTTGACATTTGGTGAGATGAGTTCCTGGCAAGATTATGGAGGCAGAATTAGCCTAGGTATGAAGAAGTTGTCAATATTGAAGATCTGAGCAAGAGAAAGCAAGCTAGATGTATCCTTGTATTCATGTTGTATAGAAATAGTGGCCACCAAGAAATCCAGCTGTGAACTTGTGGTCAGAAGTACTTGGAAGTATCCTATGAATGCAATTGGGATGGTTCCATATGTAAGAACAATAACTGACACCTTGACACTGGTGCCATCAAAGCTAGAGTAGAGTAGGAAAATTGTTTATCCATTTCCCTCCACCTACCCCCAACACCAACAGTGTTGAGGGCAGCATAGGTAGCAGCAAAATGCCACAAACACAGCAGCTGCATGATACACCAATAATGTAGACCACTCAGTTGTAGTATTCATGAGTTATTCCCCAGAAATAATAAAAATGGTGTAAATAGTAGAGCCACACATACTGTAACCTATGTTATAATTCTTGCTAACAGACCCACCAACAGACAGCAAGAGGGCCATATTGGTGCAGTGGTTAGGATGCATTATTGCAGGCTAATTCTGCCCACTGCCAGGAGTTCGATCCTCACCTGCTCAAGGTTGACTCAACCTTCCATTCTTCCAAGGTCAGGACTCAGATGGTTGGGGGCAATATGCTCACTCTGCAAACTGCTTAGAGAGTGCAGTAAAGCACTATGAACAGAATATAAGTCTAAGTGCTACTGCTACTGCTATATTCATGAGCTATGAAGTGTAAGACCTGAGAAGTACCTTGGAAAATGTGAGTCGGGGTTTTCACAGTCAAGTGTCTCTGCAGAAGCCAGATCTCTCGAATAGTCAAGTTCAAAGTGACTTGGGGTGGTAGCTGGAGTGCCTACAGGGGAAGGGTGTCCCTCAGTAACCTGAATCTGGCATATCCCAGTCCCTGACCATATTATCAGCCATAACACCAATCAAATAGAATGGCTCAGGTCCATGGCAAAGTAACTTTAAAAATAGAATAGATTATTTTGAGAAGTTTCCACTATAGGCTGAAGAGGAGATGAAGCCAATGTCACAAGCACCTGACTAAGAAAAATGGCATCTTTGTGCTATAGGTTAGGCGGGCATGAAGTTGACTCCTTAGAAAGTCCTGCTATTTCTGAGAACAAGACATATGTTCCATGAAAAATAAGTGGGCTCTTTATAACAATCATTCAGCAAGTTAAAGCATGCAAAGGAATCATTTCCAGTCAATTCTCTTCATGTTCCATGAGCCCATTCCTTGAAGCCAAGTGTCTTGCCAGGCTTTAAACAATTTAGTGTGGTTTTTAACGATTTGCCTGCACAGGAGTGGAAATAACACAACCACCTCTGAGTGCCTCGGTTTTCTGTTGCTGTGTCTCAAGCAGAAAAATATTTTGTGCCCACTATGGGGGTTTGAAGCTTCTGCTATGGACAAAGGATCTTGGTCCAGGCAATCCAGTGCTTGGCTTTCACAAGTGTTTCATTTTTCTTGGGGTGAAGGCTCAAACACTTTCTTCCAGTAGAATGTTTCCATTGAGTTGGCCATGAGATTATGTGGCTTTCCAGAAGACTTTGAGATGGCCAAGAGATTTCCATCTCCATCTCTAAGCACATGGCTAGAAGATGTATCTTCTTCCCTTCCCCTTGATTGCCTAAAGACATTCTTAAGTTGGGTTTACCACAACTTGCTCAATTACTTCATGTCTCAGGCTCACGAGCCAATATGTACATTGGAAGAGCCTGCCAGATCGGGCTTAAAAGTCCAACTTCTCCCAATCTCCTGTTACGTACGTTGCTTCTGCTGGCATATCAGGAATTTTTGCTGGGCAAAAAATTGGCTTGTATCATTTCTGGATCCAAAAGTATCTTCTCACTTAGATTAAGAATCAATCCAGTTTTTAATGGTCTGCTTCAGGACTGGGAATTCTTCTAAATATCAGCCTCACCTCCATTAGAAATTACTGGAGTTGTATACTAACAACTAAAAGTTACTGATTGCCATCCCTGACTCACACTCCTTCATAATGTTTTTCTAAATAGCTTCCATAAAGTTTTGGTTAATTTTAAATTATACATTCCTTCAGTGGACATAGGAGCAGAAAATAGCAGCAACAACAATCTTGTTGCATTCTTGTGTGATGCTCTACTATAGTTTTAAAAACGTTCATGGTCATTTGCTAATACTGCCCCTCCTTGAAAGTAGATTTTGTTTGAGAGGAAAAAGTGGCCTCTTGTTACCCGACCTCCATCCAGTGTCCGAGCAGGGCCAATTTGCCAGAGCTGGAACCCACTAGTCTACAGTAGTAATGCTTAATGGGTATGAAATGCTGTAAAGCTTTTATAGAAAATGTGGAATAAATATCAGTAAGAGAGAAATGAGGTTGCTTCGCAAATAGCTTTTAAATGGACAGTGGTAAAAATTGATTAGGAAATCTGTCAGTAACATGACTTTGAGGGCATGGAATATGGAGTAGATTTTGGCTGGCTCCTGAACTGCTGTACATCTCAGATGGAAAAAAAAAACCATATTTATTGCATTGACATTAACATACTGAAAGCTCTTTTGTATCACAGTTCCAGGCAGAGCTGTCAGCAATTGCAGACATCAAACACCTACGTAGAAATGCCAGAAATCTCAAAGGCAAATGTTGCTTTGGGTTATATAATGTATTGGTAGATACGTAATACTTTAGAATAGAATAGAATAACAGAGTTGGAAGGGACCTTGGAGGTCTTCTAGTCCAACCCCCTGCTTAGGCAGGAAACCCTACACCACTTCAGACAAATGGTTATCCAACATCTTCTTAAAAACTTCCAGTGTTGGAGCATTCACAACTTCTGGAGGCAAGCTGTTCCACTGATTAATTGGTCTAACTGTCAGGAAATTTCTCCTTAGTTCTAAGTTGCTTCTCTCCTTGATTAAGTTTCCACCCATTGCTTCTTGTCCTGCCCTCAGTTGCTTTGGAGAATAGCTTGACTCCCTCTTCTTTGTGGCAGCCCCTGAGATATTGGAACACTGCTATCATGTCTCCCCTAGTCCTAGTTTTCATTAAACTAGACATACCCAGTTCCAGCAACCGTTCTTTATATGTTTTATCCTTGAGTCCCCTATCATCTTTGTTGCTCTTCTCTGCACTCTAGAAAGAGTCCTCTAGAGACTCTTGAGACTCTAGAAAGTCTCAACATCCTTTTTACATTGTGGTGACCAAAACTCAATGCAGTATTCCAAGTGTGGCCTTACCAAAGCATTATAAAGTGGTATTTAGTTTAATATATATGTTCTAACTGTATTTTCAGGACATCAGCTGAAACAACATGTCACCTTGAAGCCAACACCAACCATCAATGCAAATATTAACCATTATTTGATTTGGGGTTGTCTGAAATTGAGGAAAACACTGTACATGCCAGTTTTGGAAAATTGTTGTGTACAGCACTCTTCTTAAGATATCTCTGAGTTGTACGTATAGTTGCACACATTTTTCCATAAACGTCTTGCTAGACCAATTGTGCAATTTGTTTACATAGCTTTGCTTTTCATAGATTAGTAGAGAGAAACTGCTATTTATTTTTCCAGCTTTCTTAGATATTTGGGGTGATTGAAGGAAACCATTTTAATGTCACATTGTGAGTTCTAGTCCTGCCTTAGGAATGAGGCCAGGTGGATATCCTTCAGCCAGTCCTTCTCCCCTCCCTCAGCCATAAGAAGGCCAGGGCAACCCAGTTTGGGAAATCTTGCCAAGAAAACTGTAGGGGTTTATCCAGGCAATTACCAGGAATCAGGACTGACTTGAAGGCACATAATTATTAATTAAAGGAAATGTTAATAATTTAAACCTTTTAAAGACTGGGAATATAAAAATCTTCTTGAAGTGGAATACTGCAGGAACAACAATAGCAAACTGAGTGTTTATCAAAAGGATGCAACATGCATCTTGATATCACAATGCAAGTGTAAAAGCTGCAGAGATTATATTGCACCATGTTACATCATTTCCAGCCCTCACAGATACCCAAGGAAAACTGTATTTTTGTCCTTGGCATTGTATTGCTAAATTTTGGCAAGTATGATTAAGAAGAGTGCCAAGGAACCCACATATGGATTTATGGATTATCACAGACAATATGGAGGCACTATCCTGGTAAAGAGAAAGGAACAATGATGCAGACATTAGAGACTTAACAAATTCAGAAAAACATAGTTTAGCCAAATATTTGATTCAAGGGGTAGATTCTTTCTGAAAGCGTGGGGAAGAAACTCTGCCATCCTCATCAAAGGGAAGATTTGGAACAGTAATTGAGAAGACACAGCATTAAGCTTTACTTCATGTCCTGAAAGCACGGAGTAAATGACTACATTGCTTGCTTAACATCCAGTCAAGGAAGATTATTAAGTCTCGTGAGAGTTCAGTGCTCCATTTGCAAGATTTCAACTGTCATATAGGCATGTGCCAATTGGCAGTCTCAAGGGATGCCAAATGCTTTTTAAAAATGTCTTATTTTCATTTATTTCTGTGCATCTGCGTCATGTGTAAAATTATAGGATAGTGTCTGAAGCCTGAAAAGTTTACTAATTTCTGACAGAAGTTTTTGTGGATTCCAGTCCATTTCATTAGATACACTTGGTACAGTGCTGAGAAAGGGTTAGGGTTTTTAGAGAAAGTAGGTTGGGATAAGAGTGAGAGTGGAAAATTAGAAACGGAGAATGGTTGAGTGGTGAAAGGAAAGGTGAGAAGCAAAATTATCTCTAGATTGTGACTATTAGCAAAGCAGTAATTAACCACGGTGTAATTACTGACAAATTACTTAACACATGTAGTCTGACTGGAATGTAGAAAGAAAATCTTAACTTCCCCGATAAATTCTCATTCAATTGTTTTGCTCTTTGTAATTTCTTTTTTTCCAAGGTGGCTACCCTGAAGTTTATGAAAAGGTGTCCCAAGGAAACATCATGGTCTTCTATTGGTTTTTCAGTATTGGTGTTTATGGTATCAGGTCTTTTATACACAGGGTATACCAAAAGTCAGACCCTGCATATAATTTATTATGCAAATTAACATTAAATGTTCAAATTGGTCACCATTTTCTTCTAAATAATTCTTTGCTTGTTTGGCATATGGCATGTTGGTGAACCTTTTCAGCACCGAGTGCTGAAACGGGGGGGGGGGGGCAGGGGGGTGGGTGTGCTGGACAGGAGACCCTACACCAGTGTTGGCAAACCTTTTCGGCACCGAGTGGGGGGGGGGGCGCGGGCGGGGGGGTGTGCTGGAAACCGGAAGAGCAGCCGCCCCGTGTGCATCCGTGCGCTGGGAAGACGATCTTCCGGTTTCCGGCACGTGCATGCGCACCGGCCACCTGGTCTTCTGGTTTCTGGCACGCATGTGCATGCGAAGACCAGCAGCTGCTCTTCCGGTTTCCGGTGCTCCCGCGCGCGTGAAGACCAGCTGGCCGGTGCGCCAGAATAGCAACGGGCGATGGCTCACGTGCGCAGAGAGATGGCTCTGCGTGCCACTTCCGGCACATGTGCCATAGGTTTGCCATCACGGGCATATGGTCTTTGAACCTTCCTTAGTAACATTTTCTCTGAAAAAATATATTGTGCTAGGCCTGTGGGGCCTGACTTTTGTTGCATCCTTTTATACTTTATTATTTTCCTTAGTTGATCTCCCTTTCTTTTCCTCCTTTCTTCACTGGCATTCACCGTTGTTTTTGTGTGTGTGTGTGTGTGTGTGTGTGTGTGTGTGTGTGTGTGTGTGTGTGTGTGTGTGTAAACATTATGAACATTGCAATAGAATTTTTATAACATTCTTATAGAATGAAATGAACTCATGATTTAAACAAAATAATGAAAAATAAAACCTTCTAACCCTTAAGGACCATGCTTGGTTTTATGGATACTTTTAATCCCAGTCTGACACATCAGTGGAGTTTGGTTTTTAATTGGTGCCTTCAAATCAGTCTTGATTCCTGCAACTACACAGAAGGGGTTCCCACAGTTTCCCTGACAATATTTCAGAAGTAGTTTGTAATTGACTTCTTCATACAGTTGAGAGACAGTGATTGGCCCAAAATCACCCAGCTGGCTTCCCTGCTTAAGGTGGACCTAAAATCTGGGTCTCTCTACTCCTAGTCTAGCACCTTAATCACCATATAAACCTGGCTAGTGAAAAAGCATCTGTGGGGATTAGGAGCAGAAATTGTTTCCTTCTCATATCCACAAGGTGGATAAGCACAAGAAAGTGTAGGTGTTTCTTTCTTTCTTTCTTTCTGCCATCATTCTACCATTTTACATCTATTTCTAGTTCTTTCCCTATTATATTTTTTTTTAATCTCATCAAACACTTAGAAAGCCATAGCGTGGACTTACCAGGAGACGAATCGTTCATAATTACTAAGGATGCTGGGGTGGGCCTTCTTTTCCTGATCTGCAGAAATCATAGGTACAGACAGATAGATCAAATATAAATTCAAGCAGCTATGTCTCTAAATTCACAGTTCATGAGAAGTTACTAAGCTAAGACAAATAGAGCTAAGTATTCAAATCATTGACTTCTTTTAATCACCATCAAAATCAGAACAAGCTGATTTCGCTTTCTAGTTCAAGAACAAAACACAGCAGGTTACCATGAATTTGTACTGCTAGTATTACTAACACCATCAAAGCTGACACCAGCCAAAGCATAGAAAAACTCAAGGAAGTAGTGCAAGATCAGAAGATGCGGAGAGATGTGGCACATAGAATTGCCAAGAATCAGACACAGCTGAATGGATATCATCATCATCATCATCATCATCATCATCATCATCATCATCATCAGTATTACTAGTATATCACTTCTTCCTTTATTGTTTTTTGTTTTTTTTTTAGTTTTCTGTATTGTGCTGGGTTTCAATTCAGTAAGACCCCAAAGGCCAAGAATAATCAAGTCTGCTGATCAGGTGTTGTGGAAGGAGTGTGAAACCCTGGATCTTTGTGTGGTTTCCATCCCAAATGGCACTTTAGCTATATCCCAGAGCTTTCCCATCCCAGAGCTTTCCCATCCCAATTGTGCAATGAACTTTTAAATTCCAGTTAGAGTCTCTTATCTTAAGGTGACCACATGGCCTGTCTCACAACTATGCAACCTTTACTTATTCTCAATGTAATACTACCCACCCCACCAATGCCAACCCTGACTGAAAATACTGGACACCTGGATTTCCAAAAAGCTGGATTTCATTGTGTCATACTGATTGGCTTCCTAGCTCTTCCTTGATCAGTCAGATGTGGGCCCAAATCATTTTTCTGATATCAGGAGACACTGTAGGGATACGCCTTTGCTCCTTGTAGCATACCACAAATTGCTTTTAGTAATGGAAAATCATTTCAAAGCCATTTGGTTTAGACTACAGACCTCAAGGGTTGAAAGCAGGAAAAAAGAAATCACAGTTGCATTGATCTATTGTAAATCACTGGCTGGTTTGAAAGTCATTCTCATGTCCTCTTAATAGCCAAGAAGCATAATGTTATATTTGCACAAAATCCAATACTTCGATCTTTAGCATGTATGCTTTTGGCCAAAAATCATCCATTATATGGCAACCCTATAATGATATGGATGTCTTATGCCACACAACGTTAAATGGGAGAAAATACAGCCCTTCTCAATTTAGTACTCCCAGATCTAACATGACTTCAGCTCCCAACATTCCTTAAAAAACTCTCACTGATTGATTATTTGGAGAGTTATAATCCCTTGTAGCTCTACAGTGTACTAAGTCAAAGAAATAGCATATGACCTTAATTCTAGGAATTTCAATGTCTACATACAGAAAGGTGACTAAAGAAATTGGTATCTTGAAAGCCATGCATTTTTCACTCAGAAAGTATATTTATTTATAGAAGAGGGATGAGACGTGAAGTTTTTCTTGAGTAGGAGAATAGCATCTAAAATTTTTCTGCATAAGAATATCTCATTCTGCTCAGGCTTCGTCTGTTTTCTAGGGCTGTCATCCATGACCCTTTCTTCTAGTGATGGTTCTTTTCGTAGTGGTCATCTCAGCTAGAACATTAACAGTGGAACCCCACATATACCTTCTCAGATATAATATTTGATTCAGCTCAATGGGACTCAGCAGACTCAAAGGTGCACAACTGCAACTAGGTTTGCCCATTCTGGATATCAAAAGCTGAACTCTAAGTCTGAGAAGCAATTCTGAAAAACATCCTGATCTGCACTGTCAGTGAGGGGAACATACCATTTCAAACAGCCAAAGAGAAGATGGTTTCAACCTATATCAATGTTTGTTCTATGATGCTGATAGTATTGTATTGTTTTGAATATATAATAAAATAAATTTAGGCTATTAATGTGACTGCTCAGAAATTTCCTTGGAAATATTGAATATCTAGAAATAATACCCTTTTCTTGATGTGTTTTATTCATTTGAAGATGCAGGAGATCCTTTCATCCATCTGTCATTTATAGCCTTTCAGCGGAACTATCTTCTTACCTATCAATCAATCTGCTAGCATTAAATACCGTCAACAATTTTTATATACAAAAGTCCCAAGCTCACTATTGGAATGCTTCTCTTTTTAGAGAAAAAGGTTTGCTCAGAAAAAACGCTCACCTAGGATATCCTAAAGACAAACCTCCTCCCTTCTCTTCTTTCTCTCTCTTTCCTTCTCTCTTTTCAATGACAGAGAATTCTTATAAAATCCCAGAACTTCTGCAAAGTTGCACTCCACTTTCCACATTTGGAAGCATGGTCCCCTTAACAATCTTTATCTTCTTTCATAGGCAGTGAAGATAAAACAAGCTTACCTGTTCAGCTGCTTCAGAATTTATTTGACTTTGAAATAATGGTACAGCAAATTGTATCTTTTTAGGACTGTTTGGTTCCATGGCAGTATTTAGGAATAGCAGAAGTAGGGGGAGGGGAAGATCTGGCCTGCCGAAAGGAGAGACAAGAAAGTTCCTTCTCTTCTTATCTCCCGGCAAACTCCTTGAAGCCCAGCGCTCCTCTAACAATCACAATAATTTCTGAGGTAGAGAGAGCAGAAACTGCTTGAGCTGCAAAATCCCCTTCTTCCTTCTACATCCACAGCAACGTCCCTACTCAGAGATGCTGTTCTTCCTCCTCCAGTTCTCCAGATGATCCACTCAGCACCAAGCTGAAAGGAACAAGAAGCTAATTGTGTGCAGATTCCCTTCTGCAGATGCCAAGCATTCACTCAGAAGCTAATTGAAAATACAATACTAGCCTAGACTTGGCCTGCTGCCCTGGGATTTGAAATGGAGAATCTCTGTACGGCACATTATTTGCTGACAGCACCAAAGTGCAGGGTAAGAGCCCGCCCTTCGGAGTATAGCTGATGGGCCCTGAATTATTGATAGACCTGTGATTGGGAAGCTTGCAAAGCTGATATGTAGAGATGGAATTTGAAGCAGGTGAGGACAACATCAGAAGGTTCTCTACTGATGCATTCTTTCTAATTGACCGAGAAGCTACAATTCTGACCGGGATGGAGTGGGGCAATCACGCCAGTCATCTTATGGCATCATCCTCTGTGAAATCAGAAATTGGTCATGGTACGTCGAATGCACCTTCCACACTTTG
Source organism: Thermophis baileyi (assembly GCA_003457575.1). Classification (NCBI taxonomy): domain Eukaryota; kingdom Metazoa; phylum Chordata; class Lepidosauria; order Squamata; family Dipsadidae; genus Thermophis; species Thermophis baileyi. The sequence continues at coordinate 11,240,421 of QLTV01001483.1, read as the reverse complement.
ATGCCTTCCAGAAAGACTTCATATCTGAACGGTACAACATACCTGGAAGGTATGGTTGGAGAAGTCTGGTTTAAAGATTCTTGTCTATATGATTAATTGAGGAATATTTGAACGAATAAGACCCTTAGAGCTTGTCTGTACATTCTTAAATTGTCCACATACACTTTTTTGTATGTGAAAATTTATAATCTTTTTTGGGCAGAACATCCAAGAATCAGGTATGATTAGCAAATTTTCTTAAGATGATCATTCCATCTGTAGATTCCACTAAATCAATTGTGGCATGCAGGATGGTGTTTTCAGTTCAGGACATACTGTATCTTTTATGACTTACATTATAAGAAGCTGGCCCTAATTTTGCACCAAAATTGGAAGATGATATTTTTCAGGAACTCTGGGTGCAAAAAGGATCACTAGCTGAATGTTCTGACAATTATTATGACTTTTCCTATCTCAGGCTTTAGCTTTGTTAGCGCTCGGTAAATGTTTAGCTTGGACATTTGGTACTGTGAAGTGTGTGTTGAAGGTGAGAAAGCACATGTTAGACCAGTCCCAAGCAATCTCTCTTATTTAATCTGCAAGCCTGCAGTGACCAAAATGGATAAGCCACTGGCATTTGCCTGTTCTATTCACCCAGGTCTAATTGACCTAAAGACAGCGGTGACTCCAATTGGCTTCATTGGGCATAGAATGGCTGCCAAGAGGAATTGTATCCTCTCCATAACTGTGAGTTGGAAGAGATGAGTTGAGCGGATACATAAATTTGATGAATAATAATAATAAAAAATTATAAGGAAGATGGGACTAGCTCTCAAGAGCATCAGCTACCCACACTCATGAGTTGGTTAGTTGAGTTGGATTTATTTCTTGTGGGTCTTTTGATTAATCAATCAAGTTAGGCTCCTTTCTATTTTGGTACCTTGCCTCTTGCCTTGTGTGTTTCTCCTTGTTATTTTGCAAACGGTATCCTTGGACTCATCACATTTCAGACCTCAAAACTGCTGTTAGCATTTAGGCTGAATACTGACATAAAAATGGCCACAATAATGGATGCTTAAAGTGCATCTGTCTCCTTGCCAAAGAAAAGACAACAAAGCCTGCCATGCCCTAACAGCTCTGGATTAAAAAAACAAGATCTCAAGATAGAATATCTGATTTCATGAAGACCAGGCATCATTTATGAACAGTACTATGCCTAATTTTGGAAAAATGGAGGTATTCTTCTAACAAGTTATCTATTTATAACAACTGGCCTGCCTTGATACTTTCACCCAAACAATTATTTTATACAAATTGCAAAATCGATTTATAGAAATAAGAGATTTAATAGATCCAATCTTATGCTGAAACCATGTCAGTTCAGTTTATAACATCCTGCTGACATGGAATTTAGATAAAAATTCTGATGCAATGTATTTAATTGGGAAATAATCTAGTATTTAGAGATAGTGCCATGATGACTGAAAACCAGTCGAGATTCTTGGAATCAGCAGATGTGAAGAATTAGCATTAAAAAAGATTTAGAGGAGGAACATCACTACTTTGCTGTCTCCTGTGCAGTACTTTAATTATATGTTTAAAAGATCTGTAGAGATCTTCAAAGACACATTTGAAATGTCCCATTCTCTTCAATTTGCTTTATAAACCAACATTGCCTTCTCACTTCTAAGACTAAGATGAGGGGAGCTCAGTGCAAAGAAGTAGCATGATCTTCTTGGGTTCAGACTTTGGGGCAAAATGAAGAATAATTGGGTGGCCTTTTGGCCCCATTGATGATCAGTTCAAACCACCTCACTGAGGCAAAGCAAATTTACCTCATATACAGTAGATCTAATTTTAGAGGAATACCTGAATAGGATATAAACTTAGCTACAATGAAAACAAGATTCTTCTCTCCACATTTGTGTTTGGATTTATAGTAGAAGATAAAACAAACCGCTTTTTCAATTCAGCAATAACGTTTTCCTCAAAGAAATGAGAATTTATAATTCAGATATGTTGACATTGTAAGCTCAGGTTTTTTTCTTTAGTTATCCCAATGTGAGGTTCCTCTTTTTATTAAAAAAATAAAAAAAAATCCCAACAAATGCAAATCAAAAGTTGGAAGTTACATATTAGTAATGCTGACTGGGATGGGCTGCTTTACGAGTATCAGGCAGAAGACCATCCTACCATAAAAGGTAAAAATGCTTTCCAGTTTATCTCAATCTCTGGTGAAAGCAGGGACAGAACTTTGTATCAAATTGCCATTTTTTCCCTTCCCCCTTTTTTCTTCTTTTTTATCAGTTTGTATGTTTCAATCTTTTTAAAAATCTTTAATAAAAATTATGTATAATATATAAAAAAAGAAATTAAGAATGAAATGCTTGTCTCCTGTGATATCAGCCTCCCTCACACACTATCTCCTGGCAGATGGGGACCCTTAGCTTTTTAATTCTCCAGGTAGGATGGGTAGAAACTATTGGGGGCAAAAGCATTCTCTAAGATACTGTACATAGGCTTTGGACCATTTAAAATCGTATGTGCTTATATAATTCATTCAAACCAGTCAGCCAGAAAGCCTAACAGCTTCCTTATGGTCATATGTAGGAGGCACCATTCCATGTATGAATATTCCCAAACTGCAGGTTCAATTCCTGCTGAAATTCAGTGTATTCCTAGGGGATGGCTCCTTCACTTGCATAACACTGGGATAGAGTTTCACTATGCCCAGGGATGGGTTCCAACTTACCTCGCTGCCGGTTTGCTCTCTCCCGCGCCGCATGGGCGCACCTCGTGGGTGCATGTGCAGTAACAAAAAAATCCTTAAAAAAAAAAAAACAAGATGCCGATCGCATGCACAGTGCCGGAAGTCAGCTTCTGCGAATACTAAGAAGGAAAAAAAAATTCAAAAAAAAAAAATAAATCAAAAACAATTCAAAAAAAATTCAAAAAAAAGATGGCGGCCCCCACGGACTGGCACCGACCGATCCGGTTCGGTGACATCATCGTGACATCACCAGCAGGCCGCTACCGGTTCAGGAGAACCGGTCCGAACCGGTCCGAACCCACCCCTGACTATGCCCCAATAGTACAATGTCTGTGATTGCCAGGGGAAACAGTAAGCAGCTAAACAGTTTTAGCTTTGCTGTACGCCACCCACAGTCGCTTGGTTTGGCGAGATGGCCGGTTCTGTAAATTGACACATTGCCTACTGCTGCTACCAAAGCAGAACATGGCTATAAAGGAATCTGCTTGTGTATATTTCTTTGGCAAAGGAAACAGCAGGCATATGGGAGCAGGTCCAGTCCGCAGCAGGGGGACAAAAAGGTTAAAACATAACCACCGTTCCAAGCTAAATGCCGATCAAGACAGCTTCAAATGTTTACTGTAGAATTTAAGATGTTAGTACATTTTTAAGCTAACATGTATTTTGGCCATGTCTCTTTTTTACCATTGTACACCTTAATAACTCAGAAACGGTATGCAGAAACAAACCACATTTAGATTTGTGTTATGTATGCACTGAAGTGATTTAGTTCTTTGGATTACGATTCTGGAGTTAAAGGTTTAAAATCCCAAATTATTTATGAAATTCACTAAATCAGTTTGGACTGGTCATTACATCTTAGCCTATGTATCCTAATCTCAGGGTTGTTGTGATGATAACTAGAGGACTATTACTTATGTTACCTTAAACTTCTATAGGAAAGTCAGTGTATTTTACGGCTCTGCCTGCATGAAAAACAATTTGGAAGAAGTGTTTTGGACCTAGCATAAGTACAACATATGCTAAGCCTTAAAAAAACACCAGTCTTTTAAGAATCATTTTAATGAGTCAAATCATTAATGCAGCTGCATCCTTAGTTATTTTTGAAGTACACCTCGTCCAAAAATATATAGAGAGAGACAATAAAAACACAGTTTTAATAGAGTATATAATACAAGTTTTAGTATCATTGACTTGTAAATCTGAGACAATGATCTGGCGAATACAGAACTGTGGGTGGTCATTGATCCAAGTACAGAAAAGCAAAATTCTGAAAAATGCAAGTGTTTCAAGCAGATGGATACGAGAATGATGATAGCAGAAGAGAGTAGGTAAGCAGTAGCATAACTACCAAGAAGGTGCTTATCTTATGTCCAGGACCTAAAAGCAGGGTGAGGCAAAAATTCCTGCCAATGGAAAAACAAACTGCCTACAAGAGCTAACACTGAGTCAAAAGAGAGAGAGAAAAAAACCCCCACCCCCACCTCTCAGATTAGCTCTGATCTTAAATAAACTGATACAGAGCCAGAAATAAGAATTAGCTGACCTTTGCACGCACACAAGTACGGAGCTGATTCTCTGATGCAAAAAATCTCATGTAAATATGCCCAGTCTGTAAAAGGAATTAATAAAGCATGGAAAGTGGGGCAGTCCAGGGCTTTGAAGGCAAAAAGTTATCTCAGAGCACCTGGGGAGCCCAATTGAGAGCACTTATCTAACCTCTTAAAACAAAGGTTCTTTTATTGAAAGGGCTCCTTTTAGTACCCTACCAACTAGGGAAACATTTTTTTTTTTTTTTGCTTTGGAATCTGATGTGCTGGCAAATATTTGGTTCAGCCAGGAATCTTGCTCTGTACTTAGCGATATCTGCTACAGCACATGTCCTGCACGCCATCTTAAGATGGATCAAGTCCGATCCTGTTGGCTGAGATTGATTGGCATTCTAGTCCAATACTAGAAAGGCACTGGGTTGTAAAAGTTTGAATTAGAACTGCCATCACAGACTCTTTTGTAACCTTTCTTGTTGTTTCTAACCAAGCTTGCAGAAGAAAAAAGAAAATTACTGTCCATGTTGTAACATTTTAGCCAATTGCTTTGGACATGTGGAAATGAAAACCTAAAGTTTCTGAAGCTGATATACTGTTTTTGAGGAATATCATATTTCAGTCAAATTAAAATTTATCATTTTTCTTATTTATGAAAGTGGGCTAGAACATTTACCAAGTATGCAAATGATAAAAACCTAGTATTTGAACTGCAATATTTTTTAATAGATTCAAGGGAACATAGCTTATTTCCCTCAAAATAGTTAAAACAGGGAACTAGTGTTTCTCAACTCAAAGGAACAACCAATTTAATAGCCACAACTCCCAAACTATGTTCTAAATAGTTTCATTTTATTAAAAAGGTAACTTGTGCATATTTGAATTATGAGAGCACTTAATGGGATCTTCTTCTTCTTCTTCTTCTTCTTCTTCTTCTTCTTCTTCTTCTTCTTCTTCTCCTTCTCCTTCTCCTCCTCCTCCCTATAACAACTTTCTTATGGCTTCTTCTGTTTTCAGAAACAGTATTTCATAAATTCAAAAATAATTTGACACATAGTGTAAAAAACTTGGAATTTGGGAAATATAAGTTAGTGATGTGTTGAGTCTTGGACAGAAAATCCAATACATTGATACTGTAATAGCAACAACTGGATTGATGTAGACATAAAGCATTTTTTCTAACTCTTTAGTGAATGAGCAGCCTGCTCCTGCAATTTGTCATTGCCATCAATGTGGTCATTCTAAAAAAAAAAAAGTGAGGATGGAGAACATCCAACTCCTCCAGAGTTTGTTGAATTACAGTTCTTGATCATTGGCCATTCTAAGTGGAGCTGTAAGGAGTTGTGGGTTCAGCAAATTCTGTACGACAGCAGGTTCTCCTTACTGAGATATGTGTGATTCAATCATAATTACCTGCTTTATGAGGTTGGGCAACTCTATCCAAGGCAAGTCATCCCTTTGGCTTGGGTTTTATTAAGTATCCATGCAGTCACACAGGTGACAGGGAGTCTATGGAAGGTCAAATAAATTTGTAGGAGGCACTGTTTAAAGTTACTTCAATAAAGAAAACTTGAGTAGCAACAGCAATAGCACTTAGACTTATATACCGCTCCATAGTGCTTTACAGCACTCTCTAAGCGGTCTACAACATCAGCATAATTGCCCCAACAATCTGGGTCCTCATTTTAACAATCTTGGAAGGATGGTAGGCTGAGTCAATCTGGCAGTGGGCAGAGTTAGCCTGCAATACTGCATTCTAACCATTGTGCCACTACAGCTCCTAAGTAGCCAGAAATGGCATCGAAGTTATGGATGAAATTAGGACTCCCAAATTCTTTTAAATATTTTGATCTCCAGTATCGAAATGTAAGAAGACACATCATTACATCTATAGGCAAAATAAATATTTTTATTGGCATAATAGCCTTTTTAAAAAGGATTTAGCCCTTGGGTATATATTCCCAACGCACAGTTTTCTGACATACTTCTCCCAATATTGTTACATCTTTATGAGTCACTGATTATTTAACAGAATCTTAATTTTGTTAGCTGAAAACATTTTTTAAAAACATGTAAGGTAGTTGATTAGCATTTAAGACATGGCTATATTCCAACTTTTGAGCATTACTGTATTAAACTATATAATATTAAGAATAACACCTCCTTCCATTTTTATTGGCTGTGGTGAATGTCGTTTTCTTTAGGCTGTAGAAAAAAAGTGAAAAATTTCCCCATAACAGCAGTCTAATGCTAAGCCCATGTTGTTATATGCCACTTGTTTTGCCTTTCAAACTAGTGTTTTTTTCCAGACTTGTTTTAATAGGCAGAGGAAATGGCTAAAAACCACCTCTCAATATAATTGCAGAGTAGTTCATACATTAAGTAAAACAAAAACAAAAAACAACGTCCCAAGAAAAAAGGGAAGGATAAAGAAAGCAGAAAAATATATAAATCTTTTTTTTTTTAAAAAAGTTATCTACTATACAAAGATCAGGCTTTCAGTGTACGCATCTGTAGTAGTTTTAAGTAAATTCGTGTAATTTTCTAAACTCTTTGCAAATGACAGCTTCTCCCAAGCATTCCTTTGTACAACAGCTTCTTCTCTTCTTTTAAGTGGCACTTGATTTCCATAGCAGTGGAAACGATTACTCCAAGCTCTCAAAGTGAAACAATTATTGCACAGTTAAATTACCTCACAGAGGTCAGTGGGGATTTTTTTGTTGTTGTTATTGTTGTTTGAATCTATAACAATCCTAGGCTATTTATAACCAGGGAAGGTCCAGAAATCTTCAAGTCTTAAGAGGAACACACAAATAAATATTAAGGCCTGCAAGATAATCACAATTCTCTTGATCATTCACGCACATCAGTAAGATGAAAAGTGCCTTGATCTTAGCACATAGACCTGAAATGGGAAGACATGCAGCGCTCAAGTCACTGCTGCATACAACAGCAGCCTCCTCTGGCATCAGGAGAGCAGGCAGATGCGTCCGTCTATTATATCCCAAAAGGAGACATCCATAAGGTCCTCTGGATCACATACTAAACCCTTGGGAAAAGAAACAAACGTGTTATGTGAAGCCAGGAAGACACATGCTTAGTTATTTAAAGCACTAGTGGGATATACTTTAATATTCTAAAAATCATGCTTTTTAATCTATACTTGGATTCAAGAGTAGTTGCGGACAGGTGGCTTGGGAAACTTAATCAGAGAACAGGACACTGTGGTTTAATTTTAAATGTGAGGTTTCTACTACTCTTCTTACATGTGATTTGCTACTTTTGTTCTGGGGAATTCTGATGTGTCTAGAAAATTGAAAATGGATTTCTCCAGAGTCAAGGTAAGTAATGACGGATATGTTTCTCTCGATGGGTAGAGAAAATTGCTTTTCTCTGCAAAGAGCAGCTCAGATATGTTCGGTGGAGGTATTTTAAAAAGCATTCTATTAACTACAGTCCTTACTGAGAAACAAAGGAAAGATAAGAGACAACATGTTTTATGGTAGACTATGTCTCCATTCTATAATATTCCCAGCTATGTAAGTATGCAGAAATACACAGGAAGAACCGCATCACAAAGGAAAATACTGTTGCAATTGTGTCTTTAAGACTTGTTTTATACAATCCAATTTCTGGTAATCTCAATCTGACATTAGTTCAGGGGTGAAATTCAAAATTTTTCCCTACCGGTTCTGTGGGCGTGGCTTGGTGGGCGTGGCAGGGGAAGGATACTGCAAAATCTCCATTCCCACCCCACTCCAGGGGAAGGATACTGCAAAATCCCCATTCCCTCCCCACTCCAGGGGAAGGATACTGCAAAATCCCCATTCCCTCCCCACTCCTGGGGGAAGGATATTGCAAAATCTCCATTCCCACCCCACTCTGGGGCCAGCCAGAGGTGGTATTTGCCGGTTCTCCGAACTACTCAAAATTTCCGCTACCGGTTCTCCAGAACCTGCTGAATTTCACCCCTGCATTAGTTTTAATACAGTTCTTCCCACTCAAAGGGGACTTAAAAAGTGGCCCTTTAAAAGCAATGCTGACTTGGCAGGATTCACAAAGACAGCCTGACTGTATTGTATAAACAGTTGAAATGTTAGAAATCTCCTATGGATTATGTATAAACCTTCACTGTTTTATCAAACAGGCCAACTGATGGGCAACCAGCTGAAGATCTTACCTGTAGTACCGATTCATGGCTGGGTTTCTTGTTTAGAATTAGCTGATAGGCCTGGGGCAGAAACAGCTGCTAACAGCCCACTTACAATTTCCCGTCTGATTTCACCAACAATGGACTCCTTGATCTAAAAAATAAAATCAGAAGTTATGGCCTCTACCAGATACTTTATTTATACAGGCCTATAGCTCACCCAGCCTCACTGGTTCTGATTGGGAAATCCTTTTCCCCTCAATTTTTATTCCCTACTTTGGAATGAAGTGGAGGAGGAGGTGGAAATCTTTTCATTCCTGCTCATTCAGCCTTCACCTGTCTCAGTAGTTTCAAAATTTGGAGGAAGGGTTAACACTATGGCTCTTATGCTCACCCAAAAAAAAAAAAAAACAGAGCAGTTCCAGAGTGAATAAAATGGCTGGGTTTTCCATATAGGACCAAATACATCATTTCTTGGGCCAAATCAGTAAACACCGTTCCGCTGGCGATAGGCAACCTGCAGTCTTTAAGTCCTTTTTTTTCTTCAGCCCTCTGAGCTCCTTGGACCAAGGCCACTGAAAACTAACAGTAGTTTCCTAGCCCTCTGAGGTGCAGGGTAGTTTATAAGCCCTAAAACAGTCATATCACAGTTAAAAAAACAAAGACCCCCCCTCATGTGACGTGGCCCTGAATTCCCAAAATGTTCAATGCTGTTTTTGCTACAAAAATATTGCACTCCGATAGCTACAGGGTAATCAAATTACAACATCAACTAGGTTTATGCAAGAGGATAAATCACTGTGTGGTTTAATTGCCTTAGTGTGTTGTATAATTCCAACTGCTGTGGTCTCCGAATCGCGATTAAGCTTTTCGTATGCTGTGGGCAAAGCCTGGCATAGCACTGTGTGCAAATTGGTTATAATGTCAGTGACTAAATTAGCACATTCCCTTTTCAACCGGTTCCCTTTCTCTTCCAGTTAATGCAGGAATATCCTTTGAGGCAGAAAAACAAAGCTGGTTGCCCTGGACATGAAAGATCCAGATTGGGGACCCCTGGGAACCGCAAACAAAAGCAACTGGATGGCACCAGTTTGCTTATCCCTATCCAAACAGTCAAGAGGAAGAGATCTCGCCAAGGCCACCCTTTCCATATCATTTTACCAACCAAGCAAGACCCATCTGACACACAGCTCCATGCTTTTGTGTCTTCATAAAGTGTTCAACTGCCTTTCCCGAACTGCTGGAACGGCTGTCTTCAGAATCAAAGGCTCTTAGTTCTAGGTTTACTGATTCTGGAGGCTCCTCAAGAGTAGCAGAGTAACAAGACTATGAATACACTTAATGGAAATCGACAGTACATTCTGGAATTATCATTGGAAAGGCCTTCTGAATTAGCACAGTGGGTGACCAAACAAAGAGATGAATCTTTCTGAGAAGAGGCAAGTTGAGTTTACTCCTAGCTTAATAACAGCCAGATTTCCTGTGTGACCTTGGTAGGAAGCTGTAAGCCTTCAGCCTTGAAGTTTGCTGGCTGGTTGAGAGATATGTCTGCACTGGTGAAATATAAGGCATACAGCTTTTCTACTGGAAAGTAATTCTAAAGAACAAGCCTTGGACCATAAACTATACCGGTAGCTGAATATATTAAAAGGACATTAAAAGAGAGAGGGAAGGCAGAGAAGAGAATCACATTCCCATATTTTCTGAAAACCAATACTCTGCATAACAAAGGATAATCTGTTTGCATGAAATAAACCCTTTCTGCTTCTGGAAAAAGCTTATAGGAAATGGAGATGTTTATTTTTCTGTAATAAAATCTCCATTATCATTTGCAATAGTGCACCAGAATCTTGAAAAAAAACTTCACAGAAACTACTAAAAATCACAGTCTTTCCTTTTTTCCTCAGTATCAATCCACTTATAAAAGACTTTTCTCTTTTTTTGTTGTGGTTTGTTCCATTCCATAAATAAAAGGCCAGAGTGTAAGTTTTTCAAACTTACAGACAGAACGTATCTTGACTTTTTTTTTTTATGATGTTTTTCTGTAGGAGGAATGTACTCATTTATTTTGAAGGGTCAGAAGGCTTTTTTTCATTCTAGTAAAGAGAGGTCAAAAGCTCAAACGCATTACAGGCCACTCAAAAATGCTCTGAAACAGTTTTTTTTTTTTTTGTATGGCTTTCACCTTGTCCCCACTGCAAACAAAATAATTCGAACACACAGAAGGAGACAAATCATCAGTTTGCCGTAAGCTTAACATTGTGAAGAAATATCAAGAATGCATATTAATAAGCCTTCTTGCAAGAGAGACATTCTGTTTTGAAGGAAAGCAAACAAAGCCTGGCTAAAGCTCTGGGTATTTCTGAGATACTCAAGTATACAGTGACACACATGGCAGCCAACACCCCCTCTTCCTGCAACACATACGACATTCAGCAAACTGACCAACTCTGGAATTTGCGAGACGGGAGCTGCACCCTTCCACCCACTTACCTGGAGACCAACCAAGAGAGCTCAATGGGACTTCTGTACAGAAATGTGTAAGAGGATGCAGTTAAAGCTGTTTGAAACTCAAGACAGTCCACCACATCTCCACTAGTAGGCACCCCTTGCGTGAACGCAACTTGATGTCTTAAAGCACTCGCCCCTTAAATGCCATGAGGTTTTTGGCAACCTCATGTGAGGGCTTTCAAAACTTCAGCGCTTTTTCATACAGTATAACTTAATTATAGAATTACGTCCAGATTTGAAGAAGGGCTAGACGTTATAGCAATAGCAATAGCACTTAGATTTATATACCGCTTCATAGTGCTTTACAGCACTCTCTAAGCGGTTTACAGAGTCAGCATATTGCCCCCAACAATCTGGGTCCTCATTTTACCGACCTCGGAAGGATGGAAGGCTGAGTCAACCTTGAGCCTGGTGAGATTTGATCTGCCAAACTGTTGGCAGCCGGTGATTAGCAGAAGTAGCCTGCAGTACTGCACTCTAACCACTGCGCCACCGGTTAGCCATCACTGAGATGAAATTATATGAGAGGCAGGTTATGTCAGGTTTTATTTAAGCCCGGCCTGACAGGAGTAACCGAAGGAAGAACAATCAGAATGCTGTTAATCAGTGGTAATGTGTATAATGTGTCTCAAAGTGAGAATGATCAATCTCTAAGCATGGCCATTGGGAATTAAGCTCCATAATACCAATCAAAATGTGCATTTAATTCATGTCTTTAGAATTAGTTTGACTGTCTTCTAACTGTGTAGAAAATCAGCCTACATGCACACAATTTGCATGAACCAACATGCAACAATCTACTCCAGTCATTTATCTTACACAAAAGTAAGGGGTGCAACACAAAGATCCCTGCCACTCACACTGAATAGACAGCCAACCCTGTCAGCTAAGACTGAAATTATATTTTGGACAAGTGCACTCCTCACCAGGCCTTTCTTGCTATCTTCAATCAAAACGACTTGAACCATTGATTAAACTATGCAGGGTCTACTCTGTGAGACTGAAATGCATTCAACTAGTTACCCAAATTTCTTAGTTTGAAGGTCCTTGTATTGACCAGTCCTATTTTTAAATACAACAAAGTATTAGTTATATAATAGTAAGAAGGGCAAAACATGTGGTTGCATGCAGCTGAATTCTCTGGAATTCCAGCGTCAGGTGGAGTAAACAGACTTCATTGCCTGATACACAGCATAGTTTCAAAGATCTGAGAATTTGCTGCTTATCCAATTCTGCAAATCCTTGGAAATCTAATGACCACAACTGAATAAAAATGGCCTAACATCCCAGAAACAGCCATTGGAGAACATAGATCATGCCTGGACTACTTCAACACTGCTGGTTTACAATTATGTGAATATATTCTGAAACTAAGAATATAAAAAAAAGTCTTCCTTTAATTTTATTTAAACTGATTCTCATACTTCAAAGGCTTTTGGCTTTTTCCCCCTCCAAACAATAAAATTAGGTAGCTCCATACTGGGTTGATTTAATGGCTAACAAATATTCTTTCTCTGCTTAGTTAGTAAGGTGCTAAGTACAGATACAATGCAATTAGGTTCTTGGTATAACAACCAGGAAAAGGTTAATGGTACAGGAGAAAGATTTGACACATCCGTCCTCGCTGAGCGACTGAGTGAAAAAGCTGTCAAGCATAGTGACAAGGGCGGGACCTGAACAGCTTTGACAGACTCAGTCCAATCAGAGAGCAGACAGATTTAACCCATTCCTGGCTGCTATATCCACCTTGAGGGAGAATATAGCATTTTCAGTCATATTTATTTATTCACTTATTAGGGTTATATCCTTGCAACTCTTGATTCATAGAAGTTTCCACTAGAGGACCTCTTTCAATCCTTTAGGTGTTAAATTCAGCTTTCCTTCTTTCTGCAGTTTTCCCCACAGAAACTCTGGGCTGCTACTAAAGGGGGAAAAACTTGTATCCACTTAGGATCTCTTAGTGGATGAACAACAATAGCTTAGTTAACTGTTACATTTTAAAAATATGCAATTAGCCAGTTGTAATTGACTAGCTGGTCAATATCTTTTTCCCCCCAAGGTGTTCTGACCCTTTCATCAAAATCCATTTGTTCGATTTCATTCCTTCTTGCCCATTTTTAGCTACTAATTTTCAAGGTTTCAGATTTAAGCAAAACCTCTGACTTAAAGGGAGAGAGATGGCATAAGCATACATAAGCAAGCACACGCAATCCTCCCTGTAGGAAATCTCTGTCCTCACCTCTCGAATGACTTGCTGCAGTTCCTCGTTCTCCGCACTCTTGGGCACTTCCTCAGTCGTAGGCCCAGAGGGTAACTTTTCAAGTTTCTGTTCCGCAGTGGACTTGGTGGCCCAGGGCTCCTCCTGCCCGATTCCTGCTCTTGCCGGGGGAGAGGGCATCAAGGCTACACTTGCCCGGTAGACTTTTTGGCTGGGTGGCCTGCACCTTTCAGATGACCGCCCATGGGCTTTTCGGCTGGCTTGACTAGAACACACCGAAGAGGAATCAGAATGTGCGCAGTGTTCAAATGTAGATTCCGAGCCTTCAGGAGGAGGTGAGTGCATGCCGGGTTCACCCAGTCCCAACCCCAACTCTGATTTCAGAGATGACTGCTCTCGAATGAGTTCAGAAACCTGGGGATTCAGGGAGTAGAAAGAATCAGACAGTCGCCAGAGCAAAAGCATAAACATAGTATCTTGTTTTGGGCTCATAAATTACCTGTAACAACCCTGCATCCCTAAAGCTTTCATGAAGAGTAACAACACTAATAAAAGTAATAACTGGCATGGGCCCAGGTTACCTGAGGAAATGTCTCGTCTAAATTTACACTGATCTCTCCCGCCTAGTCTGGCACAAAGGGTGTGCTATGGACCCCATTGGCTACAGAATTTTGATTGGCAGAGTCTAGCGATGAATTGACAAAGGGGGTGTGGCACCAAGATGGTGGGCTAGCGCACGCTTAGGCGACCCCTGTGAAAGGGTCATTCAACCCCCAAAGAGGTCGCGACCCACAGGTTGAGAACCGCTGGTCTAGGGGGAGAGCCTTTTCTGAGAGATTTCTATGAAAATCTTGCCCCCAGAGGGGAGGTTGGCTTCTGGGTACTTAGGCACCTGGGAAAGTCCTGCCTTCTAAAAATTTCCAGAAACTACTTTGTAACCACAAGGAACTAGTAGCACTTGGCCTTAATAATAGGGTTCCATAAGAAGCCCAAAGCATCTTTTTATATTTACAATTGTCAACCATTAACTCTGTATTTCAATTATGATTTTTTTTAAAAAATATTTTTATCTTAACTTTTATCTTCATTTTACCTTATTTTACAAATATTTTTATATTGTTTCTAAAATGCTTCAGGATTTTCTGTAAAGTTAATTTAAACAATAATGAACATCCTATTTTGTTATGGAGGATTTCCCAATTTTCAGGAACAGCTCGAGTAAGCATGTGTTAGTTGGGGGATGGGAAGCAGATTAAACCCAACAAGCAAAAATCACATGCTCCTATTCCTCCAAGGGAAATCCTATAATGGATATCAGCCTCCAAATCAGGGGTGTCAAACTTGATCGCATCGCAAGCCGTATCGTGACATATTGGGATGGTTTTTTTGCCTTTGTGGAGCCGGGGTGGGCATAGCCTGCATAGGCCGTATCCGGCTTGCAGGCCGCCAGTTTGACAGGCCTGCTCTAAATCATCAGATGCCCACTTCCATCAGTACTTATCTTCATTTATTTATCTTATTTAAATTAAAACTGAAATCAAATAGAATAGCTTGCTTCCATATTCTGAGCTGCTTGTACACACCCATAGCGATAGCAATAGCACTTAGACTTATATACCGCTTCATAGTGCTTTACAGCCCTCTCTAAGCGGTTTACAGAGTCACCATATTACCCCCAACAATCTGGGTCCTCATTTTACCCACCTCGGAAGGATGGAAGGCTGAGTCAACCTTGAGCCGGTGAGATTTGAACCGCCGAACTGCAGCTAGCAGTCAGCTGAAGTAGCCTGCAGTGCTGCACTCTAACCACTGTGCCACCTCGGCTCTTTTCATGTATGCATGACATTATGCATAGTCCTACTTATAGCAATGAAAGACAGGCTTTTTTTAAAAAAAAAATTCCCCCAGGTCAACTCTGATTAGTAATTCTGCACATTCCTGCTTTAGTTATACAAGATTACTTACTGGCTCCATCACATTCAACGGAGAAGGACATGACAAATTATCAATGCTTCTGCTTCCATACATCCCCTGGAAGGGAAGAGAAAGGAGAGGAGGATTAAACATTGTTTAATTGCCCATGCATTTTGAGATAAGGGCGATCAAAAAAGCATTATATGAGTAATCCTTGCCTTCCAACCACAACTGAGTTCAAAATTTCCATTACTAAGCAAGACAGTTGTTAAGTGAACAACTGCATTTTATGACTTTTCTTGCCACAGTTGTTAAGTTAGTAACGTGGTCGTTAAATCTGGCTTCCCCCATGGACTTTGCTTGTCAGAAGGTCGCACAGGCGATCACATGACCCTGGGACAATGCAACAGTCATAAATACATGCCAGTTGCCAAGCGGCCAAATTTTGATCATGTGACCGTTGGGATGCTGCAACGGTTTTAAGTGTGAAAAAATGGTGATAAGTCACTTTTTCAGTGCTGCAAGTTTGAACAGTCACTAAACAAACAGTTGTAAGTTGAGGACTACCTGTTATGAAAAAAGTGAAGCCTATTTTAGAACTAAAAAGGTATTTTTATAAAGTTAGTAAGAAAGGAAACTATTTAATGCATCATAAGCAATTAAATTGTCACCCATTCATCCCAATCACCAATACCCCCAATTCTCCCTCCCCCCCCCCAGGTTCTTTCATCTCTCTCATATTTGACTGTTCTCCTTCCAGGGAGGAAAAAAAGTGTATTGAAGGCAACATTTGATAAATGTGCACTCCACAGATTTACTCTATAACAGTTTAAGTTGACCATCTATGAATCGTATTTTCTATAATTTAGTTTCTTCTGGTTCCCTATATAAAACTTTCTTTGCTCCGTTTTTTCCATATTAAGGATCCAGAGAACTTAATAGAACTAGACTAGTCCACAAAGTAGTTATTGAGTAACAGAATGACAAGCAATTCTAATACAGTAACGCATAATTGATAATAAAATCGAACTGTTAATGATCTTAACAAATTTAGATTATGTCTACATCGGGATTTCATTATTTTAACAAGAAAGCCACGTATCTGCAGGAACTGGGCCAGCATTTTACCAGATTCTTCAGCCTACACCGACAGAAAAACAACCTTAGAATGAGCTAGCCTGCCAGTCTTCCAAATCCCTCAAGATTTATACCTGAATTTGCACGTCTTCTATATCTGTGTGGGCTGCCCAACGTTCCTAATATTACTTCATATTATGCCTCCAGCCAATGTTCCCAATATTAAATTCTATTAAGCTATGAAACCCTGATCCACCTGCAAACTCACCGTATCCCAAAACAAATTGCTCACTTCATCAGCTGCACAGACTGGAGGCGTAATAAAAATTGGGGGCAGGAGCATAAACCTTACTTCCCACCTATACTGCAGCTTTACTTTTCTTATGCAGAAGTTACCCTGAAATTATTCTTTAGCTGAATAGAAATTGCGTCTTTAATGAGTTCAAATCGAGACAGGAGGGACATTCTTCCCGTCAGGCAGCAGGAAATTTGTACTTCTTTGGGTAGAAACAATCAGGCTAATATCATGTCCTTGCTTTGTACTGAGCAACTGTACATTTTTGATAGACACAAGATGCTTGAGACAAAGACCAAACACAATACCCACCATGAAGGTTTGTTGTCTGCAAGGTGGTGACTCATGCATGCTCCTAAGCTGCTCTTCAAGAGCAAGCAGACGTTCCTCTAACTGCATTTCTAACTCCTGAAGTTCCATTCGAACTGATTTCCTCAGAGTCTGGAGCTGGTCAGCTTCATACCTGAATCAAAAGTAAGTTCCGTGGATCAAAAAGAGTTTTCTCATTGTATGGACCATAACGAATAGAAATATTGATAATCATCTAAAACAGTTGAGGAACCTTAACCCAAGGGACATGCAGATTATAGACATTCACATGAAGAGATCAGTGAAAAGAGCAGGAGTAAGATGGGTCCAACCTACCTAATTATAAGAGACTTGAGCTTTTAAATTTGTTTAAACAAGCTAAATATTTAATGTTCAGTACTGTCTTTGCCTACAGTATATACAAAGACATCATTTTCTACAGAACAGAGCGATCCAGAATTATTTTCATAATGCACTGTCCAAGGTGAAGGTGCATTGATAATCATGACCATGTAATGCCTCCAAAAATCGTAAAATAGAAGTACGTTCCAGAAATTTCCTCTCTACCCCAGGTGACTGCACTGAAAAAAGGATGAAATGCTGATAAGAGGAAATGATGGTGCAAAGTGGATGAGGCCCCATCAAGGACACAGAGGTATGTAGGTCAAAGATTATTTTTATTTCAGGGATTGTTTTTTAGAAGGGTTTTTTTTGGGGGGGGGAGGCTTATTAAGCCTTACATTTAGAGCTTAGGCTACATCTGTACAGAAGATATGTCGCCAATTTTCAATTATTATGTCAGAGAGGGATTCAGGTTTTGTAAAACAGAATTCAGGTGCTACATAAAAAGACTTTTACTTTCCACAGCCACAGCCATGATATGTATCACAGTAGGTCAAACAATCTACCAGAACTGATAGTAATGCAAGGCTAAAGAAACATGATTTTCAGAAAGCGTTTGAGGTGAACATAATTCAACTACCAGATATAGTACATGACAGACACAAGGAAGAGAGCTGACCATAAGTTGTGTGCATAATGTGCTGGATTAAGCAATTGCATAGTTGTAATTTGGCACACAATCCAGGCAACATTTTCGACCCTTCAGGGGACAACTTCTGCAGAAAGAAATCGGATTTGATACTGTTTTGAAGGGTTTCAATGTATAATGGAGCCAACTTGGTAGACCTCAAAAAAGCTAAATTAAAAAGGGCTAAATTAGGAAGGGATGCTCAATCAGAAATGAAACATTTTTAATATATTGCTATGCTTTCCTCCTAGAACATTTTGTGAATAAAAAGGAGTGATTCAGATTAAATTAATAACTAGCCCCCAAAAGTAGATAGCCTTGGGATCACTCAGTTTTCCAGCTAAATGTACTTCACAGATATATGATATGATATATGATATGATATGATATGATATGATATGATATGATATGATATGATATGATGGTATGTATGACAATTTGGAAGGGCAGAATATTAAAAAAATGTACAACAAATTAAGTCTCCCTTAAACTGAGCTCAACTCTTGGTGATTTCCTAAACATATCCAGGCAGTTTTCTTGATAACAAAATGAAAGTGATTGGACATTCCCTTTTTTTCTACAAGTCTTTTTTAATAAATAAAAAAATCTGTCTAGTTTACAGCCATGAATTTATGTGGCACTAAGTGATAACGAAATCTACTTCATTTTTCCAGTCAAGATTGACTATAAGCATGTTAAAAAATATAGTTGTACGAATACTATACATACTATCCAACATAGTATGGATATAAAGAAGTTTCCCACAAGATTGGGATCCTTCTTGTTGGAAACATCCCAAATCCAAAGGATTAGGAACTTGAACTGATGAATGAATAACCAAAGAGAAAGAAACTTACCGAGAGAGGAGATCATAGCAAAGGACAAAAAATTGATCCAGTCAGAAGTATTTGGAGCAGAATGAGCAGGAGAAAGATGGCAGGAAAAGAAAATGCAGTGTGAGAATAGTTGCAGCAATTTAACATCAGTGGTGATCACAAAAAATTGTTTTAGCAACAGAAGCAGAACACTGTATGAGCGGAGGACGAGCAGTGGGATTTTTACTTTGTTTAGATGGACAAGAAGAAGGAGAACCATGTTTAAGGTTAATTCAAGATTGCATACCTAGAAGGGAAAAGAAAGTGCTCAGAGAAAGTTATGTATGGGAGGATTTTAGTAAAAGAGAGTGGAAAGAATTCTTTATTGCCACAATTACCTCTCTTCTTCGGTCATGTGTTGATAAACAGCAGTCTGCTGGCGCAACATGGCCAATTCTAAATCCATCATTTGAGTTCTAAAGAGGTTTAGGTTCCTTCTCACCACTTGAAGATCCTGGAATGTATTCTAGAAAAACAGACCCAAACACACACTTGAGCTCCAGTTTGAAAGACAATATCCTGGCAATATATTCTCCTGGACATAATAAGGACTGGATTTTTTGCTTATGAGTCAAAGGTCCAGTTTGGGACTGCCACTGCTGAGACAGTTGCGTAAAGCAATAAAGTCTGGTGTGTGTGTGTGTGTGTGTGTGTGTGTGTGTGTGTGTGTGTGTGTGTGTGTGTGTGTGTGTGTGTATGTGTGTGTGAGAAAAACCGAAAATCCTGCTTTGTAGGCTGACATTCTTCCCCTCTAGCACCTGCTAAAGAATTCTTCATTCCACACACACACACACACAAAAACAACTCAGAAAGAGGAAGATGAAAATAGTCTCAGTATTCCTGACTGAACAATGGTAATTAGGATCAGAATATCGGTCACTAAGCAATGGAGTTGTAAAGTGTGATGTCATGTGACCGCATCACTTAGCCATGGAAACCTTAGCAGTCTCCACTGCCATCCTTACGTGAGGACCTCACGTGACTGCAACTTGCGACTTATTGCTGGGGAAGCCAGCAGGAAATCGCAAGTCCAGGACGGCTTGCAAGCAGGCGAATGGGTGGTGAGTGTAATGGCGTGTGATTGAGCAAGGGGTGCTGTGGCACTGTGCAAGCATGGCTAGGCAGGCAGGCATACAATATGGAATGTGGGCAAGGAGGTGCTATGGTGTATGAGATCTCTAAAGAGGGCTCTTTGGGATAGAAAGTGGCAGGAGTAACTTACCAGAGAGACTTGTTATCTTTCCTACCAGATTCCCCATTGATTTTGCTTGTGGGAAGCTGGCAGGGAAGGTCACAAAGGGCAATCACATGACCACGGGACACTGCATCTGACGTGTGAGCCAATTGCTAAGTGCCCAAATCAAGATTATGTGACCGTAGGGATGCTATGAAGGCAGGAACTTCAAGGACCAGTCATATGTACCACTTGTTCAGCACCACTGCAACTTCAAATGGTCACTGAATAAGTAGTCCTTAACCAGGGACTATTCATATGTAAAAGTACAACCAATACACGTTATCAATCCGTTTTTCCCCTTTTTGAGAAGGAAGGCAACAGCCAACTAAAATTCATCACAAAAAGACTTCGTTGATATACATTCATACTATATACATACAGATAACATGGACACCCTGAAAATGGCATCTTTATATCCGTTTCCTAAGCTTGTCTATTATGGATGAAAGGAAGAAAAGTGCCATTTACTTCATAGAGAGGTAGAATGGATGATCTCTGAGGGCCGTAAGAGGCTCCAGTGAAGTCATGAGTTCTCATCATAGTGTTCTAGGGAGAAGAAAAACAAACATACACCTGTCAGATAATTTTAACCCCCAGAGGCAATGAGAGTCAAGCCCTGACACAGCAGGCAATGTGAGAATGAGTCATGGACTTACAGAAGGGGTGCTGGGTCTTGCACCTTCTGCCTTTCTAGAACCCAACTTGCTGGGTGAATTCCACTGATATATATGTGGTGAAGTGAGGAACAGATTTTTGATCCCCAGCCTCCAATCTAAGGCCCTCCCTCAAAACGAGCAGAGTTCCCTCCATCCCTTCTCTGTCTGCAGATGTGGGATTACCCTTCAGATTGACTCTGCCTCCGTTGCAGAATCTAGACATCTGAAGAATGTGTTGACACGTGCAAGGAAGTTCTAGCACTTGAAAATATAGGCAAATAGCAGTCCCTCACACCAGCTGATGCATCTATACAGACAGCTGCAGGATTCTTCAACTAAGCAAAGGAATAGTTCTAGATTGAAAACCTTTCTCCACCCTTTCCATCCTTCTCTAAATAACAAAACGAACACCACCCATGGAGTTACTTGTCTGTGAAATAGGTTACACACATAGACACTCCCTTAAGAGTTGTTTAAACGTGGCTAGGCCAGTATACCCTGGAGCTTTATGAACTAAAGATGCCAAGGAAAAACATTACATTCCGTAAACAGAGTGTAAAAGCAATTTCACATTCAGTCAATGGATTTCAAAATACAGCTGGTTAACTCTATTCACTTTCCGCTTGATAATCCACAGGAAAAATAATTATGCCACTTCAGTTCTTTTATATGCTAAATGAGAGATTTTACATTCGAAAGTTACGTTCAAAAAGGTTGAATCTCTCCAACACTTCCCTCCCAAACACAAGCCTTTGGCAATCATCCTGCAATGTGACGGAGAAATTATGTGACAGAGATATAAAGTACAAATAGAGAAAAAAAATTGACATGCTTTGTGGAAGGAGGCTACTAAAGGAAGGCTGTCGTACTAAATGATAATGGATTAGTCAGAGAAGTAAAATGCCTTTTTCCGATGGCTTACATATACAAATTTATATATATATATATATTTATATATATTTATATACATACATACATACATACATACATACATACTGCTTCCTTTTTGCCTTTCGGCCCCTCCAGGTGCCATCCAGACAGTTAATTACAAACGACAGTCCGTGGTGTGGCTAGCTGATGAGAGCTAAATAGCTTGAAATAGATCTATACTAGTCTCCCTTTATTTATGTAACAATATAACACACATACACACACACACATATATATATATATATATTCTAGACAGCATTCATAAAACTGAAAAAAAAGGGGCCCATGTGGGAATTCTGGGATTGTGGCCCATGTTTTGTCATGAAGACAACTAACCTGAACATTTTGAACATTGTATTTTATCTGGATCTGGATGCTCAAATCTTAGTTTAATGGTTGTTCTTGAGCCCAAAAACTTCTCGTCTTAGCACAGCGGTTCTCAACCTGTGGGTCGCGACCCCTTTGGGGGTCAAACGACCATTTCACAGGGGTCGCCACGCGCGTTAGCCCGCCATCTTGGTGCCACCGTCACTTGCAGGGGTGAAATGCTCCCGGTTCGGCCGTGCCTGCGGGTCGCCGGACAGTCGGTAACTACAGAAGCGGGAGACTTCGCCCACCCGCCCGGACGCCGCCATTTGGGTTCTTTTACCCTCTGCGCATGTGCAGAACGCTTTGCGCATGCGCAGAGGGTAAAAGAACCCAAATGGCGGTGTCTGGGCGAAGTCTTCCACTTCCGTTGCTATCAGCTGTTCGGCGACCCGCAGGCAAACCCGAACTGGGAGCATTTCACCCCTGGTGCAACGCCCCCTTTGTCACCTCATCCCGCGCGGGGCTTTGTCAACTCATCCCGCGGGGGGAGGGGGTCGCGGCGGGGGGGGGGGTCGCAGCGGCAGGCGGCGGGGGGGGGTCACGGCATTAGAAAGGTTGAGAACCACTGTCTTAGCATCACAATCATTTGACATATGAAATATCTGCTTAACATCCCTTTGATCTCAAAGATTATGCATCTAAGTAAGAAAATAATGGCAGCATGTAACACTCCCCTACTCTTTGTCCTGTCAGCCCTAAGCCATTAATACGCTTTACCCTATTCTACTTTCTAAGCTACAGAAACCAACTGTTCTGTTATGTTGGGCAACCTTTCCCATCATCCACAATGATCCATTCCATGTGGGTGGGGAAGATGGGCACTGCAGTCCAGCATACATGGATGGTTCTAGAACAGAGAAGGGCTGGATTCTAGCAACCAATTCCACTTCCCCTTACCTGTGAGAGGTTTTGCAAGGAGTTCCTGATTTCGTGCAAGACTCGTCTCAGTTGCATTTCAACAGTGGAGGGAGGGTTTGTGGAATGAAACCGGTGGGGATGTCCAACGTGCCTCAACATGTGAGGGCAGCCAAAAGGGGAGGGCAATCCCCCACAGGAAGAGCCAGGGGTGCTTGGGATGCTGTGTGTACTAAATGTCCTTGTTTGGCCCTGGAAGTGCCGGTCCGGAAGGTCAGAATGGAGAGAATGCAGAGAACACGAAGACTGAGACATGCAGGGCGGGAGGTGCAAAGGGCAGCTCTGGATTCTGCTACGAATGAACTCATCCGGCCCCTTGTTTCCAACAGGCTGGGAAGGTTCCTTCCTCATGGGTGACGGAGCAATGTGGAGGGTGGATTTACATAAAGGAGTAGAGCTCTTGTCAATGTCTCCAAAGGACGTTTCTTCTGGGGTATTTTCCTTCCCAGGATCCTCCTCTGTGTCATACAGATATGTGAAAGAAGGAGGGCCACACAGCATTTGCTTGCCTGGGTTTAGCTGGAGATTCACCGAGGAGACAACTCGCACAGGGTTGAGAAGAGTGGTTGGGAGGGACTGGGAGCGTCTCAGAGGATAACCCAGTTCTGCGACCTGATGCCTTTTCTTAAAAAGAAGGTCCTTTGATTTGAGCAGGGGGCGATCTGTTCTGGGACTGGAAGACGCGCTGTCCTTTCTCTGGGCTCTCTGTAAAGCAATATTAACCCGCTCCACAGAAGAAGGCGAGGAACAGCTACTTTCTAGAGATGACATTGATTTGAGAACATGGTGAGTTTTATAGGGAGGGAACTCACATTCACTGCTCTTATCCACATCGCTCTCTCCGCTGCTTTCATCCAATGCTTCCGATTCTGCTTCACGGACTGAAGCAACTTTGTTTCTTCTTTCTAAGCCACCTCCGTCAAGCTCTTCCTTTTTGCCGTTTGAAGAAAGTCCGTCTTGACGTTCTAACGTGTCCTGGCCTCCTCTTACATCCACCTCAGATACTTCCTCTTTCTCCCGCTGCTTCATTTCCAAGAGGAGGAAATTCTCCTCATCAAGCTCACTGAAACAGCACTCTGGTTCAGCCACTGGCGTCTTGAGTTCTTCGCTGTAGGATGTCACTGTGTTTTCACTGTCACAGCTATCAGCGCTGCTTCCCATGGCCTGCAGCGAGTCGTGCCCCTGAGGAGAGAACACATGGAGAAATGGCGGTGTGAGGGAAAGGAGGATTAATAACACTATAATACAAAACAGCGCACTCGTCTCTTTTCATCACCATGAAAAAGGTGATTCTGCAACATTCGCAGCATACATTGTTAAACAATGCAATTCTATTTCAAGGTAACTTGTTCAACTGGGATTCATTTTTTACTTTTTCCAGGCAGCTGCTTACACACTTGGCTGGCTCTGACAATTTCGCAGAGACTCGGGGAAGGCAGTTCTTTAAACCTCCATGGACCAAGCTTTCGTTGCTCCAGACAAGTTTTTCTCCATCTCAGGGCATTTTTTTTCAGACAGGCACAACAGGGTCCATTTCTTCCTGGACAAATCACTGTTTTGCAATTGCATTTGCAGTGAGGCGGTCAGTAGGCCGCATATAAAATATATACAGGTAGTCCTCAACTTACAGTTCATTTAGTGACCGTTCGAAGCTACAACGGCCCTGAAAAAAGTGACTTATGACCGCTTTTCACAGTTACGACCTTTGCGGCATCCCCATGATCATGTGATCAAACACCAGACGTTTGGAAACTGACTCATATTTATGATGGTTGTGGTGTCCCGGGATCCTGCGATCAGCTTTTGTGAACTTCTGACAAGCAAAGTCAATGGGGAAGCCAGATTCACTTAACAACCGTATTACTAACTTATTGTGGGGCTTCGCTTAACAACTGAGGCAAGAAAGGTTGTAAAATGGGGCAAAACTCATTTAACAAATATCTCACTTAACAAAAATTTGGGGCTGAATTGTGGTCGTAAGTCAAGGACTACCAGTATATTGTTTTTATTTCTCTTTGTTAAATTTCACTAATATTAAAAAAAAACAAAACTTAAAAAGCATTCCCAGTTTTGATTGTAAAAGATATTGGTGGCTATAAGCTATGAAAATCTGGAAATCATTGCCCTGACTTTGGAAACTCTTATCAAGACTTGTAAAAAAAAACAACAGATCTACTTTTCACTTGAGAAATCTTGTCATTATTTAAAGGTGGTTGGGAAATTCTAAAGAAGCTTGCGATATAATGCACTTATTCCCCCAACCCTGCTTATCTCCTATTTCCAGACTCATTATTTATTTACCCGTTTTTGACCTTTAAAGTCCCAAGTAGACTGGAAACAGAAGGACAGCCCTGCTAACTTAGGTTCCCCTCCTTCTGAGCCTTTCTTCTGTCTGCCTTTACCAATAAAATCTGGCAGGCAGGAGTGATTTGTCTTTGAATACAGAGGACCCTCCACCCTTTCCCGTTGTGTCCTCGGCACCGCACATGAGTTATATACACAATCTCCCATTCCAAAGAAGAACTGGGTACACGGAGTCCCCGAAGTTCAGCAGGCTGGGTTTTTTGCCCACACACTTTGTTTGTTGTCCTCCTGGCTTCTTTATTAGGCATCAGGCAGAGCCATTATTCATGCCATCTACTCAAGGGAAGCAGGAAACCAAGCAGAATTAAGACAAAGAAGTAACAGTCAGGAAGTAGGACACAGAGACCCTGCAGCCCTAAATACAACTATGGAATGGGAAGGAGTCAAAGAGAAACATAATCCAAAGAGATTGTGGTGTTTCTCTTTCTCTTTCTCTTTCTCTTTCTCTCTCTCTCTCTCTCTCTCTCTCTCTCTCTCTCTCTGTGTGTGTGTGTGTGTGTGTGTGTGTTCAATCTTGCATGACTGCAGTGGAATGAGAAGTTCCCTCTTAATATAGGTAGTCAAGGGAACAAGCCAAAAGCAAGAGAAGAAAATCCACAATTTAAAAAAACAACCAACTTCCTATTTTTGATTGTTTCTGATTTGACAGCAATATCAAATCCTTCCCAAGTAGTGAATTTAACAGATCTTTCGCCTGAGTAAACACATTCATAATTACACTACATATTTCCTTTTTAAAAATTACACAGATCCTTTTTATAAATCTGTTTTTCGGTCGCATAGCATGTTTAGAAATCTGTCTTTACCAGTCTACCCTTGGGCAAAGTATGGACTCTCAAGAAAATTCCTTTTGGCTTTCCTTACTACGCCAACGAATTCCTTCTCTAAAGCAGAAAAACACGGGCATAGAAAATGTTGCAATTGTGGGTCTTAATCATAATTTTCACCCTTCCTTTCAATTTACCCCGACACGACCTTGGTTCCCTTTTGTTTATCCTGAGCAATGGGGGGAGGGGGGAGTCTGCTATGCAGCAGAGATATTTGGGCTCAAAGGATGGCTTTTGTATAGGATGAGAAGCAGGTCCATACACTTCCTTCGCATCACTGCTCTAAAGCAGGTGTGTCCAACCTGCAGCCCGCCGGCCACATGCAGCCTTGGACAGTTAGTGATACAGCCCCACAACGTAATGAAAAATATTAAAAAATAAATGAAGCCTGTTATTTATATACATTTACTATTATGTATTTTATATGCGGCCCAGGCAAGCCGAAAAGTTGGACAGCCAGGCTCTGAAGTGATGTATCTGCTTGCTTCAGTTTGACTGATATAAAATGGATTTCTGCTGGAGCCATCTCCAAACTTAATGGGTCATAAAGTAAGTCATCTACCAAGAGCTGCAGGTCATAATGCTTCTGTTCAGTATTTCAATAAAAAAAACACAGGAAAATGGAAAATGGGTAGAAAGCAACATGCTGTTGACTCTTGATTTAGGTGGCAGGTATTCAACAGAAACATAGCCTTCAATATCACTCAGTGCTCTTTCCCAAAGAAGTTTATGAAGCCATGACATATATTTTTAGGGTCAAGAAAATAAGCCGGCATTTCCAGAAATATTTGGCTGATTAAGTTAAACTTTTAAAGACTCTTCCCTATTCGGTGCCATATGCGGTTGTGAGTACTGCATTTTTATGCTGCTGGTGGTAATTGTACCTGGAACGTGATGATTACATCTTGCAATAATGGTGGAAAAAAGAAATATCAGGTCTTGTAGCTTGAAGGTTCTGCTGCAGTTCAATCCAACCATCCAGGTACAAAGGAAACGTCCTGCTACTGAATTAGAACTATAGAAACCAAGACCTTTCCCACATTTCCTCTAGGAATGCCAAAGGATCTCCTTGCTCACATGACAGACTTCTAAGAATGGGAAAAGTAGAAACGAAGCAATCCAAGAAATTTACCTGCAGTTGATTGAGCAAGAAGCAGTCGGTGGAAGAATCTTCTGCAAAGCCGCTGCTGTCAGAATGCTGACTTGCTGATCGTAAGAGCTGATCTATCAGTGGGGATGAGGGGAACGGGAAGGGAGACAAATGTTAAAGGCTCAGCAGATTTTCCAGCATGTACACAATTCTCCATTTAGCTGGCAAGAGGATACGTGCATTTGTTCATTCAGCTGAGAGCCCTGACCTACCAACCTAAAAGCTGGCTCTCATTCTCAGCTTTCAGACAAAGCCTGATTATTTCTCTGGCTCTGTTTAGCCCTTAATTGGGCCTTTAGATGGTTAATTTCTTTCTTTACATTTTATGATGACACTTTATTTTAAGGTGCTGGGACCACCCCTCATTTTATTCTCATGACAAACTTCTGGAGTGAACAGTACTGAGTGTTAGGATGTAACCTAAAAAGAGCTAATGAAATTCTCTGGTTATGACTGGACTTTGAACCCAGTTCTCTCAATTCACAATTCACATATTAATTAATGAAACATCATCCCCCACAGAAATTAGACTTGCTCCAACCCTGCTGACATTTTGCAAGGTACAGAAAACCTGGCTTGGCCATGAAGTCTAGGATCCTGATACCATGGGTGAGCCTCTTTCATGACTTAGGTTGAGTATTTATTTATAAGTATTCTTATCTGCTTTTATGTCGTTTTTTGTCAGGTGCAAGAAATCAGGAAGCAAGGGGGTTCAAATGACTATTGGTTTATTGTATGCTAAAGCTCTCCAAAAGAATCTGAACTACTAACAGTCAAAGCAAATTTGCGGTAGATAAGAGTCAATGGAATTCAAGGGGGCCTGGACCACTTGTAGGCGGGAAGGGACTCGAAACTGACGACCCTTTGACACCTCCCTCAGGCTCAACCTGGTCATCTCCTACATCTTTGTTATTTTTAATTCTAGTTGGGGGGTATTTTTATTCCTTTTTATTCTGTTTTAATTGAGAGCTATCCAGTCATGTATATGAGATGGGACGCTTATAAATGTACTAAATAATTGAATATCAACTGCACAGAGTGTATTTTTAATTATTTTTAATTTTTGCTTCAGTGACATACTGTATGTTTAAAAGGATACTGTCTCCATGTGCAGCATAGGGATATAAATATAGATACTGTATCTGAATGAATGAATGTATGAATGAATGAATGAATGAATGAATGAATGAATGAATGAATGAATGAATGAGATACTGCATCTCAATGCTTTAAGTATTTTTGAACTTTTCAGTATTTTTTTACTTAGAAAAAGTAGAACTCTATTTTGAATTTTTGTTTAAAGAGACATTTCAGTGATGTGCTTTTCTGAGGGTAAACGAAAGTGACATACCTCTTATCCTGTACAGAGCCCCAACCAAAGAAAAGACACAGAGGCAATTGTTCAGCTAGGACTGAAGCAAGCTAAGCTTAGAACTGGACAGAACCTATATCCCCTTCAAGCCAACCCACGCATGGCTCAGCATGCTACATGCTGCAGCTTCATCCAAAACTTGCAAGAGTGTTTGGGAAAATAGCCCATGTTCTGTGTGGGGCAGACTTTAAAACATTTCCACAGGTCCAGGGTATGTATGTATGTATGTATATATATAAAAAAAGGCCAGAGAGTGGTGATTTACATCCATAAGATCAAAAACAGCTTTAAAAAATCAGAACAAATGAAGGAGAATTCCAAGTGCACTATAATCTTCCAGACTAGATAAGGGCAAATTATTTTTATGTATTGAAAACACATCCTCAGACATTATTAATATGTTGCTTCTAAATGTAAATAATCTGATTATTTACACAAATACACAGCTGAGAGATGAACAGCAGTTAGTTTTGGGGGAAGACTTCCAAATTTTTCCTCTCTCCTGTTAGAAGAATGTTGGCCTTATTTTGTGTGGTTTTAAAATATAACACAGATGGCACTCTTGTAATAAAAATAAATAAAACACAGCAAGGCCCTTCATTGCTTTTGATCCTCAGTTTGCATGACTCTCTCTCTCTCTCTCTCTCTCTCTCTCTCTCTTTTTCTCTCTCCAATGGATTTTCATATTGCAAAGATAATATGCTTGGAATTCTATTATAAACAAGAAGGGTGCTCAGAAGGAGAATGTCCAAACATAGAGTACTGCATTGTCACAGCTGTAATGCTCCAGAAATAATGGTCATGGATCATTTACACTGAAGAGCTGCTGAAACTACAGCCATTCTTCACACAATACAAGCCCTTAAAGGGTCCTAACTGGGCTTTTAAGCTTTGAAGAGCTCAGCATACAATGGGCTGAATCTAGCCTTTCTTTCTGCCTTTGGCAGCATCCCACAAATGGAATTTACTACTGGCAGCAAAAACGGAGAGCTGAAGAGGCGATTCTATCGAGAACAGCAGATGTTTAGGGTTTAAGAGGTGGGCTGGGGAGAATTTCATGAAAGTTGCCTCGCCTTTTCCACTAGTGGACACACTCTGTTGAACAAGCAGCATTCCACAAATGAAGCCTGTTTGTGTTTATACTTGTATCTGTCTAGGCATGCATGCATGCCCACCAAACAGAAATATATATAAATAGAACGTGCTATGCAGATGTGCTTGTCTTTGCAATAATAGAAATAATTAAGCAAATATAAGGGGAAGGAATCAATAACCAATCTCATTCCACTCTGTGCTAATATTCTAATGAATATGTTATGATCTGAAGTTTTCTACCCAGAAAACATCCTATAAAGTTCACTGAAATGTCCCACTACGTTCACTGCATCCTGATCAATAATAAAGCTTTCTCCAATCTGTTCTCTTTGAATGTGTCAGATTGCAATCTTCCACAGCTATAAGAAAAGAACAGTTCTGCCATATCGGACCAATACAAATCTTTTTGTTTCTTTCTGAGATCTGCCTTACAAGAAGCAGAATGTAGACTTACCCTGCTCCAGCCATTGCTCCTCTGCAACTAGTATTTGGAGGTAGGCTGTCCTGTATCCCTAGTAACACTGAATATTCAAGACTATTAGCCCTTAATTAGGTCTTCCATGAATTTATCCCCTCCCCTTTTAAAACCATCCAAGTTAATGGCCATTGCCACATCCTGTGATAACGAATTCCACAGTTTAATTATGAGCTGTGAGAACTTCTGTCTGTTTTAGATTTCCTTCCGGATACTTATCCTGAATAGCCTCTAGTTTTACTCTTTTGAGAGGGAGAAATTCTCATCTCCTTCTCCACACTGAGCATGATGTTATGTATCTGAGTACCGTGTTTCCCTGAAAATAAGACCCTGTCTTATATTTTTTTGAACCCTGAAATAAGCGCTTGGCCTTACTGCCATGCACTCAAAAGCCCGATTGGGCTTATTATCAGGGATGTCTTATTTGGGGGGAAACAGGGTAATTATAATAATAAATGATACAAATAAATCCCAGATTTTAAACTGTCTCAAACATTTTAACCATGACTGAGCCCTTTGATCATTTTGGCTTTCCTCTTCTGTACTGCTTCCGACTGTCATGTCATGCCAACCCAACCCAACCAATAGGCTGTGCAATATTTTTGTTCCTGTAATTTATAAGAAACAGCAAAAGCTGAAGATTGGAATGTGTGAAAAATCACTGTATGTATGTTTACTATTCAGTAGGATCAACAGTAGAATAGGGAAGGTGTTAGACTAGGAATAATGAAGTTCTGTTAATAAAAGAAGGGCTGTGGAGTATGGTTGGATAAAACACGTGAGGCTGCTGCAAAAATAAAACATGGAAAAGAAGAAGTCTACATATTCAGACCTGAGCTTTTTAGAAGGAAGTGACAAGAAAATAATGATCAAGGCCGTGATTTCTAATTTAGCTCAAACAGAATGCTAGTTTGAATTAATCCTGAATGTCAGTGTATAGCCCCACTGTTTCATCTTAGAGAGCATATACTTTCCATCCAGGAAAAGATCAGCTTTGGTCCAGGGTTCTTCCAAATTAAAGGATTTTAGGAAGCCAAACCTTTAAGATTTGCCACTAGCCAGAATAGAAAATATTATCTCCCCGATAATCAAACAAATCCACTCGCTGTAAAGCAGATTCACACACAAAGGTTTCTATTCTAAACTGTTAAGATATTTGAATGTTCATTTTTTTCCCTTGCACAGTTAGATACTTTATTTTTAAATGTGTATTTGAATTTTGGCAAGTGCCAGTAAGGCAAATCTATGGCCTGTGTAAGATATACCCATTAGGCCATTCATGGATAAAAATAGAAATGATTTCCTGAATCAACATTTCTTTAACAATATTGAATATTGTGCATAGCAACACTTCATATTATAGTACATAGCAAATGAGACTTTTTGTTCCAGTCTGTCCTTCACCAAAGGAAACCTTGTGAGAAAAACATACCTCTACTTGGGTTATGTAATAACAAATACCAATGCTGAATACACAAAAGAGAAACTTGTTTTCCTCTAATTAAAATTCATTATCTAAAAGGAACATCATATTAACTGTACTGGAGAACGGAGCTTTTTCTCCCTAAGTTAAGCTGATTATGATGAACACTTATATTAAGAAAGAAACACTATTCATTAAATGGACAATGCAAATTAAAAAGCCTGCTGTTAATACAAAGAAATGGAAATACAAATTCTATGCATTTAATATAAAAATGTTAATGTGTTTATCTTTATGCCTAGGCTTTTTTTAAAAAAGGAAGCAAGCCAATGAGATAATGCACATTTTACTGTAACCCTATTAATTAAGTTCTTGATAGCAGCTGCAGTCTGATCTTTGAATGAACAAATTATATGGATTTAATATAAAAATGCTAACTTTTTTTAGAAAACAAAATCAAAGTAGTAGCTTTGGAGGCGAGTCATAAGCAAACAGATAAAAATAATACATCTGTTGTGAATAGACTTACGAAATAAGCAGTGGAAACAGATTAACAGATAACTAACCGATTGAATGAGATACCATCCAAACAAACACCAAGGATTTTCACACAGGGTTTAAACCAAGCCTGAAGAGCTCAAACTCAGAGATTTAGTCTGGTAGTAACTGCTTATTAAATATACTTATGACTAAACTAAGAGTAGGCGGTCAGATATATGTGTATCGAAGCTCCTGAGCCAGGATGTAAATATATATAGTGCATTCTCAACCTGCTGACGACAGTCGCATTCTGAAGCAAAATTACAGCTATGTTTCATTCTATGGTCAAAGAAAAATACGATCTTTGTTGATCAATTTCCCGATCAAGGAGTGGACAGCTATTCTCTTTGCTACTGTAGTCTACACCATTTGTTACTCCAAACACAGGACCTTTCTTTCTATTCCACTTTGTTCTCCTATAGTGAGCAGCAGAGGGATGCAATTAATGTGGACACCCAACAAAGGGAAAAAATACATGAGCATCGCTATAATCAGTCACCGCATGCTCTGATCTGGAAATAGAAAGTACAGTCCTAGAACAGTCTTACTATGGAGGAACACACTTGAGGCTTAACACTTGTGTCTTATGGTATTGCTTAGAGCTCCTGTGTCACATTATCTCAATGGCTGAACATAGAAGACTTTTGTATCATCAGCATATGGAGAATAATAAAAAGCTTTTCGGTTTGGGATATGTCATTTTAAGGTTCAAAACAGTCATTTTAAATGACAGGGCATCTTTCACTCATAAAAATATATTGTACCACTTCAATTCCTCCATCCTATAACTGGTGAAGGGTCAGAAAAGCCAAACCCTTAATTAAGGTTACAAGTCTGATCCAGCCTCTGTCATTTAGGATGCCGTTTCACAAGAGGAAGACACTATGATCTGAAATGTAATTAAAGGGCAGACTAGGAGCTTATGGGTGGGCCACTACTTAAAAAGCTTAAAGTACTTGGGTCGACATTTAGTGGTCGGGATGTTTCAGGAGGAACAAGGAAAAATGAATCTACTCACCTTTTTTTGTTCTGTTTAAAGCCCGCTGACTTCTGTTAGGAGCGTGTGGAATCTCTCCCTCTGTACTTTGAATCTGCAGAAAGAAAATCAGTGCATTTTTAAACCTATGCTTGCAGGCAATAAGCTTTCTAGTGAATATGCATGGAATTTATACCTTGCATAATTGGCTATTTAGTAATTAACAATTTCAAATACAATAACCTTGGCAAGCCAAAGGAGTCAATTATTGCTGTTTATTATTATGGTGTATCTTTTTCAGACTTCCTGGAGTGATAATGCTGAAGTCCGGACACACAGGAACAATAAAATGTGAAAAAGCCATGACATCACTAATGTAGGATTAAAGGCTTTTTTAAAGAACAATGATGCAGAGCAAAAAAAAAAAAAAACAGTGGCACATCCCATGAGGTTTGCTTTTGGAAAACTTTTAGGCAAACAAACACAGAGAGCTGTTAGTTTAGTAGGAGGGATGTGGGGGGAAAGAAAGCTGTAAGGCTGACTCAAACTCAGAAAACCATGATAGCTAGTTTGTACATTTCACAAGTGTCTTGTTCAGGGGCTATGTTAAAAAGGACAGCAAGAACAGAGGAAAGGAGGAAAATATATTCAAGGTAAGGTTTCTATTCTATCTCCTAAAGAAACTTTCTAACTTTCTTTCTCAGTGCTCCACAAACCTTCAAACCTAAATAAGACTTCTGAAAAATTAAAAGCTACCCCGGACTGCTTTCATTTTTAGTTGATGCTGTGTCTCTTTTCACTATTTCAGAATATGGCAGATTCATCCTCCAACGATTACAAATTTAAAACACAATGTCTTACAGTGGGAACTATCACAAGCTTCAGTTTGCGTGTCCCCCTCGGAAACAGCAAAAGGAAACTAGACAGGAAGCTTTCGTTTAAAGAGAAAAAAAACAAAAACAGTGTCCATTTTTTTATGTTTATCACAAGACAACTGATAGCAGGTCTCTGGGCTAACTTGTTCCTTATGCAAAATTATGCAATTAACTTTAAGACTTTAAAATATTTTGGATCATCTGATCCAAAGCTACCAATCCAAGGAAGTATAGCTATGTTTAATAGCAATTGAGAGCTAGGAAATTATGAATGCACAGAACCTCTACACCGAAAACGTATTTTCCCTCCTTTCAATAAACAAATGAACAATACGATGAACCCACATGCTACAAACAACACACCTGGCAGGAGCATAAGATGACAAGCTGATAGGAGCATAAGATGTTGGCTGAAGTCCCATTTATATATAATGGGACTACATCATACATAACCCATTTAGTGTCTGTGAGTTTGCCTTTGGGAAAGAGAAGTGACCGATCCACCAGGCAGCCCTCCTGCTGCATGGTGCTGTCCCAGAAGCAGGTGCCATTTTGGGAATGGCAGGTCCGCTTCATGCCATCCTGCAGCAGGACTATCCTGGGAAGGGCTGCAATTCTCACAATCTGAGAATTGCAGCTGCTTCCAAAATGGTGCCCACTTCTGAGAAGGAACCACACTGCTTCCATATAGGAAAGCCACATGGTGGATCAACTGCTTCTCCTTCCCAAAAGTGATCTTTGGAAATAGTATGATGGACCAAGGCATGGAAGGGTGGATGGGACCCAGAGGGATGGGAAGCAGAATGGGGTCCCTCAGGGTTAGGGGAGGCCCTGGGAAGCACGGGGGAGGCCACATGTGACCTGGGGAAGTGCTGCAGTGCAGGCCTCCTAGGGCTTCCCCCATCCCGAGTGGAACACCGTGTTCCACTTAACAATCGCAATGGGGAGAACAGGGATTGTGTTCATTAAAGCCCTTTGCTTAATAACCATGACTTACAACCATATTTCTGAGCTCAATTATGGTCATAAGTCAAGGACCCCATATACTCTTTTCGCTTTCTCCCTTTAAAGTTCCACTTGCCCAAGTATCTTCTTTCCCAAGATCCTGGATTCTTCTTCAAAAACTGTGGTCTTTTTCAATCATTGTGAAGCTACCATTTTTATTTTGAATAATTTTATAGTTCTTAATTTTATCTTCAGAACCTTTTCCCGGACACTGAAATGTACTAGTTCACCTCTGAAGCTTTAAAATAAAATAGAAGTGACCTAAATAGAATTTAAGTAATTCAAGCAGTGTCTTAAATAAAGCACGGAATCTATTTGATTCCATTGGCTTTTAGGTACATTTCCTTGTTATTTGTCCTCTCAACATTATAGACATAGGAAACATGTCTTCACTTTTTTAGACGCCCTCTGAAATCTAGTAACACATGGAACTATAAATAGCCCTTTTAATTACAGAGAAGGTTATATTCAAAATGTGTAAACAAACTGCAAGGACAAAACCTTTCCAGAGGTTTTTTTTTTTTTTTTTAATTTATAGGTAAAAAATTGAAAAAAAAATGCAAAGAAAAAACCTTTCCAAAGGTTTTTTTTTTTTTTTTTAATCTAGAGGTAGTAATTAACATAAACTTGAAACTCTAGGGTATTTAATTCTAAAATTCCAATTTCAATCTGGGGAATTTCAAGACATTTTAATATGAGTGATTATTATTAATTAACATTTTTTCAAATGTTTTAAGGAACAAAAAAGGGAAGGAAAGAGAGTTCCAAGAAACAGTAAAATAAATAAATAAATCAAGCCTCACACATTTTGCCTATACATCTTGTTTCAAGGGAACCGTAGAAGAAAAATTTGAAAACATACATTAAACTTTACAACATTTGTTATACTGTGTAACTAACAGGTCAGAACACCTGCTTTTTAAATTAAAAATATAAACATTGTATTATTATATAATTGTTACATCACAGACACCCCTAAGTATACCTAAACACTGCTTATTTAATCTACCTGAATCTAAAAAGACACATGATTTCATAAGTTGGCACATACTCATGCTATTAAGAAAAAGATTTTTTAAATATAAACATGTGTCACTATTTTTTTTAAAACCAAATTTTCCCCCAAAAAGAATTGTAGAGTTAAAGAACTCCTAAACAACCTGGCTATCTCCTGAATAACAAATAAGATGGTATTTTTATAAATACATGTAACCAATTATTACAATAAGACAGTAATTTTAAGATGTTTTATTTTTGACAGCATGACTAAATATTGGCTGAACTTATGACATCGGAAGGATTGATGGTGGGATCTGTAAAATATGTCTCCTTGATGATCTGAGACTGTGAGGCGATCTGGACAGAGTAGGCCTTTATAATCAAGGCACCAGACTTGAAACTCGGTAATCATGAGTTCTAGTCCTGCTTTAGGCATGAAGCCAGCTGGGTGACCTTGGCCAGTCACTTTCTCCTAGGAAGGAGGCAAGGACAAACAACTTTTTGAAACCTCAGGAAGAAAACTGCAGGGACTTGTCCAGGTAGTAGCCAGAAGTAATACTAATTGACACTATCTAAAAGAATAACAGGACTCAGTGAATTCCTAGTAATATTTAAAATATGATAAGGAAAATGAAGATCAACTGCATTAAAAATCCATTTTAATAGTTGCCACACCAAAAATGTTGGAATGCTTATTTCTGTTGTCTTTTCCTTCTCCTATATTAAGAATTCTGTAATTCTGTACATTCCAAAGGACTGCAAAAAAATTTACATTGCAGGAGTTCAGCTTGACCTGAGAGATTAATTTTACTTCAGTTTAACTTCATGTTGACACTGGAGTTAATATATGTTTAACACACATTTGCCACACTGATATTTTATCTTTGAGGAAAAGAGCTATACTATATGAGGATATATTGGAGTCCTTCCATGAACTCCTGTCCTCAGAAGCTTTATCCAGTTTGTATGATTGCCGATTACATTGTAGACTCATGAACTCCAATTTTCATGAGTTAGAATTGTGTGTTTCAAAATGTAATCTAATGCAACGTTATTGTCAAGTTGGAATAGCTAAGAAATCCATCAATTTTGCTATTTCTAGGCTATCTCTATTTCTTTTTAAAAACTCTTTGGATTCTCAGAACAAATTAATATTTGTCACTCCCTAAAAGGAAGATTAAGCACTGACCAGATCTCTAGTATCAGTCAGGAGCTGCATTTAGGGGAATGTGTGAATCTCTACTGCATGAATGAACTGGATGCACCTGACACTCTTGTTTGCCCAACATAGAGAAGTAGCTCTCCATACCAACATGGGAAGCTCCTAGCAGGCATGATGGATTTACCTGCAAGGCTGAATTGGAAATATTCCCATTTAGTTGTCTTTATACATACTGCTATTGAGGCAGAAACTGATTAAACTACAGTATGAAACACATACCAAAACAACACAGCCTCATTGTAGCAAGTGGATTTTGACTTAATTCTGAATACCAGTAAAAAGGGAACCATATAACTGCTCAGACCCTTTGAATGTATGTATGTATAGGATCACTATTACTTTTGCTATACTATCTATGTCAGGCTTACTCAACCTGTGACCTCCAAGGAGGCCAAGCTCCCATGGTTAGTCTTTCACCCTGACATATTATGGAACACATCCAGAGGGTCCCACTTATGGAGGAAAAAACCCCTACACAGAATTCCTACTCATAAGCAACTATCCACACATACTTCCTGTATAAGACTGGAGACTGCCTATTCAAAAGCCCTTGATCATACACAACAAGCTATTGGCATGCTTAATGTTGATAAGGCAGGAGTTGGAGTTTTGATGTCCCTGTCCAAATATTTTGGACTACAACCCCCACTGTTTCTGCCCAATGGCCATACTGGTTGGACTGGGAACTGTAGTAAAAAAAAAAAAACCTGCAAGGCATTTAGTTTTATGTACCTGTTTAATATGAGTAATGCAAGAATAGTGTTAGAAGCATTCCAAGATGAGAGTATAAAAACATAAGAAGAAAAATCACAAGAGGTGAAACCAAGGAAAAATAGAAAAATATGACTTTTCTGATATAAAACTAAAAAGAAAGATAGCCTTTTAAAACTCTGCTATTAAGAGTTGCCAGATTGGTTAAGCAGACTCCAAAGTCTGCATTGCTTTCTTAAGGGACCTGGCCTCCTTATTTTGTAACTACTCCATTTTCAGACACTTCCTTAGCTCTAAGTTGTTTTTGGTGATAAAATCGCCTAGTTAATCTTTTTCATACAATGCATTCAGACAATACTGCTTTATTAAAATAGAAAATTCAAAATCAAAAGACTTCCTTTTAGGAAACAAGCCTATTTTCAAAATACCAAACTAAAGCATTGTGTTGTTATCACTATTTAAAACGAACAGAATAAATACTATTGAAATGAAAATATCTTGAGCTTGATTCAAGGAAACAAAATAGGGATATTTCAGTGTGCAATTTGCAGTAATATCTTCAGAACAGAAGCTCCAACTCCTAACCCTAACCCAAAATAGATTGAACATAGATTATACTAATAGATAATAATAGATTATACTCCCCAGAAAGGCCAGTATAGCCATGACCTAAGTGTTTGTTTCCAGTCCCTCTGTTATCTCTCTTCCACAAACACACAAATCTGAGGGCCTTTAAATGTCCTAGAATCCTAGATAGATTTATTTGGGGAGGGGGGGTCTATTTCTGCTCAGCCTGGATCAGCCATATGGATAACAGCCAATTATCACATCTGAACAGATTCAGGAATATTCTGAAGAGGAGATATCTAGTTTAACCCTGAATATAAATAAAATCCTATGTGTAAAGCCATTCTGACAGATAGGTCAGTAAAAGGGCTGGCCAAAATTATTTGAACTTGCTCAACAATACAAAGGCCTGCCATGAACTCTGTACTTCTGCTGTGAAAGTTTCCCCACTGTCTGATCTTGCATATGCATGCAAACACTACCATGTGCATGTACTTGGAGAGGAAGAAGCAAGTCCACAAGTCTTAAAGTTGCCAAGTTTGAAGACCTCTGGGTTAAATGATGAAAAGTGCATTACAATATTACAACCCAAACTCTACTCATTTTGTGTATGCATTGTGGCATCATGCACTCATATGTAAAGGACAGAACCTTGATCATGACATCTTAAGACTGCAAAAAATTTTTTGATTTGGTATCATGATTCAACAGACGCTTCCACAAATTACATTTATTTGCAATCCTCCAAATGATTCAAGTCAATGATCTTTATAGCCAAAAAGAAGCAGCATTCTTACATGAAAGTGCATGACGGTTACCCATTTGTGTCTGTGCAAGCCACTTTTTGGAAACTGATAAAGAGGTATACTAAACCAATCACTTTTGAGAACAGGTAATTTTACTAAAGTTTTGCATGAGGAACAACTGGCAAATTTGATCACGTGGAATACAGAGGTAAGTATTCCTTGCTACCAGGAGAGACACTGGCAATAAGGCAGTATTTATTTAATGTCTCTGCTGAAAGTTAAGCAAGGCTATAGACCCAAAGGTGCAGCAACAGGCAATCTCTGGAAAGGAGATTTTGAACCTACATCAAGTTTTCTGTTTTTTATGTGTGCACTAACAGCTCTCTTATGGCATACAAGTAGTCCTTGACTTACAACAGTTCACTTAGTGACAGTTCGAAGTTACAACAGCACTGAAAAAAGGTGATTTATGACCATTTTTCAAACTTATGATCATTGCAGCATCCCCATAGTCACATGATTTACATTTGGATGCTTGACAACTGACTCACATTTATGACGGTTGCAGTGTCCCAGGGTCATGTGATCACCTTTGGCAACCTTCTGACCATCAAAGCCAATGAGGAAACCAAATTCACTTAACAACCATGTTGTTAATTTAACAACTGCAGTGATTCATTTAACAAATGTAGCAAGAAAAGTCATAAAACGAGGCAAAACTCACTGAACAAATTTCTCACTTAGCAACATAAATTTTGGACTCAATTGTGGTCGTAAGTTGAGGACTACCTGTACTACTTCTTGGCTGTTCCTGGACAACAGCATTGGAGGATCTACTGGTAGATTTTTGGTGGATTTCCATTTGATTGCTAAACATTTTTGTTTTCTAAGTAGACTATAGAGATGAAAGAAATTTTTGGGCAAGGTTTTATGCAACTCAACTGTGATCCCATTTCAAGTACAGAAAATAAGCTTCTGACCTGAGACACTGAGTCATAGTGAGTCAGAGACATAGTAAATCTTTTAACAATAAAGTTTATTTTCTAATCTGAAGCTATTTCTTTGCACTTGAATTTCAGGGTTAAGACAGGGACCTTATAAAGCAAAATTATAAAGCAAAATTAGACCCCCACAAAGCTAAAAGCCTACAAAGCCCTTAAACTGCTCTAACCGCTTCATAAATTAGTCTTCAAGGGTCTCCCATTTTTCCTTTTTAATCAGCATTTCTCCACAAAGAAACACCCAGCTTCCTGCACGCCAGGTCACCAGAACTGCCATTTTGCTGAAACGTTCAGAAGCAAACTCAGATGATGCCACTTAACTTTTCTCTTCCCATCTGATTCAGAACTGAAGTTAGGGATACTAAAATCTATACAGAACCAGAAATGGCCTCTATGCACTTGAATCAGTTCTTCCGTAGAAAAGAAAAAAAGACAAGATGCTGGAATAAGGATGCCATTGGTAAAAATCAGAGCAAGATCAGAACAAAAATCAGACTGATTGTGTAGCAGAGTTAAAAAAACAGCAACGACGTAGAACGGAATATTTATTTATTCTATTATAATATATTCTGTACACAGAATATACACTTCTCCTTAATGTAGCATCCATAGCAAATGTCTCCTTTTAAAGCATATTTCTGTAAAGATATGACAATTGGAAGATAGACCAACTCTAAAATGTGGGGAAGCCAGGATAGGTACTCATTAGCAAGTTGCTACCTTCAACTATACCTGCCCTGCAATCTCTAAAACTACATACAACACACAACTGAAACATCAACAGCAGCTCCTTTAATACTCCTTAAACAAAACAAACCCAAAGGCAAAAAAAGCGCATAGATGTCTCTGCAAGGCAAAATTACTACTGTTATCAATGCATATAAACATCCATCTTACAAGCCATTTGCTAGATCTCTGTTTGCAAAGGCGGCTCCGTGACTTCATTTGCTCCTAGGGCTGTGCTGGAGTTTCTTGTCCTCCCTTTCCCACTGGGGGATTAGACGGTTGGGGTGGGTGGGATAAGAGGGCTGATCCCTTTCCTTCCCCCGCCTCTGCTGCGGGTCGCAGGGTCAGAACCCTGCCTGCATTTCTATTTGCAATCTTTGCCCTGTTCCCTCCACCCTTCCATATCTCCTTTGCCAATATCAATAAGGATGCCAGCACAAATGCATCCGATTGGCTGAGAAGGCAGAGGCCAAAACTCCTGGGAAAGCTGTGTCTTGACTCACTCTCCCACGCTGGCTATCTTGACAGCAGCAGACTTCCGACAGAAGCCCCAGCCACAAGGGCTCTGGGACAGCTTGGAAAACTGTGCCCTGGATATCTCTGCCATGATACGTGCAAAGAAAACATTCCAAAGGCAAACTTGGAAAGAAGAAAAGCAGACCTTTAGGGCGCTCCCCGCTCTGTCTCAGTGTTTTTCTATGCACAAGACAATTAGAAAAAAGAAAAAAGAAAGTGAAACTGTCCTCATTTTTGCCATTAATAGTTAGATTCCTCACTTCTGTGAACTAACCGTAAAACCATAAGCATAACTTAGTCAGATTATTTCAGGCGTATTTCTAAATTGTTAAATTGATTTGTCAAAACCAAAGAAACCCTCTTATATTAGTGTGATATGGGGACATCATAGGGAGCAAATATTTTGCAGTTCCAGAAGAGATCTAGGACAGTAGCCCCCAACCTTTTGGGCACCAGGGATCGGTTCTATGGAGGTTTTTCCGCGGACCAGAGGGGGTGTGGTTTCCAGGGCTGCCTACATCCCGCGGATGGGGCTTCACTTGTTTGCACGACCCGTTTTCTGGCATGCCACGGCCAGGTGCTGGTCCACAGACCAGGGATTGGGGACCCCTGATCTAGGGTTTGGATAAAAAATAAAAAGTTGCGCAGCTGAGAGGCAAACAAAGACGCTTTAATGCCTTCATCAAAATTAGAATTGCTCAGACTTGTCACATGGCTACGGTTATTAGCATGTCAGGACAGAAATACAAATGGTATCCGATCATTAGCAGCTTTAGGAATGAAATCCAGTAACTTGAAATACACCTCGAATAATGATATATAACTTGGAACTCTCCAGAATGTTATGACCAACTTCCAGTTGCTAAAGCTGGCATAAATAACAGAAAGGAATGGTGCAAATTGCAGTCCAGATTATCTGGAGAGCACCAGGTTGCTTGTTCCTGACCTAAAAGGATAAGGCTTTAAATTCATTCACTTGTCTATCTAATTCAGTATTACTCATACTGGAATAGGAGCTTCTCATTAAATTGCAATAGGTTGACAGGCCTGTTTTAGAATTTAAAATATGGTTCTTATGTAATTCCCACCTAAAATGGACACAAATCATGCTGTCAGTTTTCGTGATCATATGGAGCTCCAAAGAGCATAAACAAATAAAACTAAGACGACACAGGCTGTCCATCTCTAACAATAACAAACATGTATCTCTGAGTGGCTTTTAGGTACAATTTAAATAGGAGTATCTCAGAAAAGTATAATCTTCCTTCACATTAGTAACCCCAACCCCTTTTTACGACCGTATCTGTAGCTGAAATAGTCACTAAAAATGGATCAGGGTTGTGTATGAAGCCATGAAAGATCTGGTTTAAAATCGTAGTTTAAGATCTTCTTCTACACAGTATACCGAAGAACCATTTTAGCAGCTTATCAAAACTCTGTATCCAACATTTGTGCAGTCTAGAGGGACAATAACTCTCCAAAGTCCTCTACATAGTTCTACCAACATCTACCAGATATCTGACTAGAGAAAGCTTGTGCAGAATATGAAGGGGAATCAGCACTTGAGGAACTACAACATCAAAGCAACAATAATCCTTATCTCTTTCCACATACCTCCTCCATCTCAAAGGAGTCCTTCTGCTGCAGCATGAGGCTGGCAATAGATGGAATGGTTAGAGGAACAGAGGCCTCTTTATCAGCCACTGAAGTTGCAGGCATTTGAATTGCCCTGTTATCTTTATGTTCAGAACTGGTTGATTCCAGAGTATCACCCATGAGATTAGAAGAGTTCATAGCAGCAGCAATCTTTTCATGAAATCCACCTGTATGTCCAAAAGAGTTATTATTTTGCTGATCTTCGTAAGAAATAGAATAACCTTGAGTTTCTTGTTGAACGCTAGGACAAAGTTCTGAAGAATCCAGAGTTCCTAATAGGCTGGACTGGTTGCAAGGTGCTTCTTCTTTTACTGTTGCCAACAAAGATGCTTTGAAGTGTTTTGGAGTTTTGACTTCGTTTTTCACTTCTGGTTCTTCACTCCCATTTTCAGATTTGCCCTTTTCAATGGATATACTACTGCCACTATCCCCTGCTTGAGGGTTTCCGTAGAGATTGAGTTTAGACAGGGTCTTCATCAAACGATTCGCTGTGTTACTTCGTGTCAGAGGAGGTGGGCTGGATGCCTCTTTACTGAAAGATGCTGAATTCATGCTCCCAATTTTTTGCAAGGGAGTGCCAGAAACTTGAGAGTACAAGGAAGAGAATGCATTGGCCACAGTAGTAAGCACTTCGATTTGACGAAAGCGACCTGGCAAAAAGACAAAACCAAATGACAAAAAGAACAAAGGGCAGCACTGTAAAAAGTGCAATATTGAAACAACAAATGAACTTGAAACTTGCAAAGTTAAAAAAAAAAAAGAAACACCAGAACATCAGCACCAAAGCCAAGCCCGACTTCTGACTTTCAACTATCCTTGGCTTCTGAAATCTGAAGGAATTAATTAGGGTTCCGTGCACTAATTCTTTACCAAAATGTTACTTGTAGTATTCCCTGAGGAAAAGTAGATGGTCTTGAATTGTTTTGTCATGGGATCAATCTTAAAAACACATCTGCCTTTTGAATCACTCAAAGGAAAATATATTGTTTCATTTTTATTGTTTTAATGTTCAGTAGGGATGTAAGCCACTCTGTATCAACTCCGTGGCATATAAACCCAAGAAATTAATGCACACCGAGTTACATCATTGGGAAACTGTTCA
Organism: Thermophis baileyi; assembly: GCA_003457575.1. Taxonomy (NCBI): domain Eukaryota; kingdom Metazoa; phylum Chordata; class Lepidosauria; order Squamata; family Dipsadidae; genus Thermophis; species Thermophis baileyi. The sequence continues at coordinate 11,196,294 of QLTV01001483.1, read as the reverse complement.
GAGGGAGAAGAGGAGGAAAAAATCAGATTCCCTCCATCACTTTTCCACCAAATAAAAGGACCTATCTCCTTACTGAACTGTCTCTGAAGTGAGCTCCACTCCTTCTTTGAACCTTTTCTCACATTCCAGTTTTATAGGCTACATATTACTCCCACTTCATTCTGCTGTCCACGGACAATTGTGAGTAGGATGGCACCAAAGGTTTAGAATTGATTCCATCATCTCTAGTTAGCATAAGAAAGAGAAGCTAAGATTTGGGGGTTAAACTTTTCCAAGGAACCCAGGCTGAAAAGGCTGGCCAATTGCTCCTAATATTTTGCTAGTTATCTACATACTCACTACCATTTGAGAAGTTCACTTTTCACATTGCAGAATGAAAGGGTAAAATTATAGAGATGCCTTGACAACATTCTTCCCCAAGTGACTAGGTTCAGATGGTTTAAAATTTGCATTAGATCTATTTATTTCTAGTTTACTGGTCTGAAAAACAAGATTAATCAAGTAATATCTTATTTTCCCTGGCCAACTTTTGAAATTATTTAGGAACATACCAATTGTTATGCATTTATGTTTACTGAATGTGTATATTGCCCAGTAAGAAAAACATACTTGTCAAAGCAAAATTGGGGTTTTCCACTTCCATCCGTTGCAGTTGTGCACTCAGAAACACTTTGATATCTATTCCCCTTGCAAAAGATGATGAATTAAAAAACCTTGATGGAATTTTAGAAGCAATATCTGGTTCATCACGTCCAAATCCAAGATTATAGAGAACCTCTTCAGGATCTTCCTCATAGAGTTCCAGTAGTTCAGACACACTAAATTAAAACAGTAACACAAGAATTGCACTATATAGTCTGCTTGTCTGGTTAAGTAGAGAGGTGAAATCTGTAAGACTGTTAAACTGAATACCTGGATTAAAAGATCGAGACTGCAATTTTTAGCTTTTAAAGGCGATGAAAGGAGATGACATTATGATTCTGTGATCTTACTTAAAATATATTTATAAACGTTGAAATATTTGTTGTGCACTGTCCCATAATTATATTAATCTCAACAGGACTTCTCAGCACACCTAGAATAAGCTTCACTGGGGCGGCTGGGGAATTCTGGGAGTTGAAGTCCATAAGTCAAGTTGCCAAGATTGGATACTCCTGAGCTACACTGTTAATTTAGTTTGGATACTAACGAGCAGCAGAAGAATGTTTAAATTTGTATGGTTTCAATCAATAATTATATACAAGGGCAGATTGTCAGCTACCCCAACCTTGTTCAAATTTCCTTGAAAGCAAAGCCCTACTCACAAACCCCGTAGTTCAACTATATAGCTCTGAGAAGACTTTGCCTGTTCATCCAGTCTTCGCTATCATAACTGCATTGTTAGAAAACAGTAAGACGTGTTCTGTACTTGGACAGCAAACTCACTGCATCCTGTAAGATTTGGATTCTAACCAACCAATCAACCAAATTGTTTTGCAGAATGTGTGGCACCTTGTCCTTTCCAGTTCTTTATTTCTTAAATACAAGGCAATGATGGCCTGAGCTAGGCTAGGTCTATCACCTGCAAGTTGGAGGTACTCTACCAATCTCCCGTGTCACCTCTCTTTTTAAAATACTTAACTGACTTGAGCTCAGGCTGGTTTATTTTGTAAAAAGAGCCTGCACAGCCTCAATAAGGAGCTTTTCTCTTTTAAAAGGATATGGGGAGTGAAGATTAGGCTCCTAGCCTCCTGCACACACTGACCTTAATCCAGCATTGTTGTAATAACAATATGAGAAATGGTGTGCAATATAATGTACTTTATACTCCACTTGATTTGTTCCCAAATTGTGCCTGGAGACTTTACAGATATAGTAGGTAATCCGCTCAACATTTTTGCCTTCCAAAGCATGGGCAGCCAGACAAATGCAGAATGAACCACACAGACCTGCTCTCTCCCTTACAGAAGATAAGCTGAGCTCGTCTGCATGAACACATCAGTGTAGAGTTATTTTGGTAATAGAGGAGTGGTTTTCATTGCCATTTTCAAAATGTTTTTAATTTGAGGACTCCTTGGGCCTCTCTGAGTTTGGTTGTTTTCTTGCAGATGTTTCATTAACCAAACTAGGTAACATCATCAGTACTAGTGCTAGGACTAGCACTGATGATGTTAACTAGTTTGGCTAATGAAACATCTGCAAGGAAACAATTAAGCTCAGAGAGCACCAAGGACTATTAAATTTAAATGCAAAACATATACAAATAAGACAGAGGAACATGCATACTGCCATAATACGCAGTATGCCAAAAGATCATGAAATTCCAAAGGTGACCATATTTAATGTATTTCAAAAAGAGATATCATCAAACTGCAGACCCGTGGAACTGTGATAAAAATGTATAAAACATGATTTATTTTTTTTTCAAGAAGAAAAGAAGAGGTGGAATTAAAAAAAATCCCACTGGTTCTTTATCCTAATAATCCTTTCCTTACCTAGACACAGTTGCACTGCTTTTTCCTGAGCCAGTGGAATTCATACTTCTCCCCCTCTGATGAAACTGAAGCCTCTTGTCCTTTGCCAATATACCGTTGCTGACAACACAAAGGGAATTCATAATTATAAGGGTGGAGAGCTTGCCTCTTCCTTTAAGAATACCCCAAATATCCAACATTCTACTGCTCCAGTTTTTCTTAAATTCACTTCGGTTGCAATGCACAACAGCAGCTTTTCACTGTGAGCCTCATGATCCCTTCTAAACCCCACAATTGTTTCTTTTGCTAAAAGCACCCCACCTAGTTCTATTTACCACATCCAGAGAACTGCATGAAACTTCTGCTTTTTTAGCTCAGCACAGAATTTTAGTTCGAAAGAAATTAAATATACAAACACAAAAGGAATGGCAATTTAACAGCATCCCTTATTTCCTCAGCTGAAGAGTAGAACCTTTTCCTTCCAGTTGTTTTGGACTGCTGCTTGCTAAAGCACAACAGTGGGAAATGTCTGTGGACCAGATCAGTCACAAGTTATTGGCTCGATGAAGAGCAGCGTTACAGAAGGCAAGAAAAACAATGCAGGGTATGGTGGGGTTCAGACATGTCTGGTTCAGACAGAGCCAGAATTTTCCACTTCTGGACAAGGTAGGGGGTTCAGTGGAGGAAAATAACCCTAACCCTAACCCACTCACCCCACACACACCTTTAATTCCATCAAGCTGATTTTAAACTAAAACTACAGCTTCTTTTCAAAATGTGGGACACTGCATTTAGAAGTACAATTTGAGGGAATTTGAGGGTTACCCCCCCCCAAAGGTTTCAAAGACTATAAGTTACTCATGTTTGGTTGATAAGTAAATTATGTACTGACTTATAATCAGAATGATAGGTAAATGTGCTTTATCTAAATCAAATGGGCTTTTCATATTTCTGTATAATATGGAAACACAACATGCTGCACTCTTGTCTTTTCTCAATAGTTGGAACTACAAGGAATTTTTATTGGAACCATCAGTAACTACAGTAATGCAATGGTGATGCAGTTACTAGACTCCATCACCATTCACCAGATCCTGAAGAGAAGTTTTACAAAGGTGTCACAATAGGCGGTAGAAGTTCCATTTATCCGTCTGGGATGCGCATTGTGGTTATGGGGGTAAAAAGTGGACCATCTCACTCAGAATTAAAGAAAAATCCAAGGCTAACAATGTAGCTGATCAGAAAGAAAGAAGAAAAAAAAAACAGCTCCTCACATCTGTGTCTCATCAGCTTATAGTCTTGATGACAAACTATTAAAATGAATTATGTTCATATAGAAAGATCAACTTCATGTCAGACATTACTCCAAAGCAAAAAAGTATGAATTTTTACCAGATTTCCATTTGTTCAATGCTTTGATGCAGTTGATTAGCTGAAAAAGGGGAGGGAAGAGGAAGGCGAGAATGAACATAAATCTGTACATTACAAATTATAGAAATAAAAATGCTTGGTGATCATTGACAGAAATAACAAGCAATTCAATCACTTTTATTTTATAAACAGTATTTTGAAGGCATGTACCGGCAGACTATTTTTACAATGAACTGTTGGAGAAATCTCAATTGGCTGGATTCATGCAATATGTTAAGTCACAGACCATGGTTTACAAATCACAAAGGATGGGTTTACACAAGATCCCACGCCACACTCACAAACATGGCATTGAGACCTAGTGCACTGGATGAACTAGCTATAAAATGAGACTAGGATAAATATGTGAGCAATAGGTGATGCTCTTTCATTCTGAGCCTGAAAAAATGATCCACAGTTAGAATTTCTAGCAAGTCCCTTGCATAAATATTTATTTGGCATGAGGCAAAGAGAGCACAAGAGAATTCGCTTCATTCCTTTACCGCCAGTGTCCATAGGGCTCATCTGTATTTTTCTCTGTAGAATGAAAGTATATCTCTCTATGTGTGTGGTTGCTCTTGACTAAGTTGCATCTCCCAATGTTTATGCTTATATATGCAATGGGAAGCCCAGGGCAGAATGGATACACTCAGTTCTGGATTACGTCGGGGGGGGGGGGGGAGAAGGAGAGCATTACAATGGAACAGTCATAGCATCTTTCTAGGCTGCTGGCCAAAGCGATTCAATGCGATCTTTTTTTTCTTCGCTCTACATTCCCCACTTGATCCAGCCCATTTGTCAACTCTCTTTCTTTTGCTGTTTTCTTTCCACAGACCACGTTTGGCCCCATTCTGTTGAGTTGTCAGAGTTTCTCTGCTGATGGAGAGTCCCAAGCCTCTCTACCTAATGCCCTCCCAACATTCTGTTGGGTTAAAAATAAGAGAATTGTGGTGCAGCATTTCTGTTTTATGATTAACACAATCATAGCTTGGTATTTTTGGCCTATATTTAAAATATATCATCTTAATTTCATCAGGACTCTGCAGTCAAAACTAGGAGCATCCTTTAGATACTAAAAAGATTTGTTTATAAACAAAAGCTGAATAATTAAAACATTTTAAGTCAAGGAGAGATGCAAGGAAAGGGGCATACCTAGAAACATTTAGATTTATCACAGACCTAATTTGATTAAAAAATCCTGCAAAAAAACTGTGTTTGCCAATAACAGTGAAACAGAAAAGTCTCCAGTAGTACCAATTATTCCACTTTCCAAGTATCTGAAAAGCTGGTTTTAATACATATCTGATTCCAAGACACATACTGAGTACTCCAGAAACTGAAGAGGCCCAAAGGTAAAACTTTGGCATGGCTCAGAACAAACCATAAACATTTCACCATATCCTGGCATCTAATTCTTGAAATCTTTCTGTGCGTTCCACATGATTAATTATGAACAGAAATCAAGTAAATTTAAACAATGAGCCTTAATCCAAGTTTGTTGTGAGAAACCTAATGCCAATATATTCTTATTTGGTGTTTATAAGTCCCATAAAATATATCTTTTTTTAACGATTCTAGAAAATGTTAACATCATCTTCAACATTTTTCCTTGCCAGAATCTGATCCCATTACTGTGATGGGGTAAGTTCAAATTAATACCAGACAGACCCAATATAGAACCATTCTTCAATACTTCAGATTAGCTGGCAGGCTAAGACCAATCTCTTCAACGCGTAATATTCCAAAGCAGCCTTTCCCAAATTAATCCCACTTTGATATGCTGAGATTCCAACTCCCAGAATTCCCTATCCTATTTTTCTAGTTCCGAATATTATAGCTGGGGAATTTTACAGTCACATGGAAGACTGTTCTGGGACACCTGATCCAATTGCTAATACAGTTCTGCTAGGCAGATATTTTCTGTCCACTCTTGTCATGGAGGACCAAAGACAAGACATCACCTATTTTGCTCACTGCATTGCAGGGTATTTATATTATTGGCTAATAGCTATTAAAATTAAAAGCCTCATGCAACCATGGAAGTTGTCTTAGAGAGAAAAGTAAGAACAATGTTGTTGTCTCACAACCATGACAATGCTTTTTCATGCTCCTCTCTGTGCTGGCAAGGAAGTCAGAATGAGACTAGGTTGGTGAATGGAGTCAGGAGCTCTTAGGCTTTGAAATAGCAATTTGTGGTTGACCTTTGTTGTTCAGGCTTGAACTATTGAGCAACTCAGTCTCCCCAAGTAACATTTTATTTTTCTGTAATAAGAAGCATCTATCCGATCTACAATAATGGGCTGTTGCACAAGAAATAATAATGGGGATAACTGGACAAAATGTTTAGCTAAGTTATATCGTGATCGTTTATTACATAAAATCAGGGCATAGAAACACAAATGAGGCATGGGGAATCAATGATTCAATACCCCGAATCTTGAAGGTTTGTGGTTTAAAACAAACAAATCACCCAGCTAATGAAGAGCAAGTCCACATATTTTAATAAGATAACTGATCTGAAAACAAAATAATTATTTTTACAGCAATATACCCGACTCCAAGTACAATCTGCATAATATTTTGGTTAATATGAAAGAGAGGGGTGAAATTTCAAGAAAGTTGCAACGTCTCACTGAAACTTAATTTGTCATGAGTATACTTGTCTCATTTTGAAAACTGAAAAAGATTTGCAGATACTATTATATTTTACTGAAAGATTTCGGACACATTGTTTTCAAGGATCTCTTCCTACATTTTTATAGTAACAACTAGTAAGCTCACATGCTTCAATCAGAATAAAAATGCACTGTTCAGTTTTAGAAAAGCAGAGTAGTTTTATTTATTTATTTTTAAAAAAGCATATGCTTAACGCCACACCCACCTTCTGCTCCCAGAGACAAATCATCTTCAAAACTTCCTCCATTCCTCACCAGCATGCCTAAAAGAGGTATCAGTTTGGCAAAATCAAAATCTATTGTTGTGGTTATTTTCCAGCAATACTGTCAATTGTAAATTAAAAACACTAAACATATTTTGGAATATCTATTTATTTGCATCTCATCTTTCCTTTATATAGCATTCCCTTCTCCACTCTCTTTCCTCGTCACAACAGCTCTGTGAAATACTGACTGACCCAAATTATATTAAGATTCCATGGTTGAAAATGGGCTTAAAGATGGTCCTTGTTCTAATCCCATACTTCAACCACCACATGCACTAGCATATTGTACAAAGTTGTAATGATGTTTGCAGGCTTTTTACAGTCTAATAAGCCCCAAACTGTTAGCACTGGCAGTTTTGAACAAAAATGTCAAATCTTATAAGACATAAAGAAAATCTCCAGAGATATTGTCAAGCTAAAAAGGAAAAAAAAAAGCAATTTCCTATCTACAAATGTCACATAACTTAGTACTACTGATTCACATGAAACATGGCACAAAGCTGTAACGTTTTGAAACTGCTTACCAAAAGTTTCAAGCCTAAATATTATCTGGGAACAAACATTCCCTTTCATCCCTGGAAAATGAAATGGAAGAACTCCAGCTATTGCAAAGGCTTCTTCTCGGCTCTGTCACTACCTGCACATTCTTGTCGTACTTTGAACTTTTGCATTCTGGTTTGTGCAGGTGGTAACTTTTCAGGTGTGGCGAGTTCAGTCAGAGCCAGTCAAGAAAGAGTGTACTGAAAGGCTGACCTACTTCACAATATGCTTCTTTCTCGGCTCTCTCCTTCCAACAGGCATACCTACACAAGAGTCTCAACTTAGCTTTAGCAGGAGAGAGACAGGACTACTGTAAATACTTAACCCCTGAACATCCCATTCCTGTTCAGAAACAGTGCTGGGAGATCAGGGACCCAAGATTCTCTTCACAACATCCAAACAGCTTTCAATTCAAACTGCATTTTGGAGAGTTATTATTCTTGTACTTTCTGCCCAATGAGCAAGAAGTCAGAAAGTGCCAGATATTTACCTTTTAATGCTGGGTTGCTCTGCTCATCCAAGGAAGCTCCCAATGGTGTTCTAAAACCACAAAAGAGATTAAAATATGCATGACTCCTTTAAAACTTGCTTCTTCACATCCTTCCTTAAAAAGCTGGCTTTTTCACATCCGCCAACTCCTCTTCCTGAAATTGTGAATGCACGCGTACATACAACTTACAAAGTCCACTCTGAGAAAACGGAGTCTCTATACCGATACTAGTTGCAAAAGCCAATTAAGTTGTAACTACAAGAAGTGAACTCTGTTGGATCTCATTTCCAAATAAGTATGAGCAAGATTGCACAAGCGCTCTTAAGTGTGGGCTAGCACAGCAACATAAAGGTGAAGAATTAGTCATGTTTGAAATGCCTTAATGATTCAGAGAGAAAATACATTAATTGAAAATTCTTTCATATTTTAAAACACTTTTCTGCCATATTCCTATATCCAGTTCGGAAAGAGTGGACAAAATAAGCACTTTAGATGTAAAATGGACCCACTTACCCACATAGCCCTATATGGCTACAATTAGAAGATGATTTGTCATTTTATTATATTCTGCCGTTCAATTTAGACTACAATTATAAACCACCGTAGTTAACAACAAGCATCTAGTGAAGCTTATTTCTAGAAACATACCAAGTGGATCATAATGTTGTATTATGAACCCTTTGTAGGCTTGCCAACAGCCAAATCAATGAGCATGGAGTTTCTGAAAGTCACTAAACCAGTAATACAGATGTGAACCCTAAAGATATGATAGTCTGCTTATCTGTTTACCCTCTGCCCCAATTATGGCAAACGGACTTTATCTTGCCAAACAATGAAAGCAGGGGAGGAAACTTTGGAGCCTGCTGATCCAGAGAATCATGGGTTCTCCCTTCTCCCGTGCCTTCAATATTTACAACAACAGTGAACCAAGTCACAAAGAGCCCCAGTAGAAGCTGTAATGAGGAAGCAGTTGGAAGGAATGACGGAACAATGGAAGAAGAAACTGGTGCTATTTCACATCTTCCCCCTTCATTGCTACTCCCAAATCTATCATAGCAGTACTGTTGCTGCCAGCCTACTCTTCCTTTCATTAGCCAGAGAAGGCATATTTTCCCAGTGACTCCAGATGATCAAAGTCCCTTATGGGTCCTTGGGCCCACTACTATAAAAGGGAAGAAGCACCCATCCTTCTTCCTTCTCTCTGCCCACCCTCAGTGTTGCAGAATGGGATGGGAGCCCAGCGCCTGAGCTCTTTCACCACTGGAAGACCCATCTGAAAATTCATAGTGCCCCATCAACTCTATCCATATGGTTTTTGTGTTACAGTACAATGTATATTGGGAGGAACACATACAACAGCTGTGGGCCATCTGTTCCCTTGTGGCAGCTTTTAAAGAAGAGGCCTTATTTCCAGGTCAACAGTTGATAACTCTAGGACTTCAGCAGCACTGCCAACTAAGGAAAACAGAAAACCAGCTTAGCCAGGCCTGCTCTAATCCCATCAACAGATGCCTGTTGCACAGAATTTAGCAGGTGGGTCTGTTTACCTCTGTACTGTGAAAAGTTTCACCTGCTGGTATGGAGAAATCAACAAGTGAAAGTATCCAAAGAACCCAGGCAAACAAGGCCAACCCTCCACACTGAACTGGATAAAGACAAAAGATAACACAGCCAGTGAATCTGTCGGCAACTCAGCTCTCCAATTTAAAAAAATAATAATGAATCATCTTGGATTTGTTTTTACATGCATACACACACACTAAATCCTTTCGTATGGCACATCATACAAGTAAAAAACATTTTTTTTGAAGTAAAATAATCTTTAATTATTACCATGGTAATTAAATCACACATTTACTACCCACTTTAATAGATTATTTAGGCTGCAATGCTACACATATTTACCTAGAAGGAAACCATTGACAGAAGATTGTCACCATAAAACTGCTTGCTTATTTTCTCCAAAGATCGTAACAGCCATTTTGTGCAATTATTTCTAAGGTCATACAAATAAATTGGTCAGGCAGCTGATGAGATGACTTTCCCTGCCAAAGTCATTCAGGAAGAGAAGCATGGAGGAGAAACCATAAATTGATTTCCTAATGTTGTTCCATTAACACTGTTACAAATAAAAGTGGAGTGGCATGGAAACAGCTCCCCAGATTTGAACTGCACTTATTTAGAGTTTCGCCAAGTGTGGGATATAATAGATATAGTGACCATAAAGGAGTAATACATTTGTTGATGGTTGTTTTTATTCTTTATATGTATTTCACTAAAGTAAGAGAAATGTAAGTCACTGTGATCTTTCTTTTAAGAAGTGACTGAATGCTTAATGCTAAGCCTAACTTTAATGCCAAAAGCTTCTAATTTCAATCATTACTTAAATGTAGCCTTATGGCTATGCAATCCAAAGCTTTTTAAAATGTCTCCATCCTTATCCCTTATCCAGAACCTTATTCACTGCTCTGCGTAATATTCAGTTTGCTGAGTTTTTAGAAGTTTCTTGCTACTCTGCATCAAATACTTCAAAATCATGTGCTAAAGATTTGTTATCTTCTTAAGGACCAACATGGACAATTTTGATTTTCAGACTGTTTTTTGTTTTCAGCTTATTTCTGATTCATAGCCTTTACTTGTAGCTGAAGTAAAATAGTGCAACCATCACTGACAAATCAAATCAAATCCCTTACTAGAGGCCAGTGATCCAGACTAAATAAAAATAAATAAAACCCAGAGAGTAGAGGTACAAAATAGAGCATACAACACAAAATAGAGCATACAAGATAAAAATATATATACAGCGATGCTTGCACTATTTTGCTATCTATCAGCAAAATGCAAATTTTACAAGCTGCAAAAACAAACTTTGCAAGAGTTATTAATAAATTTCATATAACATTATTCAGTCCACCCCAGAAATGGAGTTAGAAGAGGAGTTAAGAGCTCTTTGTATATGTCTCAACTGAAATTGCAATATAATAGAATATTAATTCATGTTTCAATATTATTATCTTCAAAAGGGCAGAACCTTTCCATAAATGGAATTTTACCACAAATCTTTTATTGCCCTCTGCTTAAATGCTTTGATCTACAGTAGCATACCAATCAAAGAGAATATTATTTCAGAATAGAAACATTCCACAGAAATAAAACAAGCATGTGTCAGATCCAAAATGACCATTACAGCTGAAATTTTGATCTGACTTCCAGTTTGTCTAATATTCTTCTAAAAGAGCAAGAGAACTTTGGCCTACAATTCTTATCACCCCTGGCTAGTGTTCTCACAGGCGGGAGTTGAGATCCAGCAACATTTAGAAGCCAGTAGGTCCCATGTCTGCTGTTTGGGGGCTCTAGGTATTGATGAACGGCATCAAAGCTGCAAGAAACAAGAACTTTTCTTAAGACAAGAGAAAATTAAAACACATTAACTTTAGCATAAATTTAAAAACCCAGAGTTCATATTTAAAAATATGACCCTGAGCAGAATCTCTTACTGTATCCTGGTAACCTCTGTAGGCTTTCTGCCAGCTGCCATGTCTTCAAAGTCCTTAAATATACTATCATGCCATACTGATTACTGGGTTGAGTGAAGTAGAATAGTAACAAAGCAGCACAAGTCAGTATTATACTACTAGTCATACAGGGATGTAATATGAAAAAGAGATTAAGCTGATTACCAAAGATCTGTTTCTCCTCTCAATTAGAATAGGAAGTTATCGTATTTTGCCCTTGTTCATTCATTGCATCGCACAGGGCTAGGCAATCTACTGCCTCTGCAATATTATCCAACCAGTTCCAATATCTTCAATCAGCAGAGTCAATAATTTGGCATGTGAGAATTGTGGTTACAAGACCACCAGTTGTCTACCCTCCACTGAGGCGTGAAAACATGTAAATTCTAAATTAAGATTAAAACCTGAGAAACAGAACAAGAAGAATTTGCTGACTGGGATTAAGTTATTCATGATGTTAGGTTCCTGTGAAATCAGTGGGATTTCAATACAATGAATTCAGCTACTAGTATTTTAGTAACAGTAACTGAGAAAATGCTAGTCTACTGCATTTTTGTGGACTTTCCTGAATCTTTTTGCTCATCCCATTTTCCAAAGCCAAATGCCATTACAAAACTTGGTGTCAGTTCCCTTATTTGTACCTCCAAAACAGTAGAGTTGTCTCACTCATTTTAAGGGGACACTGACCGCAAACACTCAAGCAACTGCAGTAGTGTTTTAAACCCATCCCCTCCTTTTGAATGTGAACAGGAAATATCAAACCACCCATTCACTTTAGCTAGGGAAAGGAGTGTCCAACCCCTGAAAATTGCTATCCGATGAAACTCTTGAGCTTTTGTATGTCAGTGAAAGAAGACTCAGTGGAGGGAGGAAAAAAGGATTTTTATTTAAAGGTTTTCAAGCAACAGCTTTTCCAACCCAGAATTTAAACAAAGGCACTCATTGTTTACACCATTGGCTTTTAATGGGTTCTTTTAAAATTCTTCCCATTCTCTTTCCTTAATGGCCACTCCGGATCCTTCCTAGGCAGTTGCCAATGATACATGGTGCTGGCTGGTAGCAAAATGGTAAGTGAAGTTGACATTCTCTCCCAGAAGCAAACCTTTCACCTCTAGAGCGGATTAACAGCTACCAGCAAAACCGCTCTGTCAAACAGCCTCTGTGCATTTCCTACACAGGGGGGGAGGGCTGTAATTTATCCCACTACAATGAAAGCAGTGAGAGAGAGAATGTATGTTTGAACACAGGCAATTTATGTGCATAAAAAGCCCTCAGAGGGCCCAGCTGGACAAGTGGAATATTTAGAAATGAGTTACTTCACAACAGTTGCTTAAGTCAGCCGAGCCCCTTTGGAAGTGAATTATTTGACTGAAAAGGAAGGCTGGTTCTGGAGGAGGAAAAGTCTTGGTTATTTCGCACTTGTTTAAAACAACTTATTTTGCAGATGGGGAGGAAGGGGGGTGGGGGGGGGAGAGAGATCTTTCCTTTGCATTTAGCTAAGCAGGCACCCAGAAGTGGAATGCACAGTGAGAAAAATGATTATTGTAAAACCAGAAGCACAGACTGAACTGGGAAACTAAAATGTCTTCACATAGCTGCAGAACCAATTTCATGTTTTATTGTAATGCTCTAGCATGATAATTGTTGCAGTCACCACAGGAAAGAGTTGCTGTGTATGACACAGTGGTTTTATGAATGAGTGCTAATAGGATACTGCATCCAATAACTGTCTTGGGCTAAGGGGCATTTGACCATTTTTTTTTTCTCAAAGTAATCAAATTTGTCTTCTAGGGTATAAATGCTATGAGACCTGCTTTTGAGGGCCAGGAGAGAAATCTCCGAATATCCAAACATGGATGGCAGCAAAGTTCCACTTTGTATTAGCAAAGGCACTCTTTAACTGAAAACAAATAAACAAAAAAAAAAAAACCCTCTATCCAATCTGCTGTATATTAGAACAGTTACACAACAATTGCTTTATTTTAATTGGCCTACAAAGAAAACCAAAGCTCTGTGATGCAAGAAAAGTCCAGTTTGGCCTGTTTGCAGCCAAATACCTGTCTAAACCAGGACAGTACTTCTTAAATCCGTATGTTTCCAATATCAATAGCAGCAGTTCCAAGAGAACCCCCAAATGTATTAATCCTGGGTTTTTCAAATTCCATGGATGATGGAGTTAAGAGACCAGTCATTGCAGGATGCCAAGACGTCTGACTGCCTTCGCAGTGTTTATTGCTTATATACAGTTTTACAAGCAGCAAAAGGTAACAAAGAGCAACAGCATTTTCATTGGTGAATTCTCCTTGCCAATCCTTAAGAACATCCTACATCCTGTTAATACAACCTAGATGAGATCACATACCAGCCAGAGATAGTGCCCTGCTTCATCCAGGCAATATGAACGGGGTGAAATCATGGGAACTGAGTGAGATCATGTAGGTACTTGAGGCCCTTCTGAGGTAGGCAGTTTGCTGCACACAACCTCCAAATGACCTCCATCTCTACACATGGATCCCTTAAGATTTTGTAAGAACTTCATGGGGTTCTACGAGATAGTAAAGCCAGATACAAAAGGCAAAAGAAAAAAAGAAAAAAATTAAAAAATTTTTTTTAAAAAAACCACCTTCAAATGAAGCCAATTTTTATTCATAGCAGGGTTTCTTCTTGATCAAGGATTCTGAGTTTCTTTAAAAAAAAAAACAGGTTCTGTGGCCTAAAATTTGAAAACTCTAATTGATAAATACACATTAGTGTTTATGATTTGTGGCATATCAATAGTCTGGGAATATGATCAAAACAGCCAGATTTGCCCTTGGTCATTTTGTTTCTCTGATTAGATAGGAAAATCTCTCTGAAATGGTGACTCAAAGGATCATTAGTTGTCTAATTATTACCAAGAAGATCCAAAGTCACGTCTTGCATCTTTTTGCTTTCTTTTTTCCCTGTCTTGCACTTTAAGTTTTCTCTTCAATTTTTTTCTTACTTTGTATTAGTTTTCATCTTCCTTTTCAATGTATAAAAAGAATTTTCATCGAATACTGTATCATACTCAGCCTGGCAGTGATCACCAGAGTTTTAAACCCAAGTCCAGCTGTTTTAGAGATGGCAGGGACTGAACCTGAGACCATCTACATCAAAACATATGTTCTACCACTGAGCTATTGTTATTTAAATGTTTCTCATCCTTTAAAAAAAAAGCTCTATAAAACAACATACCAACCTATTCTTATGTTAGTCGCTATAAATGAGAAGTAACCAATACATTTAGTCTCCCTTATCCTTCTCACTAGGGATTTAAAAGATACCAACTTTTCACATTGACTAAAGCAGAGGTCTTCAAACTTGGCAACTTTAAGACTTGTGGACTTCAACTCCCAGAATTCTCCAGCCAGCATAGCTTGCTGGAGAATTCTGGGAGTTGAAGGCCACAAGTCTTAAAGTTGCCAAGTTTGGGGACCCCTGGACTAAAGTGTTACTTTGCTCCCAATGCTATAATTAAGACATCCAATTTGTTCTGTTGCAGACACTTTACAAACTGCCCATTTCTGGAAACATTTACACATTTCCTATGTACTTTCCAATTAAAATATGTTTCCCCCCCTTTCCCCCCCCTCCTCTGCCATGGCAATGAAGGCTCTCCCACCCCACCCCCTAAGAGGTTCTCAAGTTTAGATAATAAAAATCACTCCACATTTAAGGTGGAGGACTTCCTTGTTTATATTTCAATGTGGGTTAAAAAAAAATCTAAGGATATGGTTAGTTTAAAAAAGAAAGGAAATTGGCAAGCAAGCACTTTTAAAGTTCATCAAGGTTTATAAGAAACATATACTATTTGCTATATTAATTTAAGCAAGTACTTGAATGCTTTTCTTTAACTTATTTACTAATGAATACGTCCTGCTGGATTCCAAAGGCTTTAGCAATCATTTTTCATACAATATTCCAGTAAAAAAGTTATTTATAAAAACATCTTACCCCCCACCCCCATCTCAACTTATTATCAGGAAATAACTCATTCAGTTCCAGCGAAACTGCTTGTTTTCTATAACAGCTACACAAATTTAGAACACAAGGACAAGAGAGGAAATTCTGCCCAGCCTTGATATCACAGCAAGGAAATGCATTATAAATTCAGATGAAAAGCACCAATATGGGGCCAAAATAATCATAGATGCACAGAGACAAAATGGCAGTTTCTCCTCCTAAATTGATGATGGATCCATTCTTACCAAAACTCAACACTTACTGGATTAGTGGAGAACCTGTGACCCTCATATGTTTCTGAACCATAAATCCCAGCAATCCCACTCAGTGAGAAAAAAAAGGATGTTGGGAGTTATAGTTCAGCACTATTACTGGCTATTTAGTTCACATCTGCTAGCTTTCACTAGGACCCTTTAGTTAGAATAGCTGAATGCTAAAGAGGAGAGCATTTTAGGGCTGGTATAGAAGGAATGATTATGATGCACAGATATGTATTGTTACTATATGTGCTCATATTATAGTGGGATTAGTTAATGTAATATAATGTATTTGATTTCATGTAGTGGTCCACTCCAGAAAACTCTGGGCAGCTTAAAAAATCCACCCAAAAAATCTATTAAACCCACATAAATACCGTAGGTAGTCCAGACTGTCAAATAGCACAAACAGTACAAAATGAGAGGGAGCCCACCAACAGATAAATAATTATTAATCCCAGCTTGGGAACAGAAGCAGGTTATGAGAGCTGTGATTGAGATGGCACACTTTCTTAGTTCCATAAAATGGCAGCATTAAATTGGAAGGATCTGAAGCACACCCAGTCTGCCCAAATGTATGGGGTGGGCAGGCAGATGCAATTGGAGATAGGCCGTCCGTCAGATAACTAGGTCCTATTCTATGAAAGGTTTTGAAGGTGGTAACCAGTACCTGGGATTACACCTGGAAGCCAATTGATAACCAATGCAGCTCATGTAGCAGCAGGGAGACATGGGCCTACTGTGAAGTGCCTGGTACTGCTTGCACTTTTGCATTTTGTACCAGTTGTAACTTCTGGATGGTCTTCAATGAATTATGGTGCTTATACATATATTATATTACAGTCTTCCTGTTTTACTGCCCAATAATTTTTCATCAGTTAGCAGTATAGTATTAGTAGAAGTAATAATATCAGCAATAATTTTCATGGTAGAATAATTATTTTGCATATAGGCAACATAATCATGTTAAATATAAACCTAAACATACTTTTAAAAAATCGGAGCTAGGAGAACTGTAAGTGCTGAAGATATCTTTATGTTATAACTCTATAAGGATAGCATTTTTTTTTTAAAAAAAAAACCTACTTGCTCCAATATTTTCTTATATCAGCACATATGAAGAAGCATATCAAACCAAGATTTTTCATCTTTTTTTTTTTTTGGTATGGATGCAACCTAAGTTTAAGATACTAGATGGCTTAAAGTCCAACTCTTTGCATATTTACTCAGGAGAGAGTCCCACAGAGATTCATTTCCAAATAAGAATACATATGGAAACGAGGCTTAAACATGCTTTGTCACAGCAGGTAACATTATCTAGCTGACCCTGGTTCAGATTGAAAAAGCTAAGCAGAGTTGGACATAGTTAACACTGACTAAGAAGTCAGTTTAGCCCAAGGAAATCTTTATTTAAATTTGCCAATTTACAAAGCCTGCTAATATTCAGTGGATTGCTTTTGCACCCTGCAGTCAGCCTGCAATCAAATGCAACTAAATCTAGCTGAAACAATTTCAGTCCTGTATAGTGACATGTGCCTAAAATAATGACATCATTCAGTTTCCTTCAAAGTTCTAGTACTATTTGCTGCTATAAGGAGAAGAATATCTGTTCAGAACCTTTGAGTATTTTGAGCTCGTAATTGTGTGGTATTATTCTGCTCTATTGGGAGCTATTTTGGTTCTGCAGAGAAGTTCTACATCTTCCCTAAAAGTTAACAGTTGATGACAAAATAATAAGTCCGCTGCAACATTCCTGTCACTTAATGGGTACTTATGGAGATTCCATGGCAGTATATAAGAGAGATACAATTCTACCCACCTACAGTGTTTTTGTCCTTCTCAATAATGTGCACTAGAGGAAAATATTTAGATTAAGGGTTTTTCAAAATCAGTCTTAAAGAGGTTTAAACATCTGAAAACTGCAGGAGTATCAACTTTATATCTTCCCTTTAATAATTGCAATATTTCATTTTCTCTTGGTATATATATATGCTGAGCAAAACAAACAGGTTGAGTATCAGTCTGCCATACAGCTATTCAAGAAAGAAGTCCACAAAAATTGTGAATATTGTGTAGTGGGTATCATGGTTTGTTTAAAAAGCATGCAACCTCACTGCCTTTTCTTGCAGACTAACAAAACATCTTAATCTAATCTAGTACGCCAACATGAATGGCTATTAGAATGGGATGTGTGTGTGTGTGTGTGTGTGTGTGTGTGTATTCAACTGAATATATATATATTCAACTCAAGATAGCAAACATACCTAACACTCCTGCTTCTATTTCTATTTTCCACACAACAGCCCTGTGATGTAGATTGGGCTGAGAAAGTGACTGGCCCAAAGTCACCCAGCTGGCTTACACACCTAAGGTGAGACTCCTGGTTTTAAGCCACACCTTAATTACTACACCAACGCAACTAAAATAAAAAAGCCACAGTATGCAAAATGTCCCAGATAATTTAGCCTCTCCTATCTGCTGATAGACTGGAAAAGGCCCCATTTTGTAATCTCAGAGTTTCTGCCATTCAGTATAGTGTAACATGCCTCACCCTGGCACTTTCCAGATGTGTTAGAGTACAATTCCTATTATCCCTATTGAGCACTCCTATTGTGGCTGAAGGTTATAGGAGTTGCAGCTCTGGAGAGCACAGGCCGGGCAGGTAGGTACAAGTCATGCTAAGCCAGTGAATAAATGGAGGAAATTACAAGTAGACCTCAACTTACAATCAAAATTAAGCCCAAAATTTCCACTGCTAAGCAAGACAGTTGTTAAGTGAACTTTGTCCCATTTTATGGCCTTTCTTGCCACAGTTGTTAAGTAAATCACGGCAGTTGTTAAGCTAGCAACATGGTTGTTAAGTGAATCTGGCTTCCCCCTTGACTTTGCTAGTCAGAAGGTCTCAAAAAGTGAGCACATGACCCCGGGACACTGAAACCCCCATAAATACATGCCAGTTGCCAAGCATCCAAATTTTGATCACATGACCACGGGGATGCTTGTAAGCGTAAAAAACAGCCATCGGTCACTTTTTTTCAATGTCACTGTAACTTCAAACAGTCACTAAATGAATAGTTGAAAGTTGAGGACTGCTTGTACATAGGGCCCATATACAGGAACCAAAAACCAGAAGGAAAGATGGAGTTCACTGGGTGAATCAGGGCAAATCATTGAGTTGCTATTGTGTGGAGAAAAAAACTGGAGGAAACAATACTAAGTATGTATTACCTGCCTACCATCTTTAGCTCTCAAGGAAAGGAAGGTTAAAAGTTAGCAATCTGTTAAAAACATGACATCTGACATACAGAGAAACACTGTCTCCTACTATTAGGAAATGATAAAAGCCAGAGTTTTTAGAGAGTTTGGATAACTAATAGGGCAAGCAAACCATAGAACTGGAGGCTAGGGAAATAATAATATGATTGACCACATTGGACATTTTATAACAGATAATAAGATGAGACAGTCCTCTCATATGCTCCATTTGAAGCTCCTTAGAGAAAGGGTGGAACACAACCACAGTGCATTTTAAAAAATATGACTAACCAGCCAAATGTTTGTCTGCTGTCTTTGGTGGCTTCAGCCTCAGACCACACTGACATTTTATATCATCTACACACACTCAAGTCATTCTAATATAAAAGTTTATGCCTTTCTCTCTCACACAATAAATTGACAATAAATGCATAAGTTTGCATACATTCATCAGGATGGAATCCTATACATGATTCACAGAATTAAATGTGAATATTTTTAATTTATTTCTAAAACCACCCATCTCCAACAAGACTGCTGCACACAAGTAAATCAATGGCAAAAAAGACATGCAATTATAAAATGAAACATAAGCACACACAAAAATCCACTTCAGAGAAAAAAGATGATCCCAAGCAAGCTCCCCCACCCCACCCCCGGAAGACAGGATTTCATAGAGCATCTAGACTTGCATTTCTAATTGTCCTGTGTTCTTTGATCAAATCCTCCATCTTTTTTATTTCCACCCAAAAGGAAGGAAGGCAAAACAAAGTATCTGATTGTGCTTTTTGATGAATAGTGTTGGCTGTTGTCCATCTGAAGCATCACAAAACATGGACTATAGCACACACTTTAGTTGAAATCTCATCAACAGATGCAGACTCACAGACTGTTTAGAGCCACAGTACTAAAATATATATAGCAAGGGGTTAATACACTGGTAGACATGAGATTTACAATACAGGAAAAACGTACAGGATTATATTATAAATCCATTAGATTTTTAAGCGCCACAAAACTCTTTGGATTTCCTTGCTGAAAAGAAACTGTGTATGGAATAG